>OX377614.1:48282992-48865964 GCA_947397855.1 Thelaira solivaga
ACAAAAGCGGAAGTGGTAAACCAGTTGGCTTCAGACACAAGATGCGTTTGTGGAAGAAATAATTTTTTCGAAAAATCCGATTGATCCAAATTCAAATGTAAGAATCTTTATACTACTTATGATAAGCGTGTTTTAAACAAAATTACTAATTACAGAAGAAGTGGATACTGAGCTAAAGAAGAATGAGTGGTTAAGTGTGCCGACAAAACTTTTAATTTCGCTCGTAAAGGAGATGCGGTCACAGGTAGGCAAATTGGTCAAATTTATATCAAACTAAAAGAGCTTTTATTCTCATTTTACCAAATAATATGGACAACAAAAACGCAACCATAAAAACCGATGAGGAGACACTACAACTCTTCCAAGAAAAACAAATTTAGGGAAACCCATCAATTTATGACTGCAATGCAACCAAAAACGGTAAGTTTTAGTGTGCTTAAAAGATTGCAATTCAACATCCTGTCATCAACATCAATCAGTATAATTGTATTAAAGGTTCCGAATATATTCCTCTACCAAAAACAATATAGAACAAACGTGCATGTGTAAATATACAAAATAATGATGAATATTGTTTCAAGTGGGCGATAATATCAGCAATAATTCCAGTAGATAAAAATACAAAAATTTGCTCATCATATAATATTGGAAATAGAAGAAATAACATCATATTATTACACAATATTACACAAAATTTTTAAAATTTAAGTTTTCCACTATCGGTAAACAAACCTAAAGACTTTGAAATAAATAATCCTACAATAAGTAGAAGTGTGATAATGTAAATGGCCCATATTACTTCACTATGAATGGAAAAGCTAATCATATTAATTTGTTGTTGCTGGAAGACGGTGAAAGATGTCATTATGTATGGATCAAAATTATTTCAAGGTAAAATATTTTTTTATTTGATGATCCTTTTTTTATTTGATTTCAGATTAATAAGAAGTAAACTAACTGAAGAAAGTTAGCGGACTTACCACGTCGCAATTATACTTATGTTAGAGTTACAGTCCTGTAATCTGTAACGTAACCAATCTATCGCACCCTAATGTAGTGCACAACACATGTTTGTATTAATGGCAAAAACAAATAGCAATGGCATGAACACACATAGTTACATGCATATGACTATAGCAATGCACACTCGTCTGTCGTCGCATATTCTTTAATGCTTGCGACAGTCAAGTGGTCATCATATTACTGTAGTGCATTGTCTTAGATTTGTGCTGTGTTATTGTTGTGCACTCGCCGATCAAAGCGTTAAATTAACACTAAAATATGTTAAATAGTAATGTAAACAAATTGTTTAAAATAGATCATATTTCTTAGTTTGTTCCCATAATATTAAGCACATGGGAACAAACCCAAATAAATATGAAATATTAAAACTACTCAATTATGAATTTTGGAAACTTCCGAAATTCATGATTGCTTGGTAAATTATAATATCTTTACATTATAAGTACAGTTAAGTAAAGAATTTAGAAACTGAGTGTAACTGTAAAAAGTCACTCAGTTTGGGTAGCCTAATTAGTATATAAGTTGACTAGTTTGTTTAAGAGAATTTAATTATTGAATAAACCTACACAAGGTTAGAGGAGCTCTAGTTAGCTCAACCTTCATTTTAATAAAATAAATTATAATAAAAGAAATGTAATGTGGAAACATGCCATTAGAGTTGCCAGCTGCGTGGAGAAGATGAACTGCCTGGCCAAAAGGCAAATAAAACAAGAAGACCAACAACACCAGCAACAATGAAAAATAGTCAATATCAGCGACATTGAAAACATCAATTTTATTTTTTTTTAATCTTACAGGAGTACAACTAGTTTGCACCCTTAAGGGCTGTAAGCGTTAACCGCTCGAGGCAAGAAATATTTTTTTTTGGTATGAAAAAAAAAAAACATAAATACAAACTCTATACTAACAATGACAACAAGAACACCCAGCTTTAATATGATAAAACATGGAGAAGAATTGAGGATTTCGAAAAATTAATTCATCGCGTGAATAGTTTTCATAAATAATACAATACATATTTTATAACTCAAAAAAAAAAAAAAAATTTATAAAGAAAATTTTCAATATTGTAATTATATGGTCCTCCATTTTGGGAATTTGATTTGTGAACTATTGTCAAAATGGACAAGAGAAAAAAAAAAATAAAAATATAAAATATAAAAATATATTATTTAAAAAAAATCCATAGAATTTGCAACTGAATTGAAAATAGAAAAAGCTATATTACAGAAAAAGTTTATTTCTTCAACTAATTATTATATACCAAAATTTACTACTAATATTTAATAAGCGATAAGAATATTTTCTTTGTTACTAAGTATAAATGATAAATACATAACAAAACAAAGGATCATTTCCTCTAGACAAAGGATCACTATTTAAATTAAGACTAGTATAAGTAATAAATACATTAAGTAACAGACAAGGGATTATTAACAATAAATACATTACACAACAAAGAAAATAGAAACACCAAAATGATAACCACATGATAATACTTAGAGAACAAAGAGATCTCTAAACACATACTAACAAATCCATTTTCACTATAAATAGTTGTTAAGATGCATTTTGTAAATCAGTTCATAAGCAAACTCACCAAACAGTAGTTCATAAGTAAACTCACTAAATAGAGGTCCGAAGTAAACTCAACAAACTCAACTAGATAAGTTAGTGAAGAAATAAAAGGAACATCGTGTCCAAAAAAATAAAATACTTTTTTTACTTAAATTATCCATATAAAAATTAATTGGCGATCCTGCCAGGAGCAATATAAATTGTGTTGCTTCAGTGAGCGGACCATCGAAATCCTTGTGACATCAAAGAAAAAAATCCTCATAGAAAGGATCAACACTAACATTTCCTGTCTCAACAACAGACGACAAATTCCAACCACATAAAGATACGAATGAGAAAATCAAGAGCAAGCACCTTTGACAGCACAAGGTTTCTTAACGACATAACAGAAAATATGGAACAAATAATACAGCAAATGGCTGGTTTACAACTAGCATTACAAAACCTCCAACAAGAAAATGAAGCTTTAAGGAGTAGATTGGATCTGATTCCAATAAACCATACGGTAATGCATCCACAAGAATTACTGGAACCAAGGGTAACAACATATAATAACCCTAATGATACACTGCCGCTCATCTGTAGCTTGTTTCTGTATTTCTCGCATCGAGAAAGTTTTCACATGAAACAATGAAATTGAAACAAAAATTCGTTTTTCACATGTTGGTGTTTCTGTATATTTACTTTGTGAGAACTATCTGTCATTCTTGCTTTTTTGACGTAAGTCATTGGAAAGTTGTGAGAAATGTGTTTCTATATGAATACTTTGTGAAAAACTTTACACTTTATCTGTCAAAGTAACTCACATGCAATAGCAACGCGGGATTTCGAATTGATTTAAGAACATTTTTGATTCAGTACAAATAAACTTAAAATTATAAAAAAGTAACAAAATGGAATGTAATAAACGGACAGAAAAGGTAATTTATTTATTTTTGAGTTGCTATATATCAGATACAATTATTCTTTTTATTTTAGAAAACAGAAAGAATTTCAAAAAGCCAAAAGGAAAAATTAGTGGAATATATGGCCTCAAATTTGGAATTTGCCAGAGGACAATTTAGCAGCATAAATTGCAACAGCAGCTATAAGCAACATATGTATGTTTGTATCTGCTCCTGAAATTCCTGAAATTCAAATAATCCGAAAATGTTAATAGAAAAAGGTACGTACATACATGTTTAAATTAATAAATATGGGAAACCTTATTGATATAACTTAATATATATATTTTAGATGTTTTCGCTCGTCAGGTTTCATAGCGACAAGTTTTCTGTTTTGAAAACTACAAATGTACAGAAGTTAAAAAGCAACACATGCATTGTTAAATGCAATGGTGGGAAATATTCTGCATTTCTCGTTGCTCGAAATGGTAATTTTTTTTATAATTTTTAATCTTTTTAAAGTAGTTACACTAAAAACGGTTATGTGTTTTACGTAAAGATTATTCAATATTCAATTCAGTACGTGAAAGTTTACACAATTTAAATTAAATGTAATATTAATTTTTACCAAAATATGAATCCATTCTTATTGCTCCGAAAAATTTAATTAAAATTCTTTAATTAGTAAAAATAATAACTACAATAAAAGCAAATTGCATGTTTTTTAAAGAATTAAAAATTATTGCTATTATCCAAAAAAAAATTACGTAGATTTTAAAGTTAAATTTATAAAAAAAAATTATATGAATAATTTCGATAACGTTGACTATAAAGTCTACGTAAATTTTTTTGGATGAGGGTATATTTTTAATATATTAATTTACAATATAAATCTTATATTAGTTTATTCATTGGATAAAAGGAATTAATTCTCAACTTATTCATCACATTTTAATTAAATGTTTACTTTTAATACGAATTCATTCATATTTTATAAATAATATTTAAACATTTTTTTTTTAATTAATTCACTTTGAATTAAAAAACATAGCTTCTTGTAAAAGAAAAAAAATTATTAGTATTTTTAAAATATAGAGTTAAATTCAGAAAAATAATTTTTGTTTAATTAAGACAAATTAAATAAATTTTTTATAGAAAATTAGTAAGCGCTTTAACCTTAATAAGCTTGTATTAAAAAAAAATATTTATAATAAATACATAAAAATATAACTTTACGCTTTTTGGCCTTTATTCAAGAAAAATAATTTAGTAATATTGGACAATAATTTATTAAAACTATTTTTATGAAAAAGACCAAAAAGCTTAAAAAGTATTTATTTATGGATTTAAAATGGTGAAAGAAATTAGGTTTGATATTCAAACATATAAACAATCTCTATAACAAATGATGTTCATTCAAAATTATTTACAAATTTTGTATAAACATTGGTAGTAAATAGTGTTATTTTATTATATGATTTGTTATACTTATATAATATATATATTTTAGATGATAAATCAAAACTTCTTGATGTAAAACGGGTTAAGGAAGAAAAGTTATCTATACAGTTAAAACCAAAAAATAAAAGTTCTTTAAAATCGGATGCCAACGTAAACAAAAGGTCTCTTAAGTCAAAAAAATCTGCAAACTTTCACACAAAAAATAAAAGCTCTGAAGAAATTAATTCCAATGAAATTCCATCTGTTGCTGGAAGTAAAGTATTATTAAAAAATAGTTTGCCTCAAACTGAACACAAACCTTTGGAAATTAAAACATTAATATATAACGAGAAAGATACTAAATTAGAAAATACTATAAACCCTATCAAAAATACAACATTAGAAAAAATTATAAAACCTAACAGTTTTATTGATTTAAATTCAGTCCACCAAGATGCAAGTTATGTTGGAGAATATTCACCAAACCTTTCGTCCAGTACAAGCAATGTGGACTTCGAGAATTCAAAAAGTGTTACAGATCACGTAGAAAGAATAAATATAATAGATGTAAAAGATATTGATACCTCTATAGAAAATAATTCAATCTTAAGCAACGACACAACAACTATTCAACAACACAAAACCACAGCAACCGAAATTAGTTTAAAATCTGAAAGTTATCTTGATTTAAGTTCAGTAAACCATGGTGCAAGTACTATTTCAGAATATATACCAGATCTGTCAGCGAGTACAAGCCAATGTATTTTCGACAATTCGGAAGGTATTGTAAATCAAGACGAAAGTGTAAATATAGTAGATGCGCCTATTAATGTAAAAAACGTTATTGTTCCATATTCTAAAAGCGAAACAAAAAAACATTTCTGCATTTTTTGTAAGCAACTGCAATGTAAAATAGCCAGACATTTCTATTTAAAGCATAAAAACGAAATAGAAATTAAACAGGCTATAGCTATGCCCAAAAGAAGTAAGGAACGTTTAAAAATAATAGAGAAATTAAGAAAACAAGGAGATTTCGAGCATAATACATCGGCAAATCATAATACTAGAGTTTTAATTGTAAGTCGACGGCAACAAATTAAGTGCAAAAATAATGCCGATGACTATATTTGTTGTAAAAGCTGCAAAGGGTTTTTTTCGAAAAGAACCATTCGTATTCACCTTTCAGTTTGTGCTAATTCTAAAGGTAAGAGAAGCAACTTTACGGAAAGCCGTAGACTAACGC
The DNA here is from genome assembly GCA_947397855.1 of Thelaira solivaga. Classification (NCBI taxonomy): domain Eukaryota; kingdom Metazoa; phylum Arthropoda; class Insecta; order Diptera; family Tachinidae; genus Thelaira; species Thelaira solivaga. The sequence goes on from OX377614.1 coordinate 48,289,161, forward strand.
AATATACACATTCGGTAGCAAGTAAAGTGTTGAGAACTGAAATTTTACCCGTCTTGCGAAACGATGAGATAACAAAAGCAATACGGTACGATGAACTAGTTATTAAATTTGGAAATAAATTGGCGGATAAATATTCATCTAAACACCAACATGACATGATTCGAGCTAACTTAAGGTTACTTGGGCGTTTCATGATAGAAATCAAAAAGTTAGATCCTGACATTAAGGAATTAAAAGAAATATTTAAACCGAATTTATTTGATAAGTGCGTCGTGGCACTTCGAATCGTTGCTAATTGGGATGACACAAAAATGTGGTTCAATACACCTGCAGTTGCTCAAAACTTGACCTCTCTTATAAAAAAATGTGGTAAAAAGCAGAGAGCAGAGCTAATAAAGGATGGTTGTGAAGAACTTAAAACTAAATTGGAAAATTTTCTATTGCTTTGGGAGGAAGAAATTCCTACCTTAATCAACAAGAAAGCATTGGAAGACCAAACCAACCAAAAGAGGGTAAAAAAAATTTTTTTACCATCAAAAGAGGACATAAAGAAGTTATATGTATATATGAAAGAAAAAATTATTCATGCAATAGAAAAGCTTTCGCAAGCATTTTGTATTTCTACTTGGACGGAATTAGTTCAATCAACACTTATTTTTTTTGCAAATTTTTAATCGTAGAAGAGCGGGTGAAATTGAACGCCTAACTATTGAAAATTTTCAAAATAAAGAAGTTATCACTGATAACATTGACAAAGATATTTTAAATAATATTTCAAAGGACTCATTAAGGTTTGCAAAACAATTTGTCAGAATCTCACTGCGTGGAAAGCTCGGTAGAACCGTTAGCGTTTTGTTGTGTCCAATGTGTGTAAAGGCAATTGATCTAATTTTGAAATTTAGAAAAGATGCAGGAATTGCTACCGAAAACAAATATATTTTTAGTAAATTAACTTCTTCAAAGTTAATGAAACCATATTACCGAGCATGTCCATTACTTAAGATGTTTTCTGAAGAATGTGGGGCCCAAATTCCAGAAAGTCTTAGAGGCACCACTCTAAGAAAACACATAGCAACATATACATCATTACTTAATGTTGAGGAGGCAACGGTAGACAGACTTGCGAATTTCATGGGACATCACAAGGATATACACAAAAATATATACAGAATGTCCATCCCTGTTGCCGAAGTTACTTGCATTTCCAAACTTTTGATGTCTGCTGTTGGAGAATGAAGACAACGAAGATGAGAGCCAAAACGAAAATGTACAAAGTATTGATAATAATTTGAGTGATAGGTCTGCAACTCCTGAAAAACAATCGTCATCTAGCAAAAAACGTAGAAGCAGTAAGTGCTAAAATACATATACAAAAAATGTTAATTCTTAAATTTTATCCATTAATATAAATTCTAATATTAAACATTTCATTAAATTCATATTTAGCATCTCCATTCGGAAAAACCAAACGTTGTAGATGGAGCACAGCAGAGAGAAATGCTATTAACTCAATATTTGGCAATTTATCAAGTTTAACACAGCTTCCTTCTCTTCAGCAATGTTTTAACGCCATTCAAGAATCGCCAGCACTTTGTAATCGAACTCCTCAGCAAATAAAAAGTTGGATTGACAACCAAAGGAGATACAAAAGAAGTAAATTTTGTTAATCTTAATAAATATTATATATTATCAAAAAAAATTTTTTTTCTTTTCTTACAAAACAATTTTTTTTAGTTATAATGTCAAAGAAATTATATTTTATATCACATAGTATTTTGTTTTTTATTTGTTTTATTTGCAGATATTAATTCTGACTCCACAATTTAATATGCTTCAGCCACGAATTGGTATATATTTAAAACTCCGTTCAGCATAAAATGTGCTTATCAGAATCCTTTGGTGAAACTCGGATTTTTTTTTTTACATAAAATTAATATGTATTTATATCAAAACAAATTGAAAATAATTAAGCAATTTTTAAAATGTAAACTGTAATATTCAGTTTCTGAAAGTTTTATAAAAATCACTATTGAAAACTAATAAATATATTTAAAACTCTATGTTACACCATAATTCTAAATTCCAATATATTTTTTATAATTGTATGTATGCATACAATAGTTTTTGTAATTATATGAACTTAATGCTTAAAAAAAGATGAATAAAAAAATAATAATAAGGAAATTTATTTAACTCCTATGTATATGTAAATTGAATTAAAGAAATAAAAAAAAAATTATTAATTGATCAGTTTTACGAAAAGCAAAATCTGAGCATATTACAGATAATTCAACTAGTTTGATATAAATCTGTTGAAATGAATAATGTTTTAGAGAACATTTATTGGAGTTACCTGCGTTCATCAAAAAATGTAGTTGATGTATTTACATATACATAAATATGTCCGTATATTTGTGTATTATTTTTAACTACCTTTTACACATTAATCATATCTCTATATTTATCAAGATGACGGCTTGCAGGATTGGAAAGAGTTAACGTCTATCAAATTTTCGTTTTATAGCTCTAGTTAGAACAATTGATATTCTACTAATTTTATTATATTTAAAATTCATTCATAATTTTAAATACGTATGTTTGTTTCAAATTATCGACGATACAATTTATTACATCAAAATAGTTTAGATGCATTACTTTTAATAAAAGCCAATAAATGAAATACACTTTAAGAACATTATTTTTGTATATGGGACGTTTATTTAAAATTATTGAGTATACATAAAATGATTACATAGCGGTGAACTGCAACACAATTTAAATATTTTAAATATACGTAATAACATATACCAAAATTTCCTTTATCAAATTAAAATTTTGTTACAAATATTTTTCTATATACACACATAAATGTTCAGTTTCGCAATATATTTTCTCAAAAATTTAAAATAAAACTGGTAATGTTTTTCTTTTCATATTGTAGGCAAATTTATTGTGCACTTTTTTAAATCCATAATTTTCAAGAGAATTGTTGGTAAGTATTAATTCTTCATATAAATGAACATATTAAAAAATAAGTTACTAATACTAATTAAAACAAATAATAGAGCAAATTTATAATGCCTTTTATACTTTTAACTGAAAGACAACATTAATTTGCCCATTCTAGAATACATTTTTAAAACAGGCACGGCACATACAACGTGAGCAGGGTATATACATATAGGAGTAGGCAATACATGCGATAAATCTCAAACTTACTTTCTGATAAAATATTGTACTTAAATCTTCTATGAAAATTTGGAATGATAGAAAACTAAACATTTATCAATCAGTTTTTTATCAAATATAAAGAGGTCACATAAAATGGACACTATTTTAGACATACTGGTGAAATATATTATTTTAAACTTTACACGGCAATTTTAATACAGGCTAATTTCATAGTTATTTTGTTATCCAGATCCGGAATAATTTAGAAGAAATGCTCACTTAAAGGCAGAAATATTTGTTTACATTGATTAATTACTTAGATAACTTGCAGAAAGCTTTTACTCCATTTACTCGTTGTTACTGATATTTTTAAAGGGCAATAGATGAAATTGTACTTTTCTTTTTATTATTTTTATAAGTAGATCTTGAATTGTAATATCGCTATGGGACTGCTGCAGAATTCCATTTTTAGCTTAAGGATGCCAAGTTTAATTGTAAACAAGTGCACGTAATTTAATCTTTGACCAGTATGTTGGTATTGTGCGGATTATTTCAACAGCCAGTTCCAGGATAAACTCAAGAAGAATTATCCATTTAATTCCTATGTGGAATCCCTTTAGATTAAAAGCAATCCTAATTCTTTCGATAAATGTTTAAGGTAAGCAGGACTGCTTCTATAAAATATTTTTATTACTTCACACTTATTTTCTATAATATTTGTGTTTGGTTTATTTTTGTAAATTTACTTAATAAATTCATTATTGAAAAAACATATTTGTGAACTTAACCATATGATTATAATTTGTCCACTTAAATGTTGCTTCATTGAAATTTTTCTGTGCTAATTTTAAGATTGTAAAAACAATTTACCTTAATAAGCTGACTAAAATCTCATAAATGCAAAATACTATACATTAGCACCACTGGGATAATTTGGAGAGAAAGTTCAGAGTTTACAAAAAAATAACGCAGGCAAAAATTTTTACATTAAATTCTCATTCATGTGGCAACATTAAATTAACTTTATATAGGATATAATATGAGGACATGGGCTGGAACAATGCGTAATGTATATTAATGTCTTCGAAATATACGCTTGTTTCTAAAATATTATTCTTTTATATATTAAACAAAAAATTAAAAAATTTCAATTTTGAATGGTAAAAAAAAATAAAAAACTATTAAATTCAATTGTAAAAAATCAAGAAATTTTTTGTCCCCGTATTATACATCCTGCATATATATATATATATGAAATATATATTAAATGAATAAATGAATATATACATATGTACATTTATACAATATATATATATATATATATATATATATATATCAATAACCATTATTTTTTATTTTTTTGTAAAATTAAAATTTATATGAATTTAATATGGATTATAAAACAATAATACATATGTAAATTATTCTGAATAACTAAAAAGAAAATGCTGAATTTTGTTAATGAAATCTATTTTATAATGTATTTGTAAATATTTACGAAAAAATAGTTAATACTCTTAATTATGCCTGGTATGGAAACAACTGAAGGGAAGGCGTGTTAGATATTAAGTACAATGGCAACACCATTTAATTATTCTTTTGATTATTGTAACTTTATCTATTGTAACTTTGACAGTAACAAAAATTGTAATGAAATAACAAATAAAGATCACTCGTGAATTGGCTACCGTCGAAGACACTACAGTAGGTTTGAGGCCAAATAGGGATGTTTGTAGTCCTCCTGCTGGTTCACTTAGAAGTAGGGGCGTTAAGGTTGTGCTTGGTGAGATTTAGTCCGCTTGTAGCTCTGCAGTGGATGATGCCAGTTCCATTGGGGAGAAGAGGGAGAGAAGACTGGTGAAGAAGAAGAAGAAGAAGAAGGGGAGTAGTCTATTGTCGGTGGGGAGTGCTGATGAGGGCGTGAAGGAGGATATTTCATCGGTTGTTTCTGCTGCCGTGGCTCCGGCTGTCCGCACCTCTGGTGTCAGAGTGGAGGATATGAAGGACATTTCACGGATGTTAATGGATGCAGTACTGGTTGAAGGTGTTGGTGCTGGAGTGGTGAAGAAGTGCTGGAATGCTCTTCTCGTTATGAGGGTCTCCTGGTGAAACTCATGATGGAGAATGAGAGGAGGCGTCCGAGAAATTTGGTAGCAGACTGATAGCTGAGAGGAAGACTGAAGCGGCTGTTGACTCATCGGCAGTGACTGCTAGGACTGTGGCTGGCAATACGACTAATACTGTGGCGAGGGCGGTGGACCGTAAGCCTGTGGATACATGGGCTGCTGTCGTTAAGTCGAAGGAAGGGTTGGCACCGGAGAAGGTGGTGGAGAAGATTCGGAAGAAGGTTGGACCTACCTTGGGCGTGCGCGTACATGCGCTAAGACCACTAAAGAGTGGCGGTGCGGTTATCAGGACTCGCTCCAAAGCAGAGAGGGAGAGACTGGCAGCGAACAAGAAGTTTGGTGAGGTAGGGTTAGAGGTTTCCGTTAGGAAGAGACTTGGCCCTAGGGTAGTTGTTAGGGGGGTACATTCGGGGATAGCCCCTGAAGAGTTTATGCGATGAATTTTGCTGATGTTGTGGATAGGCAGGATTTTGTCAAGGGTGTGCGAATGGTCACTGCTCCATGGAAGGCTGATGAGAGGAGTATCAACGTTGTACTTGAGGGCAGAGATGACTATATGAGAATGCTGTTGGACACTGGGGGGATTTATGTGAACATGAAAATATTATGAAAATATGAACATGTAGAATATATACTTTTATTTCAATGGTTTCTATTTAATTGATTTATATTAAATTATAGTCAATGTCTACTACAACTTGGTGGTATTTAAAGGGTCCAGAGAGAGGCAGCACGTAAAACATTTGAATTTGAAATTGACCAACTTTTAAGTGGTAGTGACGATATAGCCGATGCAGGCATACGATTTGCCGGATTAATAGATAGACACAGACACGCTGAGTCATTGCAAGCTCAAGTAAGCGTTATCCCCATTCAGCATCGTGATAGATTGAAGGAGATCACTGTGACACATTATTTTAATATGAATGAAGCGACACGTACCGGAATATTCACTCTGGTACCTAAAGGTGTAGAAATGTGCAACGTTATGGTCGATTCAGTTGTTAATGGTTCTAAGAAACGTGTTTGGCTTTATGATCCGGCCGCGGCCGCCATAGCCGAAGTTACCTTGAATACAAACGCGGAGTATGCGTGCTTACCCTATGAAATGGCGAATAATGTTAGCAATACTGAATTGAGGATGATATTATCTATGTTCCGTCTCACATCGAAAACTATGTTTGCTTATCTACACCATGATACCATCGCGGCCCGCATGCTTGGTGAATACATCACAATGAATCATGTTGTTCGATCATTAAATAGACCTATGCCATCTGATATATTGAAGGCCTTAAGTGTTGGTATATGTTCCGAAATCATGGAAGACGCGAGCAGCGCCACAACATTCGGGCAGATACTATTGTTATCCATTATAGATAGAATGAAAGCTAGAAGGTCAGAGATTCCACCTCTGAACGCTTCTTTATATGTGCTATCGCTTGGCGCACGCCTGATTAATAGTCGATTGGGAGTTAATATGATTGTTATACCGCTAGCGGCTATAGTCCGCTGGATGCGGGGGGTTGGATGCTTTGACTGTACACTGCGCACATGCCAAGAGTATATCGATTTACAACCCATCGTCGCTTATTCGACAGGATTCCTTACTGGAGCTTTAAGTTTTTCGAGAGGACTTCCCCTCGATGTGGTGGTTTTACCGCGATGTGATCACGAACATGGAAAGACGAAATTGGTTGACCCAATGACCTCACGTCTTCCTCATGAATTTGTCAAAAGTACGAACGATCCGAATCTATGCGTGTCAGGTATTTTTTCGGCCTGCACCGCATTATGCACTAATGATACGTATGAAGGAATCGAGGTGCGGACCAATTCAGATACTGACATGATGGCTAAATTTAAACTGAATCCCTCAGATTCTATAATATTCCTTAAAGCAATGGATTATATGGTACAAACAATCAAATCATATGTGCATACTCGGACTTACATTGGAGCGGCAGCTTGGTGTATAAAGAACAGCATCGTTCCGGAACAGTATTCACGTGACATTGGGGACATCTTGCATAATTTGTTTTCGCGATCATGGGGAGGTGATACAGTGAGTCGGGGATATCTATTACTCGGTACGAATATCGCGGTGAGAAAGCTAATTGGTATAAATATTCGAAAATTTGTTCCCGGAGATAGTTCACTGTGGTCGGCGGAAATAGTTAAGCAAGTGTTCACTTCCTCTATTAGAGAGGAGATATTAGCCACATGCTACGCTGTACGCGAACTGTTTTTATCCCAAGGTTGGCAGATGACCACTGATAGCTATAGCGCCTATGAGTGTCGAGTCAATTTTGTTGAGGATGATGATTCATCAACCTTATCGGACGGAACCGGAGATGGATATCAGGAGGACTGCACATCGAGCCCAGATGATGATGCATGTAATGTCGCTGAGTCTAATATGCTTGAATTCGATTAAAGTTTAGAATTTAGTGATTGTTTTAGATACCCAGAAATCCCAGAGGCGTCCTACGAAGAAGCTGCTCCATTAGCCCAAGAAATGTGTCATGTTATCTCAACGCCTTTCGCTCACCCTACCGCACATGGCGGGCTAGTAGGATATGCTATCCAATATCCTCCTACCTTGCCATACGTCAGTCCTGTAGCACACAATGTACAGCAAAGCGCTCTTCCATCTATATATGGACAAACCCCTATGGCAGAACTGACAATGCCAGGACCTTTACTCCTCCCTAATTTAAACCAATATGGAATGTTACCATTGAACTTTTTATAAACATCACGAATATTTTCCTCTTTATGGAATTCTTTTATTAAGAAGGTTTTAAGCTCATCCCAGCTACACACGGACAACATACGCACAAACAACTTTGCACTTCCAGTAACCATTCGACGACCAAAAAGTAGTTTTGAATTATTATCACGCCCATGCGTGCTATATTCAAAATCTGAGACCCACTTTTTTACATTATAATTATCATCCCCACTAAATTTTGGCAGTGCGGCTTCAACATCACTAAAATTAAAGGAAGACTTACTTAAATTTTCTGCTTCCAATAATGCCACTTCTTTTTGCAATTTTAAAATACGAAGACGTTGCGTCATTTTTTCTTCAATTTGGTCCAAATTATTTTCTTCAACATGGCTTGCATCTGCAATTTCTACAGTATTATTTACCAATATTTCTTCTGCATTATCCATGGAGATCAAATTATTTTCAGGGACATGATTGCCAATAGTCTGCTTCAATAGGTTTTTTAGTTGCAACAAAGACGCTGTTTCAGGAAATTCCATTCCTAGTTCTCTTAATGCAGCAGCAATTTCTTCACGCGCTGACATTCCTTCTCAGTATAATAAAATTTTTTAAGGAATGAAAATTATTTTTTTTTATATATATATATATATATTTTTATTTTTTTTTCACCCCACACCTGATTTGTAGAATATACACTTTTATTTCAATGGTTTCTATTTAATTGATTTATATTTTATATACATTTTATATTAAATTATAGTCAATGTCTACTACAAACAGAAATTATGATTTAAAAATTAGAACCAGTTTCACGATATCGAAGCGATACGAACGTTCTCATAGTTATATGGAAAATAAAAACAAATTTGAAATTGTGATTACAAGTACACCAGAAGAACAGACAGAATGTGAGATAAGCCTTCTCTCATTCTAAATGAATGAAACTGATGAAACTTGATAGTCAATGGTAGCTTCGACCTCTTTGAAGGTTGTGTTGAAGAGGAGGAGGAGAACGAGCCGATACCCAATAATCAGTTTGGATACTTTAAGGATGAGGTCCTTATATTTATGTTGGAAGAGGAGGATGAGGAATTTAAGCAATACGATGAAAATCTTCACTTCCTGGCAAATGACGACGGAGATAGTTATTAAAAGAGCATCACTGTGATCTACGAGTATTATTATAAATTAGATATATTATTTACAACAATATTTAAAATTAATATTGAGTTAATAAAAATTTTCATCATTTGCAAAATTACGAAAGATTGAAATTAAAAATGGAAGGAATTGTGATTACAAGTAGACCAAAAGAACAAGCAGAATGTGAAATAAGACTTCTCTCATTCAAAATGAATGAAACTGATGACGACGTAAACTTGATAGTCAATGGTAGTGTAGTGTACCACCACAATCAAACATGTACTGAATATGATGACCACACACTGTGCTAATGACACATAAATAGAAAAACATATTAACCGTATTCACGATCTTGTGCATATGGTCTTGCATCATAGCATTTGCAAAATGTTGTAGTATATTTTTACTCTACACTAACAAAATATACACAAATGCACTTGCATCAAATTTGCAAATAAAGAACACGTAAAACCCGTAGTTTATATTTACTCTACATATGCAACATTTATTTACAAGCTGACAGCTGACTTAACCCTTCTTTGCATGGTGAGGAAAATTTCAATCATAGTATTTAGTCAACAAAAAAAGGTACTCAAACCCCTTGTACTGTAAATTTGTTGTTGCTGGCAACATTTTAAGCGACTATTGCGTACAACAAAACGCAGTTGTTAAAAAATAGCAAACGTCACTGTCAATTACCAGGCCTAGAACTTGTCATTCCGCTGTTTGTTGTGACTGGAAAAAAGGAGCGAGATTTTAGTTTGTTTTATGGAAATAAACGGATATATAAAATACAATAAAAGTGAAAATGAGTGGAAATAAGGTTTGTTTTCATGTTTTTGTTGTTTTATGTACAATTTATATCAAAACACTGTGAATAAATTGCTCAAAACTATGTGATGGAAATTTACATCTCTATGCAGTAATTTCACTTGTAATGTATGGCAAACATTTTTTTGTAAATGTTTATTTTATGTTGTTTTTTAGGGAAACTTGAATGAAAGAGATATTGAAGATTATCTTAGTAAGTTACAAGGCGGTTGGCTCTCAGAAGATGACCTCGATGACCAAGATTCCGATGATGAAAACCGCGATTCTGTTGACGTTATAAGAGTGTTGCAGGAGGAGAACGACGATGATGATGATGGGGATGATGTGGATGAAACTGCTGACATTGATCCTCCTCTTGTAGAAACAGAAGATCAAGAACCCTCTCACCCATCAACTTCATCCAATTTGCAGTCTTCATCCAGTTTTCCATTTGACAAAAGAAGCTTGATTTGGAAAAAAAGGAATCTGGTGTATGACACAGATAAAATTACTTTCTTGGGGAGTTCTACTGCTTCAGGTGGTCTATCACACCTAGAAACTCCATATCAATGTTTTAACTATTTTATCACTGAAGATTTTATCAAAACATTAGTAGCGGAGACAAATTTATACATAATACAGAGTAATCCCAGTTCATCTATAACAGTTACAGAATATGATTTGTATAAGTTCTTTGGTATATTATTGTACATGTCAGTAATCAAATTTCCTAGCACAAGATCATACTGGTCGCCAAAGTTTGGATATGAGCCCATTTCTTCAACAATGCCACTGAACAAGTTTGAGAAAATAAAGTTATCATTACATTTTAATAACAATGATCTTCACAAACCTATAGGTCATCCAGAACATGACAGGCTTTATAAAATCCGCCCTGTTATCAAGCATCTCAATGAGAGGTTTGCCACAGTGCCAATGGATCAAAGACTTTCTGTGGATGAACAGATGTGTTCTACCAAAATAGGGCATTTTTTAAAACAATATCTGCCTAAGAAGCCCCATAAATGGGGCTTCAAATTATATGTTCTCTGTGATTTGATGGGATATGCCCACAAGTTTGAGGTATATTCTGGACAAGAGAATACAGAAAAGCTCACAGATGAACCAGATCTTGGTTCAACAGGAAATGTTGTAGTTCGTTTACTTCGAGGAGTGCCAAGAAAGCAAAACCATATCATATACTTTGATAATTTTTATACATCTTTGCCATTGGTAGTTTTTTTTAGCTAAATCAGGCATTCACACAGTGGGAACTGTGCAACAAAACAGGATTCCAAATAATAAACTTCCAGAGAAGAAAAACTTCATGAAAAAATCTGTGCCCAGAGGTAGTTTTGAGGAAAGAGTGTCTGTGCATGATGGTATAGATTTGAGTTGTGTGGCTTGGAAAGATAATAAAATAGTAACCCTGCTATCTTCTTATGCTGGAGCATTGCCTGTAACTAAAGTCAATAGATATGACAGGATAATAAAAGGAAAAATTGATATTACTTGCCCGTTTATTGTCCAAGAGTACAATAAACATATGGGAGGAGTAGATCTCATGGATAGCTTTTTGGGCAGAAACCAAATAAAAATAAGGTCTAAAAAGTGGTACTTGCGTATATTTTATCATTTATTAGATCTAGCTATTATAAACTCTTGGATTATATATAAAAAAAAATGCTCAAGAAAGAGGTGAACCCAAAAAGAGTCTACTTACAATGGGCCAATTCAGAAATGAATTGGCCTTTGTGCTATGCAACAGAGGACCCACCAAAGACGCTAAAAGAGGTCGTCCTAGTACCAGTTCACTAGAAGAGGAATTACTATCAAAAAAAAGAAAAGGTTCTCCAGCACCACCACCTCCAAAAGACATAAGAAAAGATGGTGCTGAACATTGGCCAACAGTAGGTGGGTCACTCCGGTGCAAATTTCCCAAATGTAAAGGCTATTCCACAATTTCGTGTAGTAAATGTGGCGTCAATTTGTGCTTAAATAAAAATAATAATTGTTTTTTAAATTATCATAAAGAATAAAGAAGATTGAGTAAACAATATTTTTTTTATTTATTTAGTACCGAGCCAAATATGTGACAATGCATGATGATGTAAATTTCCATCATATTGTTTTTTACATAATACATATTTTTATTTACATTAGGATTTTTTTAAATATTTTTAATTACATCACCCTGATTTATTTTAAAAAAATAGCAAAAATCATGCAAAGAAGGGTTAAAAAAGGAGAAACAATTACCAAACAAAATTTACTATAAGAATATTTCTTACTTCAAACAAAAATAAAATATGGAAAATAAAACAGTGAAAAAACGTATTCAAAGGTTAAAACCAAATAAAAAATGGACTGAGGAGGAAATTAAGGAAATACTTGAATTTATTCAAGAAGCTCCGCAAATAGAGGTAATTAAAACCATAGGTGGCTTTTTAGCATAGCGTCTGCTACAAGTGCTCCGCTGCAACCGGCTAGCTGTTGTTATAAATTTTATTTACACATTCTACATTTAATAGGCCCCAACTGCGCAAATTTTTTATAAAAAATTAATAGAAAGAAGCGGTATTAACGCAACATGGGAGCTAATTCGGTGGAAAGTACGACATCTTAAGGCTTCCTTCAAAAAAGCTAACGATTGGCGTCAATCAACGGGTGCTGGGCTACTTGGTACGGATGCGGGAATTTCGAGCGTTGAAGGCAAGTAAATTTCATTGAAATATAGAAAAGTGGTGAAAAAATAATTAAATTTTAGGCAAAGTGCTACAAATGTGCCCCTATATAAGCAGCTCAATGAAATTTTCGGCGAAAAAAATATAATTGGCGACTTCGTGGTAATTGACAGTGGTGATATGATAGAAATGGACGACTCTATAAACGAATCCATGATGGAGTCGTCTTTATTTATTGATACAATTGAATGTGATTATGGTGCAGAAGAAGAAGTTAGAATTTCGCCTCCAGCCAGTCTTTGTGACGCAGAAAAATATTTGGCAACGCAGCCATCAGTTGATCTTACGCAAAGTGCATCGACTAATGTTAGTAAAAAAGCCAAGGACTTTGCTGACAAATTAAAAAAAAAATGCTCCTAAATCATCAGCTGCTCACCGTGCTGCCTTTCAAGCGGAGAGAACTGAAATGTTTAAAATTAAAATAGAATGGGAAAAAGAAAGGCATGAAAAGGACCTTGCATTGAGTGACAGAAAAATGAAGCTGGAGGAAGAAAAAATAAATCGTGAAATGGATATTAAAGTGTTGCAGTTGGAGAAAGAAGAAAGATTAAAAATTTTGGAGATTGAAAAAGATGAACGCATTCAAAAATTTGAGATTGAAATGAAGTATAAGTGCCACTCACAAAAATAGTGTTTTTTATATATTCCATTTTATAAAGGGTTGATATGTTTTTTTATGGGCACAAGCAAAAATATATACAAACCAGGATTTATATTATTAACTAATTTTTTGTGTATATATATTTTTTTCTATACCTAGAATCATAATTTGCTTGTCCACATAAAACCAAATTTCAGAAATGAATGATCCCAGTGTCTTTTTAAGTTTAATTAAATTTTTAGTTACACTCGTATTTTACAAATGAAATTGATTTTCTGTGTTCTAGTATGTAAGTACATTTTGTACCTGAATTTTATTATATTAATTTTTTTTTTAATTGAAGTGAAAACGTATAAAATAAATAAATTAAAATTATTTTTAAGAAAACATCAGTGAATATATGGCTTGTCTTTTAATTCTAGCAAAATTACTTGGTAAATCGTCTTCAGATTCAGTAGAATCTTCTGCAGCGGTTGTCTGAAATAAATTGATTTCATTCGATCTTGAACTATTGTCGGTTAAAATGTTATGGAGAATACAGCAAACAAGGAACCAGTCGCAACATAATTTATGACTTTTTTTATTAGCAAGACGCATTCTTAGCTGTTTAAGACTACAAAATCTCTCTTTTAAAAGTCCAAAACAATGCTCTACTCTAACTCGGTATTTGCTATGTCGTAAATTAAAAGCAATTTGAGCGTTTTTATCAAGATCTCGAGCATTGTTTCTGTAAGGGGTAATTAATATTCCTGATAAAGAGTATGCTGAATCTCCAGCTATCCATTGCTGTGAAGGAAAATGTTGAAAATAATGTAACTCTGATTCAATCCAAATGTAAACAACTGATAATACTGGGTAATTTTTTGTCCCTATGTATTATGTATGTATATTTTGGCATTCCATTTATTACACTTGAATTGGACACAAGCCTATCTATATTTGTATATTAATCAAAAATATAATAAATGAATTAAACAAAAATTTTTGAATTGAAGACACCGTGTTTCACTTTTATAATTCAGGCTAAAGCAATCTTTCACTGCAGCAGAAAGGTTTCTCCCAACAGAAAATACTTCTCCTTTTGTTTAAATAATGAGCTATTTCTATATATTCGGGCATCATGCCAGCTCCCAGGTTGACCAACTACTACATGTCGAATTTAATCTCTGTTTAATCTCTGTTCCATCAATATACCCAATGCAGAAAGGAAGCTCGTTAAATGTATCCGATACTATTTGGGACCGTTCAGTCTCATTGGGCCAGTAAATAAATTCCTCTTGTAAGCGCAAGAAAACTTTAAAAATTCGCTGTGTTATTATGGATATGGTTCCGCCATCGCCTACTCCAAATATAGTTGCAATTTTTCTCAGGGATGCGCTTTCTCCTGATGATCCCAGCCTGAAAAGTACTATTGCTAGTTGCAGTTCGACAGAAAATTGCTTAGAAGAATGCGCTCTGTTAAACTCCACATCGTGTTTTATTAAATCACACAACAACGTGAATTGATTTCTATCAACTCTTAGCATTTGCCGGAATCTATCCTCGTCCATTGTTGTCAAAACAATATTCCGCCAAATATGTGATTTAGGTACATCGCTGAAAAACCCTCGACGGCACTCTAACACAGCAGATACATTTTCTACCAGCTCATCTAAAACTGCTTCCACTGCATCATCATTAATTTCCATATCTAGATATAAAGAAGTGTTATTGAATGAAATTTGAATAGAATATTTCATACCTTCGTTGAAAATAATTTCCTCAGCAGCTTCGTCTATTAAAGTGTCCATTAACTGTTCTTTAAAACTTTTTTTAGACAATAGTTATTATTGAAATTAAAACTTCAATAGCAAAAAATTCTTTTTATTACCAATCAGCTGTGAATTTTGTGTTTTGCACCATGTTTGCAAACTAAATTAAAAACGCCGTTCACAATTAATGGGAAATATTTACAATTGCACAAATTTGCAATCTCAAATGCACAGGATTGTGAATACGGCTATCGTAACATTAATAAATGCAGTCGACATGTGCTGAACAGACACATATTTGTTTGCACTAAACTCAATGAACTCAATTCAATCATGAGTAAGTGTCAAATTGAATTGAGTGCATTTTAGCGTATTGATTTGTGATTGGTTACTGTATGCCAATTTCATGACACTGTATGAAACAAATGATTGATATAGTATTGGTAAGATAGAATAAGTTAGAAAGGTTAAGATTTATTTTCGTAAGTAGTATATAACCCAAAACAAATTATAATAAAGGGGGACTTGATTTGAATAACTTAAACCGGCTAGAACAGCCTTGTTTGAGTTTCTTGTCTAAACACTAATTCCGGCAGTTCTTTTGAACGCCTAGTGTCAAGCTTGTACCCTACAAGCTGTATAAAATAAAAAGTGGGCTATAGGGAAACTTACAAGCATCAACCTAAATCACCACAAACGGATGGAATTTCATTTATACAGACGGTGCCAAATCATAAAACCATCTACCAGCTTACGCTACACGAATATGCATCAGTGTTTACAGCAGAATCTTGTGCTATTTACAAAGCCATTCTTTTCGCGCTCAACATTAAAAGGAAAACCGTTATTTTCACCGACTGCTTATCAGTTCTAAGGGCAATAAAAAACATATATATTAATAAGTGGAAAACAATCTCAAACATTAGAAACGCACTCACGGGAAGCGAAAATACGATGAATCTACATTGGATACCTAGCCACACTAGTATTGCCGGTAACGAAGCAGCTGACACAGCAGCTAAATTTGCCTCCTCTGCACCAATAATATTGTGGACGCTACCACAGAAAAAATTGATATTCGCCGACACATCAATAGCTACATCAAACTTAATTTCATAAAGCCTACTATTACCCACCCTCACTACGCATCAGTGAATTCTCAGAGGATACCACCAATATACCCAACGAATTTGGCATCTATCAAAATAAAAATATTTTCGAACCTTCGCCTAGGACACACTTTCTTCTCACATAACTGGCTATTAAATAATAATGCCCAACAACCTATATGCGGCAAATGCAATAACTTATTGTTGGGAACCCTGAAGAATAAACTCCTTTTTGTACTAAATTTTATAACTGTGTATGTTTTTATTATAAAGTATATGTATATAAAGGTATCCCGCCATTTTCATATCGTGTTATACCTGCTTTACAAGTCTACTAATCACCACGCAGTGTATATACGCGGTAAATATATTTTATTCTATTGTTAATTTTATTGTTATTTAATGTTTTAATATTGTTTTAAATAAAGGTTAATTATTGGTTAAAAGTGTTCTTACTTCATTCGACCACCTACACACTGAAAACCATAACATTTGGCGACGAGGTAAAACGTTTAAACTGAAGAAATTGCTTATACAATGGCAGCGTTGGAAACAGTAGTTGGACAACTTCTTGCACGTCAACAGGAAGCCATGGAGAAACAAAATCAACTCATGGAGAGATTAATATTGGGAGCACAAAGTTCAGCGTCTGATAGACACAGTGGAGCATCAACGCCTTCTACAAGCACTGCAGCGCCTGAAGCTATAATGGATATTCTATCAAAGAATATACGTGAGTTCCAATATGATCCGCAGGAAAATGATATTTTTGCCTCATGGTATGAACGATACGAAGATGTTTTCAAAGTTGAAGCTAATCAGCTCGACGATGCAGCCAAAGTAAGGTTATTATTGCGGAAGGTTAGTAATACCATTTTCAACAAATACAAAGACTATTTACTACCAAAGCAACCGCGTTACGTCACTTTTGAAGAAACAGTTAACACATTTAAGAAACTTTTTGGTAAGAAAGAAAGTCAGTTTAGCACTCGAGTGAAATGTATTACAAATATAAAAGCAGAAGAGGAAGATGTGATAAGCTATGCCGCAAAAGTAAATAGGCTATGTGAAAATTTTTTACTAAATAAATGTACTGCTGATAATTTTAAATGTTTAATATTTGTAAATGGTTTAATGTCTCAAAGAGATCAAGATATTAAAGCCAGACTCTTAACATTACTAGATGCTGAAACTGATCAAAATCCTATAAATCTTGATAATTTAGTGGCAGAAATTGAACGTATAAATTGTCTCAAAAGGGATATGACAAACAAAGAAAACAAAAGCCCATTTGTAAATACAGTAAACGTTAAAGAGAAACAAAGTATACCAGGCAAGGTTAAGGATAGTAAAAAACCCAAACGACCTTGTTGGCAATGTGGTAAAATGCATTTTGTACGGCACTGTGAGTACACGACACACAAACGTTCACAGTGTGGCAAAACAGGCCATAAAGAGGGTTATTGTTCATGTTTTGAAAATGTTAAAAATAATACTAGCAATACCAAAAATTCAAGTGGTCAACTCAGCCAAAATAAAAAAAAGTAATTTCAATAAAACGCGTAAAAAGGTAAAGAGCGTATATACAACAACTGCAGTGTGTAAAAATAGACGATACGCATAAACACACAAACATTTGCCATGACATAAACATGGAGCGAAGCTCCGTTGTCGGCATGTTTGTGTGTTTATGCTTTTATGTTTACACACACACACTGCTGGGGGTGGTGTGTGTGGTGTGTTATAAATATTTACCGATCAAGTTTCACGGAATTTTTCTTTGTTTGAATTATTCTTATCAGTATATTACAACGTATTCAGCATTTTCAGTGTTTAAATAAAAACTAACAAATAAAATTAAAATTAGTCCAATGTCAGATAGTGATCAATACAGTTCGTGTTCATATAATTATTCAGTGTCTACTTGTTCATATAAAACTCAAATTTATAATAATGGTACGTCAAACAAAGAAAGTGAAGTTCACTCAATTAACAGAAACGTCCTCAGACGAAGAAATCGAATTAGTTCCCAATGCTCAAGCGCTTCCTCCTATCGAGATTCCGAATACCCAAGATGTAATAAGCGAGCTCGGCTTAGCGATGGAATCCTCGAGTCAAGAAGCGATAAAGAAAGCAACGACGCTTCAGGAAGAGTTAGAGAATGGCTTAGAAGAACCGATGACATTATTGGAGATTATAGATTTACTGTGGGAAGCGAATTTTCTGATGATGATTCTACCTGTTCTAAAATCAGTAGAAAAAATATGTATAAAGAAACGGAACTTAATTTGGAAGAGGACTATTACACAAAGTCTTCAAGTGATAATAATGATAATGAAAAACCTCAAAATGGAAAAGATAGAATTAAAAGCTTGTTCATACGAGGATTTCAAGAAAAAAGCCCAAGAAGAAGAATTCTCCACGATGTTTACAAAAAAATTTCCGTCGACAGAATTAGTGAATCTGCTTATAGAAACTTATACCAATCACACCGAGGGGCAGTCTTCATCATCTGTGATCATTCCGACCACTACCATGTCATCCATGACTGCACATACACAAATTACACCTGCCGTTGCGTCAACATCGACAAATTTAAATCAATTGGAAATGTCGGGATTCGATTATCTCGACAATCTACTCCCAGCTACGAATACACCATTGAACACTGGTGGAATCTCACAATGTATCTGGAGAAAGAAGAACGATATATTGACTACATGGACATCGCCGGGCGAACATGGATATCAGGTAATAAAAAATTATTTTTTTTTTTTTAAATAATAATTTATGTTTATTAAAGGTCGTCAAATTAGACATATACAACTTCAAAAAGATATCCAATATTTCCAAAAAAAACTGGTGGAAGGAAGCGGAACTTCGTTCGACTTTCCTTACAACATCTCCTGTGGACCCTCTAAACATGATGATTCAGAAGGTGGTAGCAGAAGTGGCGAAGCGAGTAACCAATTTGCCGGACACCAAAAAAGAGGAAAGGGCGACGAACTCATTTTATTCCTCCGCAAATATGTCGTATCGCCCATAACTCATATTTTTAATACAAATTTTTGGATGACATCAAAATACAAATTTTTTAACAAGATAAGTGTATTAATGTTAAACGTAATGAAAATTCATGCAAATTTTTACAATGAATTAACAGTTGAGGAACTGTATACGCATTTTATGTCATTAGAACCTCAATATATAATATTTAATTCGCCTACTATTAATATTGATCAATACTATTTAAATTTAGCAGATTCTATTACTGCATTAGAAGAATTAATTAATTTTCAATTTTTTAACAAACAAAACTTAATACAACAATTTTATATTAATCTTTTTAATATTTTAGATAAAAAAATTCCAAAAAAAAATACGTTATTTACATATTATTGATCATTGATCGTTATACGTCATATAACCAACTTCAAGTTAACAAAATCGTCACAGAAACTGAGTTACGCGCAGTCTACCCAAGAGTTTTTAGGAATGAAATTGGACACTGTACACATTTTAAAGTTCAATTGCAACTTAGACCACAAGCAGTACCAATTTTTCGCCCTAAAAGACCAGTAGCATATGCTGTAAAAGAACAGTTGGACAACGAAATCAGCAGACTGGAAAGAGAAGGTATCATTACACCTATAAACTTTTCAGAATAGGCAGCACCAATCGTAGTGGTAAGAAAAGCTTCCGGTGATTTACGTATTTGTGGTGACTATTCCACAGGGTTGAATAATCAGTTGGAGCCTCACGCATTTCCAATACCACTGCCAGATGAAATTTTTATAAACTTTAATAATTGTTCATTTTTTTCAATCATTGATCTAAATAACGCATATATGCAAGTCGAAGTTGATGACATTACAAAAAAATTACTTGTCATTAATACTCATCGTGGATTGTATACTTTTAACAGGCTTGCGCCAGGAGTAAGATCAGCCCCTGGAGCTTTTCAACAGTGTATGGAAACAATTATAGCTGGCATAAATGGCGTATTTCCATATCTCGATGATTTAATTGTAGCCACACCAACTCGTAGTGAAAATGAAAAAGCTGTAAAAGAAGTATTAAATCGTTTGGAAAAATATAACATCACCGTTAATTTTGACAAATGTAAATTTTTTAAAAGTTCGTGCACATATTTGGGTCATTATTTCGGTAAAAAAGGTATTTATCCTGATAAAAATAAGATAAAAAGAATTTTATAACTCCCTTCCCCTACAAACATAACGGAATTAAGATATTTTCTTGGAGCAATTAATTATTATGGCAAATTTATTAATGAAATGAGAAAACTTCGAGATCCCCTTGATAAGTTACTCACTAAAAATGCAAAATGGGAATGGTCAGCGTCTTGTCAACGTAGTTTCGAGCGTTTTAAAAAACTATTATCATCTGAATTATTTCTCACGCATTTCAATCCACAACTTCCTATCAAAGTAGCTGCGGATGCATCCAATGTAGGACTAGGTGCATATATCTGTCATATGTTTCCTGATGGTAGCGAAAAAGCTATTTATCGTGCGTCAAGGTCTCTCACACCGGCAGAGAAAAATTACTCCCAGATCGAAAAAGAAGGATTGGCAATTGTCTTCGCAGTAACCAAATTTCATAAATATTTATTTGGACGCCAATTTATCCTTCAAACGGATCACAAGCCCTTGCTTGCGATTTTCGGAAGTAAAAAAGGAATACCAATACATTCAGCGAACCGTCTTCAACGTTGGGCTCTCACACTCATGTCATATAATTTTAAATTACAGTATGTTTCAACACACGAACTCGGTGCCGCTGACATTTTATCACGATTAATTTGTAACACAACAAAACCGAACGAAGACACAGTTATTGCCTCTGTTCAAATTGAGGACGATATAAAATTAATTATCAACGATATAATGAATGTCTTGCCAATAACATTTAAAATGGTTTGCTTAGCAACAAAGAAAGATTCAACACTTCAAAATCTTATATTTTCGTTACAAACTGGTAACTGGCCAGTAAATAAATCATCAGAAATGATTTGTTATTTCTCAAGAAAGCAAAATCTGAGTATAGTAGATGACTGTGTAATGTATGGTGATCGCATTGTAATTCCCAGCTGTTTCAGAAAGCGAATCCTAAAAGAATTGCACAAGGGTCATCCTGGTATTGAAAGGACGAAAGCATTAGCACGCAGTTATGTATATTGGCCTTGCATTGATGATGAAATAAAAAGGTATGTTCAAAATTGTTCTAAGTGTGCCGCAGTAGCAAAAACGTTACCTAGAACTACTCTTTCATCATGGCCAAAAACAGCACGTCCCATGGAAAGAGTTCATATTGATATTGCAGGACCGTTGGAAAATTTTTATTATTTTGTGATCGTGGATTCTTTTTCCAAGTGGCCTCAAATTTATCAAACCAAAACAATAACTTCAAGTGCAATTATAAGATGTTTGCAAGATTTCATATCATTATTTGGAAATCCTGAGCTCATAGTAAGTGATAATGGAACGCAGTTCTCCAGTCAACAGTTTTTAACTTTTTGTAAAGAAAATAATATTTTACAAAAGTTTACAGCACCCTATCACCCGCAATCGAACGGGCAAGCTGAAAGGTTTGTTGATACCTTGAAGCGAGCTTTTAAAAAACTAGAAGGAACGGGTAACTCTTACGAAAATCTGCAAACGTTTTTAAAATACTGTCGTGCAACTCCAAACACAAATACTGAGGGAAAATCACCTTCTGAATTATTTGTGGGGAGAAAGTTAAGAATTAATCTTGATGCGTTAAAGAAACCTCAAAATCGTAAATTGCAACATAATAAAGAAATGGAACAACAGTTTAATAAACGTAACAGAGCTGTAGAACGCAACTATAAGATTGGTCAAAGTGTTTACGCAAAAATATACAAACGGAACAAGTTAGAATGGTTTCCGGGTATTGTAAAAAAACGAATTGGGAAAGTGATGTATGAAATAGAAATCTTAAATATACCGGAGTTTCGAGCAGTAAGATCTCATACAAATCAATTGAGACCTCGTTATTGTAATGATGCCAATTTATCAGTACATGAAATATTGTTTGATTATTTTAATTTAACTCCAAAACAACCGCCTAGCGCAAATAGAGAAATTGGCTTATCAGAAATTACATCGGCATCACAATCTCTGCAATGAATTTGGAACCGTCACACATAATGAATCAGAACGAGAACCTCTCTTCACTTCCAAATCCTGAAAATGTTTATAATTCACCCATATCCGAAAATTTAATTCCTAATGCTAATGAAGGTTCAAAGACTAGTGATACAGCAACATCATCAGTTCAGCCAGCTGAGCTTAGAAGATCTAATCGTAGAAAACGACCTCCTGGTTTTTACCTAACTTTGTTTATATATAAAATTCATTGGTCCGTAACTCGGAAAATAGGGGTTTCCGGGGATTTTTTCAGAAAGTGTGAAAACGATATTATTATGAAAATTTTATTAATATTTTATGAAACCCAGAACAATTTATTTTTGGTAGTTCAAGAAATGAATACAGTATTTTTGGAAAAATTTCAGGCACACAAAATTATAAATCCATATAGCTCTTTTCATATTAAAAATATTGAATTATGCAGATACCCACGTCAAGAGTTAATATTAAACTCATCGTGTGAAAAAGTTGTTAGATTTTGATTAATTAAAGTTACGCTGTCTATGAACTATTTTTTATTTTTATTGTATTAAACTTTAATTAATTAAAGTTACGCTGTATATGAATTATTTTTTTATTTTTATTGTATTAAACTTAAATAAAAAAAAATGTATTATAACTCTTTTAATATAAAAAATATTAGATTTTAATTAATTAAATAAGTTATGCTGTATATGAACAATTTTTTATTTTTATTACATTAAACTGAAATAAAAAAAATGCATAAAATTTTATTTTACAGAAAAATTTTATTTTTTTAAACATTTCTATAGCAGATTTCAAAGAAAATTGCCTTTGTTTCTACATATCAGTCTTTAGTATTTCAAAGAATTATTTCGTTGATTTTAATTGCGTTTCTTTGTAATAATGTTAAAATTACGTCTTTGTTACAATGAAAATTGTACTTAAAATCAAAAATTCAAGCCTTAAGACTAACGAATTAAAGTCTTTGTGCCAAAATACTTTTTCCTTAGTTTAAGGGCTTTTTTCATGTGTTTCCAAAGACGTACATCCTTGCCACAAAATTGTAAGTCTTTGATTTTAAGTATATTTTTGCGCCTTTCCGGTAAAGATGTTTTGTCTTTGGGCACAATCTGACCAATAAAAGTCTTTGCAACAAAGTGTATTTTCTTTGATTTTACGATTTAATTTTCAAAGTGCAAAGACGTACATCCTTGCCACAAGATTTTAAGTCTTTGATTTTAAGTATATATTTCATGGGAATCTAAAGATTTTTGCGCCTTTCCGGTAAAGATGTTTTGTCTTTGGGCACAATCCGACCAATAAAAGTCTTTGCAACAAAGTGTATTTTCTTTGATTTTACGATTTAATTTTCTCAGTGTACCACAGAAAAAATTGATATCCGCCGACACATCAATAGCTACATCAAACTTAATTTGATAAAGCCTACTATTACCCACCCTCACTACGCATCAGTGAATTCTCAGAGGATACCACCAATATACCCAACGAATTTGGCATCTATCAAAATAAAAATATTTTCGAACCTTCGCCTAGGACACACTTTCTTCTCACATAACTGGCTATTAAATAATAATGCCCAACAACCTATATGCGGCAAATGTAATAACTTATTAACATTACAACATGTACTACTGGATTGCCAGTTTCTCCAAACTCAGAGGAGGAGGAGGTTCTTTGGAAGCTTGTCTATCATCAACTCTCTTGGAGAGCCATCCCCCGAAAACATTAACAATATCTATAATTACATTAAAAAAAAAGGACTAAAGGTTTAACAACAGAGCGAACATTCGTGTGTACATTTGTACACACATTCCAGTACCTAATCTTATTAATAGCATAAGTTATTATATTTGGAACCTGAGCCGATAGCCTATGCAGCTAGCGCTCCTCTTTTTTTTACATTTAGTCTTAGAATTTATTCTGATGATTAAATAAATAATAATAATAATAATAATAATATCAATTTAACTACCAGCAGCACAGTTCAGAGTATACAAGAAAATTGCGATCAGAAATTTTCAATGAATTTACCAAAATAGATCACAATTGTAATGATCAGCTATATTTTGTTAAAGGAAATAGTATTATTAAGTTTGATAACTGTACGATTAAAATAAAAGAGCTTGTGTTTGAAAATTTGTTCCATAGATTTAGTCATGGAGTACTTATACCTTTGAACTATGTAAATTTTACAAAAAACATTAAAAACTTTACTTTGGAAGGACTTCATCTCTAAAGTATTAAGAATAGAGAAATCATTAAGTACATTGAATTTAAAAATAACATAGCACAGGGTACTACTATAAGTTTGGTTCTTATACTTTTAATAATAATTGTAATTTTAGCCATAAAAGTTAAGTGAGAAAGAACAAAATAGAACTAAAACTGAAAGACTACCCTGATCCATTTGCCCGGAGAGCAAACACTAAGGGTGGGGAAATCACATACATGTAATCTTTTATAATTTCCGTTCCCACAAATTACCAGACGCAAACGTCAGCGCATTTCTTTTATTGCAATTTTAAATTTAATAATAATTTTTTAATAAACAAACTTCTACTGTTACAGCATGAAGCGACAACAAGTAAATTTGCTTATTGTGCACATTTGTTCTTTCTCGCCAACAATTCCTATTGTTAATTTTTAAGTTCAAGTTGAATTAAGTTAGATTTAAAAGTTCAGTTTTAAATAAAGACTCAAAAACAACAGTCGTAGTTGTTTTAATTATTAATATATTTTATATATATAAGGCTGTAAAAAATGCCATTTTATTTACTGTAAAGTTAAAATTTTTTTATGTACATCTTGAAAATATCTCAATTTTCGTTTGTAAAAAAAAGGACGTTGAAATAAATAAAAAAATTTCTAAAAAAAAATACAGAAAGTTTTATATTTACCTTTCCAAACATTTTATTTGGAATCAATCAATGGATCGGTTTGTTGAAATATATAATAATTGAATTTCAAAAACGGCTACTTATTTAAAAAATATAGTGTAAAATTTACCACCACATCTACGTATACTTCAAAAAATTTCACCTCATAAGTTAAAGATTAATAAACTTTTATCCAAATCAGTCAACGGAATACATGCAGGCGTTTGTGGAAAAAAAATTTAAATTTCTAGAAACCTGTTTTGTAAACTTTATCTTTTATTTTATTCAGGATGTCACACACATTGGGCAAAATGAAGAAAGAATTAAATGATTGCAAATTTTTCGAAACTAAACTAAAAGCCAAATATTTTTATTAATGAATGAGTCTAAATTATTAGCTATTAATTCCAAATCTTGTGGAGCGGCATAAGACTAATTTATATGCCAACATTCCGATTTATTGGAAGAACTTTTCAACGTCAAATATATTAAAAATGCTTGGTTAAGTAATTTCAATGAATACAATTTGTTATCATAACAAATTTTGAATTTTAACAATATTATATTATGGAGGAAATATATTGCCATAATTTTTCCGATCCACATGCATATTTACCAGATTTAATGTTGTGGATTAATATTGGGCTACCATATATAAATCTTATAGTAAAAAATATATATGTATGGGCAGTTGATGTTTTACAATCACCCTATCACAAATTTAGATATTTGTATCAATTATCGGGAGCAATTTCTTATTCATTTTATCGAAGTTTACATGTATATTATATTCAGCCTAATTACGAGTACCGTTCTCATAGTCGCATTTGCCACATATCCCTATTTTCTTCACGGCAACGACACTCATAATTCCTATTACTTTAAATGCTTTCTCGAATAATAAAGAAAGAAAATAATAAAAGTAATATGTACAAAAGTTAGAGAAAATATATTTAATGGATTTTTTTTATCTTTAAATTACCCCTTAAAAAAACTGAAAGGGGACCCCTTAAGGAATTATTTGGCTCGGAAAATCCATAACGCCATAACAAATAATAATTAAAATTAAATCAATAAAGTAATTATGAGTGATCAATAATGGAATTATTAATGGTTCATCTTCATTTCAGTTTTGTCACATTTAAAAAAAAAAAAAAAAATATATAAGTAAAATTTTAATAAAGCCGACAATTCACTAATCATATACCAACTGACAGATAAAATACATATGTATGTATTTATATGTGACACACATTTATTATATGCAAAAAATATAAATAAGTTAAATTTGCACATTGTTGTTATATAAAAAAATAATTTAAAAGCTTTTGAATGAAACGGGAAATATTAATATTATTTCATTTTAAATAAAGAAATTCAAATTAACGAAAAAATCAAAACGTATAAAAAAAATAGGGTTTTGGCATTAATAATTTCTGAATTCGTAGTTCTTATTCTTTCTTATTGGCACAGAAATATGCACTGATGTATGTGGGTGTAGAATTTTTTTATGCGTGTCACACATATCTTGTGGTAAGGTATAGTATATATAGCCCTCTATCTTATTAATAACTTGCATGGTTTTAAATTGGCTTAAAATTAAAATAAATTAAAATTTTTTGTTTTACCTCTTTTCTCCGCATGAATATGATGAAACAAAGTGTCCTCAATTTTTCCTTGAATTATCTTGTATAATGATTTTGTTCTTTTGTCTCGTTACTTTTGTGTTTGTAGATAATTTTTTTAAATTTTCTTGGGGTATACTCGCCAGCATTTGTTCTTTGTCTTTAGTAGCGCGCTTTCCGCTTCCAATAAGTCCACTGCTGCCACCACTCGCTAGCTGGGTAGACGTGGAAGATGTTGATGGAGGTCCGGTGGGATCTTCTGCGTGATGATTATGTGTGTGATGACTCGCCGCGTAACGAGTTAAAACTTGAAATTTTGCAAAAAGTTTATTTTTAGTTTCTCGTTCCTTGTCTTTTAATTTATCTAAAGGTTTATATTTTGCCAATGAAGACGGATCGGTTATGGGACGTACTTCCATATCGTTGAGTTTGTTGGAAGGGGGTTTTATCATTTTGTGCCGCTGAGTATTATGGGCAGAAGATGGCCATTCATACTCAGAGTCTGTAAAGCAGCTGGTAGCTGAATTAGCAGACTGTAAAGCTAAATGATTAGGCGGGGTTTTGTAGTAATTTGATGGGGCTTTATTTAACGAGTTTTCACTAAAGGAGGCAGAACTATTAGAGGTTTCATCTGCTAGATGCCTTAGCATTAAAGTCAATTTCGTTTCATGTTGTCTTTGTAGAAGTACAGCATTACGTTCCCCTTCTAGTCTGGCCTGACGCACAGCATTTGATAACACACGCTCTTTCCATTCCCAGGCATCCTTTTCTCTTTCTAACTGCATTAACTGTACTTCCAATTTACGTGACGAGTCCCTCAAGTCTATAACTTTAGTAAAGTATTTGTAAAGTAGAGTACGCATCTCCTCATTGGTCAATTTGTTGAGGCGAGCCATTAACATTTGTTCGCCTTTTTCTCTTTGTATGTGCTCACTGGTGTCAATGGACTTGTGGCCACATATCAGCTCATTTTTAAATTCTATAGCGGCATCAATTGCTTCAATGGCTTCATCACATTCTAGTAATTTACGCTCCTCTTTATGGCTTAAAACTTTTTCCCGTTTTAATTTACGATCCAGGCCACATCTTTGTTCTAAAAGATGATCTCTGGTTCTTCTTAAATTACGTATCTCATGACGCAGTCCCTCACGTTGCTCATCGTCACGATAAAGGTCTAAATTATCGGATTTTTCCTTTAAAACATGATCAAGGTGGGAAATGCGAGCCTGCACCTCTTTTAAATGTTTACCTTTTTCCTCTACCAAAGGTTGTCGGTCTTCTATTTTAATTAAAGCCTTGCAGTTCTCTTTTTCTTTTAATGTTTTCAATTCATTTTCTAAAGCTTCCTTGAGCTTTCTTTCTTTTTTAATTTTTTTTTGCAAATCATCGACGACCTTTTTAGATTCATGCAACGATTGTTGTAATTTCTTAACTTTTTGACCACTTTCACCCGCAATATGTTTAATGGAAGTTAAATCATTCAGTCTTTGTTCCAGATGTGTGATAACTGCCTTCAAACGCTCTATATCTTGTTTGTCTTTTTGTTGAACTACTGCCTTCGCTAATAACTTTTTTGTCTTTTCATATTCTGCCTCCAATTTAGCTTTTTTTTTGTGGAATCTTTGTTTAGCTGTAGTGCGAGTGTCGCTATTCTTAATAAGTTCTGTTATGATATTTTGTTTCAGTTGCATGGTTTCTTCCACTTCTTTGATCTGCTTCAGACGCGCTTCTAAGTCTGTATCTAATTTGCGTAATTTCTTTTGTATCATATCCATGGGAGTATTAAGATTTTGTCTTATATTACTCCCCAAATCATTTGAAATCTCTAGAAAGTCATCACCATTATGAATTTTTAAATGCTGCTGTTGATGTTGTTCCTGCTGTTTAGCCCCTGCTACTCTATTAAGCATAGCAATTTCAGCACTTGATAAGGTAGCACCCGGTTGTATAGATCTTCTACGACCACCTGCTCCAACCGATTGTCTTCTTTCCTCTATCAACTTATCATCATCATCTTCTCTGAGATCTGTTTTCTTTTGTTTAAAACTTTCTTGGGAATCCATAACTGCTTTTGGATGATTCTCTATAAAATCTATATATTTAGTCTTTACCAATTTATCGGTTTTCAAGGTCAAATCTTCCATTAGTAATTCAATTTTCTCTTCCAGATCAGGCCTCTGAAATTCAGAATCAGATTCATTCTCTGAATTTTGCTGGCATGAAGTTTCAGGTTCACTGTTTGTTTCTTCGGGCTCCTCGGCTTCTTGGATAGGTCCCAATTGTTTTTGGCTGCGTACGACTTCATTGGAACTTAAACACTCTTCGCACTCTTGTTTAAGAAATAACCATTCTTCGATTTGTTCTTTTTCAACGTCGCTTACGGCGTTAGAGGAGACAAGTCTGGTTTAAAAAAAAAATTAAAATAGACAAGAATAAAATTATTTCATCTATAGTAATATTACAAAGGATTTTGGAACAAATTTACTTTAGCCACGCACCTCAAATTTAAAAAAAAAATTCAGACGTGATAGAAAATTGAATTCTAAGAAGAAAATATCAAGTAAAATTTCTGGCGGCAATTCGTATTTTCCGAGTTATGGGCCTCCAAAGCTTTCATATTTAAAGTAAAATTTTCAATTTAAAAAAAAAAAAATTTACGTAATGGAAAATTGATTTTAAGAAGAATATATTAAATACATTTTTCGTTTAAGCCTTTAATTTCGAAGTTATGGACCTCCAAAGTTTTGGCATATTCCACATAAAATTTTTAATTTTCCACAAAAAATGTAAGAAAAGCAGCGTAAGTAATAAAAAATTAAATTATATATAAATAATTTGTTTTAAGTCCTTATTTTCTAAATTATAGGGCTCTGAAACTTCTGTTATATTATTTATATATTTCGAGTGTATACCACAAATGTATGTATGTATGTATATCAAATAAACTAAAAATTACTGTTTTTGGTTTAAGGCAAAAGATTTTCTGTGTAGCCGGACCTAAGGATTATATCCTATGGGGAAAGGCCAGCACCGGCTACGCTAGCAAAAGTTTTTCTGTGTAGCCGTCTTGAAGTAGGTTGAGTTTTATTGTATATTACGTAATATTATTTTTAATAAGCTTTTATTTGATATACATATTACAGTATTCAATAAAAATTTAAACTTTTAAAAATTTTAGAAGCCCATATCTCAAAAACGACAAAACGACACATACTTAACATTTTTTTCTTAGAATGAAATTTTCTATTAGGTTCATTAATTTTTTTTAAATCTTTCGTGAAAAAATAAAAATTTTATGCGAAATCTGTGAAAACTTCTGAGGTCCATAACTTGGGAAATAAAGGCTTAAACGAAAAAATGTATTTAATATTTTCTTCTTAGAATTTAAATTTCTATCACCTCCTGATAACTTTTATTTAAATTTGAGGTGCGTGGCTAAAGTAAATTTAAGCCAGAATTTTTTTTGTTTTTTGTACTGGACAAACTCTAAAATATCCAAACCGATTTGAAAAATTCTTTCACCAATGATTATACAACTAAAATTCTGTTTTCAAACGGATTATTTTAAAATTTAGTATAAAAAATCAATATATTCCATGGATGGTCACTTTTACAAATATTAATTCATTCATGTTGAAAGCTCTATTAAAAACTGATTGTTTTTATGCTATTCCACATGATTTAAACTTATAAACAATATTTATTCAATCACAGGTATAGGTATAGAAAATTACGGGATGTGATACATATCATTCTAAAAGGGAGGTCGCCTAATTTTTTGTAATTTACCGCCCAAATACTCAGAAGTAACTTTAGAGTATTTTAAATTTTTTTTTTTAATTTCCATGTTACCCAGAGCTGTTGCTTTGAGGGATTTTTACTATTCCCCACTTTACCGAGGCACCACTCCCGATTTTGTCCATGAAAATGACCAAAAACAAAAAGGAATTTAATCTGAAGGTTCTAAACTTTCTGGTGTTTTAGCATTTTCGGATAATTTCGTAGTT
The DNA here is from genome assembly GCA_947397855.1 of Thelaira solivaga. Taxonomy (NCBI): domain Eukaryota; kingdom Metazoa; phylum Arthropoda; class Insecta; order Diptera; family Tachinidae; genus Thelaira; species Thelaira solivaga. Next base: position 48,320,034 of record OX377614.1, read on the forward strand.
TTTATTTTATGATACAAAACGCAAACTTGAGTACAACAGTACCTGGGTATATGGAAACTTCAAAAAAAATTTTAAAATAGTCTAAAGTAATTTCTGAGTATTTGGGCGGTAGATTCCAAATCTAGACGACTATCAAATGTAGTACACGGCTTTTACTGAAACTGTTCGATTGCGTAGTTTAATTATTATTAGTATTAGTTTAATTAATAATTGTACATAGAAAATTTTTCTAACGCACAATCAATCAAATATGCGATTCTCTGTTATGCATTAAAAAATATAGTTAACTCACTTTGAAAAAAGTCCTTCTGCATTAGAAACTAGTTTAAACCACTGACTAGCCGCAAATTGCAAACCAAAATGCATATCAGCCCCATGTGGTGTAAGACCGATAGCTGTTACGCCACCAACGCTCAACTCTGGCAAAATTCCATCAGGGGATAATGGGGTATTGTCATCGGAAAATGTATTCAATACGACGTAATTGCGTACGCACTGCACTTTAAATGCAAACTGTAAATTGCACAAAGTCTCATTAAGATCACGTTCAAAGGGAGAAACACACAATATGACTAAAGTTTGAGCTCGTCCACCAAACGAGTCTTTAAGCAATGTTGTAAGTGTTGTTTGATTATAAGGTATATTTCCATTAGCATTGTACAAAAGAGTGGGATCTGTTAAAGTATTTACAACATGTTCTAATGATTGCAAGCCCAAATCTTTCGGTAGACTTGATGGTTGATCGAGCGAATTTAACACAAGCAAACGTTCTGTGCCACAAAGGTCTGAAAATGAAGCAGTCGATAGTCGATGCTGTATAAGGCCCCCTTTCGAAACCCATTGCTGTTCCAATGTTAATGTAAACAATGTATGTGACATTTTCATATTTGACTTAGCCAACGACTGTAAGCCCACTTGTAACCAATGAACAATATCGTCAAAATTCACACAGTTCACATTACCAACTCCCAACAGATCTCGTATAACTTCTCCACATATCTCCACCCACCCAATATTAACCGCATAAGTTCGTTCCGGGTGATTGGCAATATGAGTGAATATTTCCCTGACACAACGTTGAACAATACCTTGATGAGCTTCTTCATTGGAGCAATCATAACCATATCCATATAATGTATAAGTTTTACCACACTCTTTTTGACCATAAGACACCACAGATGCATCAAAACCTTCCATAAATAAATTTATTAAAGGATATACTGTTTGGTAATAAACTTGATTTTGAGCACAATTTAGAGGCAGAGCATGAGTTACGGGAAAGGTATGTGGCCCTACTTGTACAAGCCCTGCGGCTATACCAACGCCATTATCTAACAACCCAATACCAGCTGTCGTACCATTATTCGCAACACAGCCGGGCTGTGTAGCTGCCAAAGGTATAGTTTGAATGCAGCACTTTGTATCCTTGTCACCATTTTCACACTCAGTAATAACAATGTCATTTAAATCTATCTTTATATTAGCATTGTCATCTTGTCGGCCATTTTCTTTTGACAATTCCTTTCCCAAATTTGTTGCAGCTCGTTCTTTTTGCAAATATTTGGGGTGTATACGCACAGCAACTTGTATTGGTATTTCCATATTTCCTTAGTTGTCCATTAACAATTATTTCGTCTTCTAATATTTTTCTTAAAAAATAATTCCATTTCACTTGAATTTTTTCCAATTACATGACTCCATTCTTTAATACGTTAGCTTATGCATGTTAGTTTATGGCTTATGCACGCTTCTATAGGCGAATAAAGAGCGAAGTTTTTGGGCTCATAGTGAGTTTAATTTATAGCAGCCGCCGATACTTTTTTTACAATAACAGTTTGCCGCCGCTACCTCTCGGCGTTAAGACAGTGTCACTCAAAGGCGTCAACGAAAAATAATAAATTAATAGAACTTTTCCTTGATTTCAAAAAAGCATTTGAAACAATAGACAGACAAATATTGCTTAAAAAACTGTATAATTACGGTATACAAGGAAACGAATTAAAATGGTTTGAATTCTATTTAAACGAGAGAATGCAAAAAACTAAAGTGCACAATATAAGATCGGAAAACATTATAAACCAATATGGTGTACCTCAGGGATCGATACTTGGGGCACTTTTATATATTATCCATATAAATGAGTTACCTGAGATTCTTGAAAAATGTGAAGTAGTGTTATATGCAGATGATACACTGATATACACCGAAGCAGAATCGGAGCAAAAATGTCATGAAAATATAATATATGATTTAAACAACGTAACAGAATGGTTAAAAAAGAACAAATTAAAATTGAATGAGAACAAAACAAAATGTATGGAAATAAAGATGAATAGTGAAATACCAATTAAAATACATAACAGTGAAATCGAAAAAGTGAAAAACAATAAATATCTTGGACAGAGATTTAAGCTTTAAACAACACATAGACTATACTGGCAAAAAATTGGTTTTATTTAAAAAGAATTAGACATTATATAACAACAATCACAGCAATAAATATATATAACGTGATAGTAAAACCACAATTTGAATTTGGGTCGACTGTATTATACTCATGCTGCACAAATCAACAAGTTATGAGACTCCAAAAACTCCAGTATAAAGCAATGCGTTCGATACTGAGATGTAATAGATATACTGCTATAGATACGATGTTGAATTGTCTTCAGTAGCTGAATATTGAACAACGGCTGGTGCTGAATACACTAAATTTTATACAGAAAATAAAGATAGGATATGCCCCCGAATACTTGAGCGAACAACTAGTTTATGTGCGAGATGTACAACCATATCAGTTGAGAAATCATAGAAGCTTCAGGATTTACAGAGTAACAACTAATGCAATGCAGAGATCGCTTTTTTGTAAAGGTATAAACCTTTATAATCAACTTCCAGATCACATAAAAAATGAGGGAAATATGAATGTATATAGAAGAAAAACTTTAACATTTTTGAAAAGTAATAATTTTAATTTATAAACAAATTGTAAGATGCCATAATATTTGTAATAATTTCTATTTGGAATTTAAAAGTTTAACAAAATATTAATCATAATATTTTTATATGTATATGTTTATTATAAAGTATTAGATACTACTAAATAAATCAATCAATCTTATTTTTGAAATTTTTTGTCTTGAACTATGGTATAGGAATGTAAACAAATTTTGACAGCTACGAAGCCAAAAGGAGGATAAAGTTATGACGAGGGGAGCAAAAAATTTACATATATCTTATGATAGAATTATACACAGTAGAGTACTAAAAACAGATGAAAATTTTTTTTGATATCCTCGTTTTGGCTTCGTAGCTCTCAAAAATTTGCTCAAATTCTGTGCGCGGAATTGTTTTTATGTGTCTTTTTATTTGACACATACGACAAAGTTGTTTTTGTAATTCAGTGTTTGTTGTAGGGAGCGCCTTAGCGTGCATAATTCTGTCATGATTAAACCGTTTATATCAGTGGTCTCGGTCATCTTTTTACACCTCTATATGACTCTGTGAACAATTGTATGACACTATGTAGAGCGCCATAATTTGCCACCTGATCTGCATTAAAAGCTTAATAATAAAACAAAATTTCTTTATTGAGTCTTCCTTTTTTAAAATAACTTTATAATTGAACCAAAGCAACAATATTACAAGTATTTATTAGAACTATGATCGTCTTGTTCTAACACACAATGATAATAACAGCTACTAAAAATAATAAAAAGAGTAATTAATAATATAATGAAAACAATGCTGGCTCATTGCATTTAAAATGACCCACAGAGCAAAAATCTGTTAATTTAAAATAAAAACTAAACTAAACTAAACTTAAAATTAATCAAATACAATCAATCAATATCTTATAATAATGATCCATTTTTTTTAATAACGATAATGTAATAAAGACATTTAATTAATATTTTATTATTTTTTTTTCTTTTTTTTATTTAATTACTAGCTGACCAGGCAAACGTTGTTTTGCCATATGAATTATTTCTAGAGTATGAAATATATCTTATTTATTTCATCAAAATCGGTTAAGTTGAAAAATAAAAAAATTTTTTTTGGGGTCAACCCACCCTCACATAGGAGTATAAAAATTAGTTGTAAACGTATTCTCATACCTACTGAATATACATATTAAATTTCATCAAAATCGGTTAAGTCGGAAAAAAATTTCTTGAGATGAACTACCCTCCCCCTACTTAGGGGTATAAAAATTTAGTTATAAAAATATTCTCTTTTTTACTGAATGTATATATAAAATTTCATTAAAATCGGTTAAGTCAAAAAAAAATTTTTTTTGAGGTGAACCAACCGCCCTCCCCCTCACTTATAGGTATAAAAATTAGTTATAAGCCTATTCTTAGAGCTACTGAATGTACATATAAAATTTTATTAAAATCGGTATCTAAACAATTTTTTTTAAGGTGAACCTTCAGCATGTTTTCGGCAGTTTAATTTTTTATTAATAAATGCGGCGCATCAATATATTTTTTGGTGAGCAATGCAAATATTAATTTAATATTTAGTAGTTAATTACTTCAAATTTTAATATTAATACTTTGAGCTTGTTATTGTATTAAAATTAAATAAAATCAAAAAATTATATAAAATTAACTGACTTAAAACATCTCAACCGTAGTGTGAACGATTGTGTTTTTTTGTTAAAAACTTAAGTCATGGTGGAATTATACAGGTGTGTGAATTTGGCAATTCGCTCCATAGCAGATTTATCCTAAGTTGTCAAAATTGATTTTCATTTACAATTAATTAATTTGAACTTACCTCTAGCGAAGATTTCTCAATCATGAAGTACATATTATATATTTTTATTATATTATTTATATAAATAAAAATGTTTGTTAAAAAAAATTCTTGGACAATTTTGATAACTTGGTAGAAAATAAATTCGCCTTTGTTATAATTTACTGGATGCACACACCTGTATAATTTCACCATGACCTAAGTGTGATAATATTTTATAATTGTATGTTCAGTGACTACGCCAATTTTTTACCTTTTACCTGTCGGCGAATAATTTATAACTACTATAAAAGCAAATTCATTTTTTGTCTTGCCACTAAACAACGTCTTGCACCGCAGCTTGTTTTCAATTGGCGGCATTGTGTTTTTCTGGAGTACGCGTGCAAGACAGAGCGTGTTTTTATACAACTGATTTCTATTGTTGTAGATATTATTTTAGACGGAGAAATATTGAAATAATTTTTAATATTTTGTTAAAACATCATTGAAGTATTGTTAAATCATGTCAAAAAGACGAATTGAGGTTGGAGAAACTTACACAAACAAAATAAAAAAGTAAGTGCACCATAATCAACTACGAAACCGAAAAACAACGAATGTGATTATAGCGACTAAAAAAATTATCTACTTGCAGAGACGATACCGCTACAACTTCTTCAGCATTATCTGGAGGAGCTAATACAAATATGGCGAATGTTTCCTCAGGCAGTTTGGTTGGATCCCTAAACAAGGCACCAGGCGCAACTAATCCTTTTAATTTAAAACCTTATTCTGCACGCTTTCAACAACTGTATAAAAAACGTATTACTTTGCCGGTTTTTGAGTATCAAGCCGATTTTATGCGCTTATTGAATAATCATCAGTGCATAGTTCTGGTAGGTGAAACAGGTTCTGGTAAGACAACACAGATACCACAATGGTGCGTGGAGTACGCTGTATCAAAAGGTAAGAAGGGTGTTTCGTGCACCCAACCACGTCGTGTGGCTGCCATGTCCGTTGCTCAACGTGTATCTGAAGAAATGGATGTTAATCTTGGAGAAGAGGTGGGCTATTCTATACGTTTTGAAGATTGCTCATCTCCGAAAACTTTGCTAAAATATATGACTGATGGTATGCTGTTGCGTGAAGCCATGTCTGATCCCATGCTGGAACAATACCAAGTTATTTTACTAGATGAAGCTCACGAAAGGACCTTAGCTACTGATATTTTAATGGGTGTTCTAAAAGAGGTTATTCGTCAAAGAAATGACTTGAAATTAGTGGTGATGTCTGCTACTTTGGATGCTGGAAAATTTCAACAGTACTTCGACAATGCTCCTTTAATGAATGTTCCCGGCAGAACACATCCTGTTGAGATTTTCTATACACCAGAGCCAGAACGTGATTACTTAGAAGCTGCCATACGTACCGTTATCCAGATACACATGTGTGAAGATATCGAAGGTGATATACTTATGTTCTTGACAGGACAGGAAGAAATTGAAGAGGCTTGTAAACGTATTAAGCGAGAAATTGATAATCTGGGCTCCGAAATCGGTGAGCTTAAATGTATACCATTATATTCCACCTTGCCACCAGCCTTGCAACAACGTATTTTCGAACCGGCACCACCACGCAGTGCTAATGGTGCTATTGGCCGCAAAGTGGTAGTATCTACAAATATTGCTGAAACTTCTTTAACTATAGATGGTGTAGTTTTTGTTATTGATCCCGGGTTTGCTAAGCAAAAAGTATACAATCCACGTATACGCGTTGAAAGTTTATTGGTATCTCCCATTTCGAAGGCATCGGCTCAACAGAGAGCTGGTCGCGCTGGTCGAACCCGTCCGGGAAAATGTTTCCGTCTGTATACCGAAAAGGCTTATAAGCATGAAATGCAAGACAATACTTATCCAGAAATTTTAAGATCTAATTTAGGTAAGTTTTACATAAAGAATAGCTACATTTGTATGTCATATGTTCGAAATGCTACTTTTAATTTTCAGGCACAGTCGTTTTGCAACTCAAAAAATTAGGTATTGACGATTTGGTACATTTTGATTTTATGGATCCTCCCGCTCCTGAAACTCTTATGCGTGCCCTAGAACTTTTAAATTATTTGGCTGCTTTAGACGATGATGGTAATTTAACAGACTTGGGTGCCGTTATGTCTGAATTTCCATTAGATCCACAGTTGGCAAAAATGCTAATAGCTAGTTGCCAGCATAATTGCTCCAATGAAATTTTATCAATTACTGCAATGCTGTCGGGTGAGAGTTTTTCAATAACTTAGTAATAATTAAAATTCGAGTGCAGCCAATGCAATAGGAAAAGGGAAGAAATAATTTTTTTTTGACTAACGAAATGTTTTGCACACTTATTTTTAATTTTGATGCTTCTTTAACGGAAATCGTTTTTTAGTTATCAATGTATGTATGCTTTTATTAATGGAAAGGATAATAGATGTTTCTGGAGTTTTATATGTAAAAATACTTCTTAAAACATTTAAAATAAGAATATGCCATAATTAAGGATAGGATCCTTACAAGAACCGTGGCACTCAATTGATTTGTCATTTGATTGACATAGAAATATCTATTACAGGCATTGTGAAAAATGTGATCCATGTGTACTCTTACACATGGATCAAATAAATGTCAACATGAGTTTCTATCACACATTTCTTGGAATATAGATACGTAGTAGTTTAGCAAATATTGTCATAAAATTTTAATCTTTAGAAAATGTTTTCTTCCTTTTTGTAATTGTTAGTTGAGATTTTCGTTTTATAACAGGTGGGGCAAAAGTCTCGCTACCATTTTGCTTGCCTATGACTTTGCCAAAGAAAAGATAAGCAAGTTTGGTTTTCATTATATCGGCTAAATGATGACTGCGATTCGCTATGCAACTTTCGGCTCTTTTTTTTTAAAGCATTTTTCATGATATTTTGCAATATCTCAGGCTAAATTTCTTCAATTTCCACACAATACAAACGTTGAAGCGAAACTGATCTAAATGTCACATAACCAAAATAGAGCGCAAGCGAAATGGTAGCGGGGCTTTTATTTTTTCATATTTTTTTTTTCTCTGAAAAGATTTGGTGGAGGCTATTTAGAACTTTTTAGATTTAGTTTAAATGCAAAAGAAAAATCTCTATAAAATATTTGTCTTTTGCATTCACCACTGAACTTTCAGTTTCAATAGCGTTTATCACACACACAAGTAAGGCGAAGAATATTGTTAAAATGCTACATAAATAATTTACTTGCGTACATTAAAAGAAAAAAATAAATGAAAACAATAACGCTCTTGAAACTTTTTGCTGAAAACTAAATCTTAAAAACACATCTTCCTTTTATTTAGTTAACTTTGTAGATGTGTTATTTCTATTGTTTATCATCACTTTTATAAAAAAGCTTTTAAATTAAAAAAAAAGAAAAGAAATGAAAACACTTAAACATAAAACAACTTGTGTCAACGGGTAAATGGTACATTTTTGGTTTGTAAAAAAAAAAAAAATGCAAACTAAACCAAATGCCCCCAAACACAAAATTATCTTCTCTTGTTTTTATCTCGTAATCATAAAAATTGAAATATAAAACAAAACTAAACAAATATAATGATGTCGCACAATGCTGGTGGATGGCGATCGAAACTACAGTGCCACAATGTTTTGTAAGACCCAACGAGGCTAAAAAAGCAGCAGATGAAGCTAAAATGAGATTTGCTCATATTGATGGAGACCATTTGACTTTGCTTAATGTTTATCATGCCTTCAAACAAAGTAAGTTTTTCATACATATATCTTTTTTATTCATGTGCTGTTTATAGAAAACGAGGTGTCTTTAAAAAATTTTATAAAAAACTTTTCCATAAAATTTTTTTTACACCATTGGACATTTAACTTAAAATCAATTATTATTTATTAATTAGTATTTTAAATACTTTTACAATTCATAATTATCATTGTGTATATGACAAAATAGTTAATTTTAGTGATTATTCGAGAGTGTGAAAAAAAAAATATTTGAGCTGTTTATTTTTTTAAGTTTTATAAGTTCAATTTAAAAAAAAAATTCGTTACCTTTAACGTATGTTGTTTTGTATATTTATACTTTGTGATATTAGTTGAGTATGTGTGCCTATTATCAATAATAGCTTTGTTCGAGTACTTTTTGGGTAAAGTTCGTTAAAATGGGAGTAAGCTAAGATTACTCTTTAAAAAAACGACAAAAATACCTGAAAGTAAACGAACGCAAAAAACCAATTTTTTAGCCCAGAAAAAAATGCCAAACACTTACAAAAAATAAAATAAGCGAATTGTGTTGATATCAAGTTTGACATATTCTGCCAGAAAATAAATATGTAAATTTATTTCACAATTTGCACTTTTATTTATTTTATGATTGACAATTTACCCAACTTGCATGAAGAAAAAGTGTGGGCAGTTTTGTACAAAAATAAAGAGCATAATTCTTTCACACAACTGCTCTCATTTACACAAACTTGCAGTAAACGAAAGTTTTTTGTGTAAATTGGGATCCCGCGGGATCCCAATATGGAATAAACGAACACACCTAATGTTCCTATGCAATTCCTTGAAGATAGAAAAATTTTTTGTTTTTTATTCAATTTCTGATAACTGATATTTGAAATGCAAAGAAATTGATATTAAACCTAGACACCATATGGTACACAGAGGTGTCAAATTTGACAGTTAGTTTTTAATAAATAAATTTTTCAAGTTGGGCCCTCGCGGAAGCATAGAGGAAACAGAAATGAAAACAAATTAAATTCTTATAGAAAATTTCTAGTTTTTATGTTTTAAACAAATTTAAATTAAAAGATATACAGTGCTGTTCTGTATTCCGTTGTGGTTCATTTTACAATTTTTTAAATTTTGTTTTTGCTTTATTTTGGGAGCGAAATTATTGGTTGAATTAAAAAAAACATAAAAGTTTTAATTTAATAAGAAGAAAAAAATGTAATTCCACATTTTTTCTAATCCATGTGGAATACAGAACATACATGATAACTTAAAAAATATTAGAAACAAATTGAAGCTTTGTGTTGTATGTGAGAAGCTCTATGCTGTAAAAAATAGTGCGAAGAATGGGTCAAAATGTGAAAAAATCACTAGCACAAAGTATGACCACATTAGCAATAGATGTCGGGACGAAAAGAGTGATATCTGGCAACGCCGGCCATATAATTTACATTTGCTTGTCGTAAATTCGACTACGACACGTAATTAGACCTAATATGATTTTTTTTAAATTGTATGTAACAATTTAATATTAAAAAAAGGTAAAATCAAAAAGGATTTTAATTTAAACAAATGAGAATCAAAAGAAAATTGGTCTCATGAATGAATGCAACAGAGATTGTATATCCTCAGGGCTGTCATAGAATCCAAGTCGGTTTTGGTAATTGTCGGTTTTGCAAACCAATATTAGTTTCATTTGGTGTCATGAAACCAAGTCGTTTTTGTTATTTTCGAAGACAAATAAAACCGATGTTCGAATCAGTTGTTCTATACATTAGTTTATTTGTATGAAATTGTTTATGTAAATGTTTGATAACAATTTTGATAAATCATAGTGTTTTCGTTTAAATAAAAATAAAAACGTGTTTTTTTATTAAAAAATTTTAATATGTAATAATTTCTATTTGGAATTTAAAAGTTTAACAAAATATTAATCTCTATTTGTGCTTAATTCCAGAAATTGTGTTGGTTTTAAAATTTATTCTTTTACTCATGATATTCTCATGAGTTATTTATTCAGTACAATAAGTATTGAAGGGGATAGCATACCTATATAGACCATTTCATCAGACGCTACTCCGAATTTTAATATAAAATATATAATTAGTGTCAGTGAAATAAGTAGTGAAATAAAATGACTTTGCCGTTGTAGGATTTTTACTATTAGAAGAAGAACGCTCACAGAAAGTAAAAAGAAGATTCATAAATTACCGGTTAAATAAAGAAGCTTTCTATTTACATCTTTTTGCCGTGAACCTGCCCTTTTATTGATTCATCCAACTGTTGTCAAAGAAATCATACAGTTGGCTTATCAAGTTTTGTAAATCCCTCAGCAATGACAAGATATTTTTTCTAAAATGCATAATTATTGAGTTTTAAGTGCTATTTTTTTTTTTTTTTGGTAGAGAAAAAAAAAATTATAAGTAAAAATTTATTTTTGTAGAATTAATATTAATTTCTTTAAATTTTTATTAAAAATCTAACTGCAGTTGAATTTTTAATGACAAAAGTCCGTTTTAGTCACTTTCTTTATTTGAAATTAAACAAACCAACAACTGTCAACTGATTGGTTTTAATCCAATACAAAACCGACAACATTGGATTTCATGACACCAAACTAATTTTTTTGTCGGTTTCAAATCCAATACCGACAACATTGGATTCTATGACAACCCTGACTGTGTATTCTTGAAGTTTATTACGGGAATTATTTACCTTGATCCACAATACACGCCTTTTATTAATTAAAATTTTTCTTAGTGCTGCCACTGCAGTATTTTATTTTTAATACTTTAATATATATAATTCGACTGTACATGTGTTTGACATTGTACTCCTATTAAGCGGCTAGGCCGATTGAATTGAATTTCTGTGTATGCCTTTGGGTTACTCTATAGTACGATTTCTTAAAATAAGAAGATTGAATATAAAAAAATTTTATATTTTCATCAAAACCCAACTTCAATTTTTATGAAAATTAAAATAGACTACGCCCACTACCACGCCTACTTTTTAAATTTTTCTCAAATTTTAGAACTAGACCAATTTGGTTAAATTTTTATTATATTTTCGGCATAACTCAACTTACATTTTTCTTCTCTTTTAATAATTTTTCAATATAAATAAAATTTGAAAACAAAAAAGGTTTGCCGGGTCAGCTAGTAGTAAATTAATAATAAGTCAGTGCTAGTTTTAGTATTATAAGGACACCATCCTAGTAAAATAGTGGACTTATACCACTTTCAAAAATAACACTTTATTTAATGAATCCAATAAAAAATCATGGAAACACGAAAGTGTTGTAAGAGTTCTCCATATTTAAAATTGCACCAACAAAAAACTACTGCGTAGAATTAATTGAACATTTTCACAGACAAGCCTTGCTATATCAGCTCTCAAAAGATATTGACTATGCGGTTGAGCTCAATAAATTACAATTAGTCCTCTGTCGGGAAAAAACGAAATTACGTTCCGAACAACCTAATAGTTAATTTTAAGTGCTTTCAAATCGAAAACGGGGTAATTAATTTAAATATTTGAAACCATTAAAAGTCACCGTAATCAATTGAGTTCAGTCGTTTAACAAAAAGTACTTTACAACCATTATCCCGACATTTTGGTTCATCATAGCCAGAAAAATAAACAAATGTTTGTAGTTTGAAGTTCTGTTGTAACAAGATGCTGTTTGTAAGATGGAAGAGTTGGGTTAATTTGCCCAGAGCGTCTAAATAAGAAAAACCTTGGGCTCTCTGATGTGATACCTGTATAAAAGAAAAGTGAAGGACAGCAATAGAGGTAGAAGAGGGAGATAAAAAAGACAAGGACTTTTCATTTGACCTTTAATGTGTTAAACTTTTAAGCACGTATTTTTCGTTCATTATCTCGCAGTCTTAAAAAAATTTTATTATACGAGTATACATACATATATATGTATATATTTATTTATTTATTTTTATTTTTTTGCTTCTAGGCAGCGAAGATCCCAATTGGTGTTATGAGAACTTTATTAATTTCCGTTCTTTAAAGTCAGCCGATAATGTGCGTCAACAATTGGCCCGCATTATGGACCGTTTTAATTTAAAGCGCAGTAGCACAGAATTTACTTCTAAGGACTATTATGTTAATATACGGAAAGCTTTGGTTCAAGGCTTCTTTATGCAAGTAGCACATTTAGAGCGCACTGGTCATTATCTCACGATTAAGGACAATCAAATTGTACAATTGCATCCCTCAACATGTTTAGATCACAAACCGGATTGGGTTATTTACAATGAATTTGTATTAACCACTAAAAATTATATACGCACAGTCACAGACGTTAAACGTAAGTTAAGGTGAATTAAAAATGTATTGGAGAATCTTTTTTTATTTGATTTTATATATATTTTTAGCTGAATGGCTTTTAACGCTTGCTCCTCAATACTATGATATGAATAATTTTCCTCAATGTGAGGCTAAACGTCAATTGGAAATGTTGCAGCAACGCTTGGAATCAAAACAATACCAAACAGGTTTTTAAATAAGTTTTTCTTTCCTTATATTCTAATTATTTTTTAAATAATATTTTTATTATTAAATATTATTTTTTATATGAAAACTTTTACTTTTAAAAAATTACTCAAGTTTTTGATTGGAAAAAATACAAAAACAAATGAAAATTCCTTTAAAAAAATTAAATCAACTAATTATTATTATGTATGAATTCGCCTTGATTATCATGTAAACTTGTTCAGAGTGAATTGGTTATATATATATTATATGTGAATTCGCCTTGAACTTTTTCTTTCATAATTCGAATGACAGTGTATATGAACTAAACTTAATCAATAATTAAATAATAATGTTAAATATTAAAAAAAAAAAATTGTTGTTTCTATTTTGAATAATATTTTTGCAGCTTCAAATTTGATGTTTTTAAGAAAAAGAAAGACGGTAAAAGAACTTCTCATTTACTACTACTAGCCGTGCTAGTTAACAAAAAAAGAAAAACAAAAAAAAAAAAAGCAAACTTAATGCAAATGCATTCGGTGTGCATAAATAAGAGAGCGGAAGATATTCTTTTTTATTCTCAATAAATTTGCATAACAATCAAATCAGAAACTTGAATAATTTAATGCCTTTTTTCACACTTAAAAGTCTTGCAATATCATTAATCCTTGATATTTATTTATACGACTTATTGTGATTTAGTGCATCTTATGGTGAGGTATGATAATATGTATCTCAGTAAGACTACACTTTTTAAATTTAGTGTTATTTTGTTGTAAAGGGTGTTTTTTATAGACGTATATAGCTTTAAGTTGGCATTACTGTTCAAGATGGCGACCGATTTAACAGCTGTCAAGTGATTTATTCTCAGTTTGGTTTGGCAATTCATCATGAATAGACTCACGCCTGAACAAGTAAGGCGTAGATTCGTCGAATGGGCCCAAAACGAGATTGCCGTTGTTCCCGATTTTCATAAGCGAATTTTGTTTAGCGATGAAGCGCACTTCTGGTTGAATGGCTACGTCACCACACAAAACTGCCGCATTTGGAGTGAAGCTAATCCTCAAGTGTATGTCGAAACACCGTTACATCCAGAAAAACTGACTGTTTGGTGCGCTTTATGGGGTGGTGGAATCATTGGTCCGTACTTCTTCAAAAACGATGATGACCAGAACGTTACAGTCAATGGTGATCGGTATAGAGCCATGATTACTAACTTTTTCATTCCTGAATTGAACAACCACAATCGATTTATTGAAAGACACGTTTGGTGAACGCCTAATTTCACGTTTTGGACCTGTGAATTGGCCTCCAAGATCTTGTGATTTAACACCGCTAGACTACTTTCTGTGGGGCTATGTAAAGTCATTGGTCTATGCGGATAAGCCACAAGCGCTTGACCATTTGGAAGACAACATTCGCCGTGTTATTGCCGATATACGGATACAAATGTTGGAAAAAGTCATCGAAAATTGGACGTCCAGATTTGACTACATCCGAGCCAGCCGTGGCGATCATATGCCAGAAATCATATTTAAAATGTAATGCCACAAGATTACCTTTCGGATAAATAAAATTCATGTCAATCGAATAATCCATCGTTGTTTTATTGCAATTTGAAGTTCTATACGTCTGTAAAAAACACCCTTTACAAGTGGCAGTCTAACATTTGGCAGCTTGCATACATTGTATAAAATGGAGCAATTTATGAAACAACCACGCCTAATCAGTGTGATGGAGCAAATTGAAGTCAATGCCAATTTTTAACATAGCTTTTAAGAAACTTTTCTAGAGTTTCTTATTGGGTTGCAAAGGAGAGATGTTCCAATTAAGTATGAAATAAAAAACCCCCCGATTATGGTTCAAAACACAAAAGTGTTGTGTTGTCTCGCTTACAACACAACATTAATTGAACATGCGATTATGGTTCACAACATCTAGTTGTTGTGTATGTACGTCACAGTTGTATATTAATGTTGGTAGATTTTTTATTAAAAATACAAACGTGAATGCAAAAAACTGGGAAGTTGAAAGAAAGAAAAGAAAAACAAAGTGTACTAAAATAAATATATTTTTTTAAACTTAAATAAAACAAAAAAATCTATTTTTTTTTTTTTGATAATGAGTACACAGAAAACACATCGCACGAGTTCGTAAAAAAAATTCAGAACAGTTCTAATCCATTTGAACTGCTAAATACAATGTTGGCAAACATTTTCTGGAATTAAATTTTTTAAATTGTTCCACATAAACAAGAATGGTTTCGCTGGTGAAAAAGACTAATTTTTTAAAACCATCAATCCGATGTTTGTTTTTTTTGCTGATGGTAGTTATAAGGAAGTAGAGGCAATGATATGATGCAGTTTCTCAGCCAACTGTTTGTTGAATTTTAAATAAAATAATAAAAATCTTCAAAAAAATCCACTGAAAATACATTTCTTACAAATTTACTTAAAATTTATTCTGCATTTTCATTTTTAAACCGACAAAACACTAATCACAACAATGAGACAACAACTAATAATCAGTTGTCTATTTTTATCTTTTTTTTACAACGCATAAGACAACATGTTGTGAACGATAATTAACATACACAACTGAAAAGACAACACAACAGATAAGTATTGTAAACGGTAATCGCAATTCACAACACCAAAATAGTTAAGTGTTGTGAACCATAATCGGGGCTAAAACATTCACACCAGTCAATTCGTTCAATAGGAAATGGAGCAAAGTAAAGTCAATGCCAATTTTTTGAAAAAAGTCGTTCTCTGATGAGCATTTTCATCTGAATGGCTTCTTGAATACACAAAGTTGTCAAATTGGGGGCTAACAAAATTATTGTGGAATCCATGAGTAACAAATGCACCCGCATTGAGCAACTGTCTGGCGGAAATTTTGGTCGGGCCTTACTTTTTTGAAGATGAGACCGAATTTGCGATGACTGCGAACGGCATTCGTTAGAGGAACATAGTAACGGAGTTGTTGTGGTCTCAACCAGACGACATGTGCAATCCGGCACCACCTGACACAGCGCGTGAAATAGTCGATTTATTGCAGCATAAAACGAAAAAGTGCACTCTTACTGAGATATCTTTTATTTTAATGGTTCGTCCTATAACATATTATGGTGAAAAAAAAATAATCCTCGATTTCACAAAAATGTTAAATGAGGAAAAACGCATGTTTTGCAGAGGGAAACAATAATATAATTCCACAGGAATGAATTATAGCAATTTCCGCGAAACTGTCCTTTCAATGCGGAATCAATAATACGACCCATTAATTTGGTTTTATCTCCTGTAGAGTATTGTTGATTTTTATCAGAAAGGGTTCCAGGCATTATTTTGCACACACAAAATATTTATTTGTCGACGTATTTGCCAAATCATTTAACATCAGGTGAATTCACCTAAATTCACAAAGTGTTTCTTTTATTTTTCTATAGAATCAATTAAGAAATATAAATTAAAACTACATAGGCAGAAAAATGCAAACGGGCAAATTCAATGTTAGCAAAGCATTTCTCCAGGTGTTTTCGACGTTGCCTTTATTATCTCCGTATCCAATTTAGAGTAATAGAATTCCTCTCGGTCTAAACTTCGAAAAGCTTATAGCAAAGCCAAACCTACGCAAGTGGTTTTCAAATGCATTTAGAGCTCTATGGGTATTTGAAAAGATATACCATAAGTGCCTTTATATAAACACGTAGCATATCGCTCATTTACTTTTTTGAGTTATGACACTATTAAAGTAAAGCGATATATGTATGTAGCTCAAAGGCCTGGGTTCCTCCGTCTGAAAAATGGAGGTTAAAGTTGTTAAATAAAGAAATAAATTCATAAACTGTTCGAAAGCTTATGGAAAACTATTAATTCCAGTTTCTGTGAATTAGAATTAGGAGCGGAAACTAGGCACCTGGTCACTGCACCCAGAATAGACCTGCTGTGACACTACTCTCAAGTGTAGTATTTATTAAGAATTCAAAGACGGAATATCATAAATGTTGTCGCTGTCTGTATATCATTTGTCTTCAAATTAATTAAAGTGCCTTTATTCAAGTGAACCAAAAAAAAAAATTTCACATTTTTCGACTTTTTTTTATAAATTGCTTAAAAAAGGTTCTTTAGTAAAGAAACCACTATTGTCATGATTTCTTTTATATCTCAAGGTGTCTAGCTTCCATTTTAAAAATCTGCAATCGGTTAAAAATTGCAAAAGATACAGGTTGCTGAATATGGAATTTTTAGTGCCTTTAAATAAGTGAACCAGAGTGTATTCATAAAAAAATTTCAACAAATGGTGTAATGAAATGCCAAAGCAAACTAAACTAAACGGATTGTCAAATAAAGCTGTGTTGTCAGCTCAACAGATATTAGTGTCTCTTTCAAATTGTTCTCTTTGGCAGAGCATGTATGTATTTCGGCCTAAAAAACTGCTAAATATGCTTTTCCTGGGATTTTCAAAAAATACACCTTCAACCATTTTCAAGACATCTGTGTACCATACATGTGATCTGAATTTGTTATGTCACAATTTACCCTATCTGGGAATGTGGCCTTGCAGTTATGCAGTTGTGGTCTGACAGTGTCCGCTTATGGTTAAACATTTTGCACTTGTTTCAGCAATTTTTCCAGTTTCTTCGAAACTAGAGGCATCTAAAAATGTTTGTATCAGCTTTAATTCGTTTTAAACTTTAAATATATTTAATATTAAATTATAAATGTATTTATAAACTGATTAAAATGTATTTTAAATAAAAAAAAGTATATATTATATATAAAAAGTTTAGCCATTGCTTCTTTGAAATTGTATTAAAATAACTAAATAGGTAGCGATTGCTGAAGCCAGCTGTAAATAGAAAAAAGAGTAAAACCCATTATTACAAGGTACCAATAGTGAAAGTTAGCATTTTGTGGGACAAATAATAGGTTTTTTGTAGACTTTATAATTAAATATGAGTGCTAAATTATGAGTAAGTCATCTGATATTTAAGGCCTGTTCAGCTAAATATTGTATTGAAAACAAAAACAATACACGAAAACTTGTTTCAGTATTCAACACAATTATGCGAACGAATCTTTCGTTTAGCTGAAGAGGCCCTTAACTTATCAGTATCTTATTGTAAGATTTATGCAAAAGCTGATTGTGTTAACTAAATATCTAACGGCGTTTTCTTTGCATATGGCAGCTATGAATGCTTGCGTTCTATTCTCAAAACAACGTAATAGTTAAAATCAATATCACGTTTTGTTTTCAACATGCTGCATATAAAAGATGCAAAATTTTACATATTTTGCACTCAATCTATAAATGAGGGTGAGATACTGGAGTATTTTGTAATTGTGTCAACTGCTTGTTTATACAATTAAGGAAATTATTTAATTTTTATTTATATGAAATAAGAGATTCAACATTTTCTCCGTCAAGATATCTACCTGTACATATAAAAGATAACGTTGCGGACTTGAAATTCGGTGAGCAGGTGTTTGTTCCAATGTGTAGAACGAATAAGAAGAGATTTTTTGAAATTAGAATATTAAGGGGGTAAAAAAGGGTAAAAACGATAAAATCGATTTTTTTTATTTCTCCGGAACTACTATAGATAGAGCCCAAGTTTAAACTACAAAATATTCTGCTAAAAAAATAAGCGGATGGCTACTTGATACTTTTTCGATATATGGGATAGAAAGGGAAAAAACTAATGTTGGTACATTTTTTTTAACACCATTTATCTTTTAAAGTAACCGTCACAGCAACAACAACTAAATTGTATTATTCTCTTCTTAAAAAGGTCAACAATGTGTATTGGCACTTTTTCAAAATTCGAGCAAATAAGGGGTAAAATGGGGTACATTTTACTACTATTTCTAAATATGTACGTTTATGTAAATTGATGCAGCATATATTATTAATTTGTAACACCCAATAAAACTCTATTTAAAAAATAAATTTATAGGGAGAAAAAGGTACCAAAAGGGGAAAATAAGATTGGACTTTATATAAATATAAACAAATTTAGTGCTATTTTTTATGCTACGTAAAAAATCATTAAGTTTACAAAATGGTAAGTTTTATTAATTTTAATGGTACTTTTTGATTTTTTAATAAAAACGAACCTAGAAGTACAAGATAGGGCTCAAACGTTCCTAATTACAGTGAAAAACCATTTAGGGGACAAATGGTATTTTATTACTTTTTTGGTACTTTATGGTATTTTATTATTAAGGAATCGAAATGGGACGTTTTATTGATTTTTTTAGTACTTTTTAAAACTTTTATACTAACAAGCCTAAAACTATGAAATAGGGGTAAAACGCTCTTGAGCAAAGTAAAAAATCATTCAGAGGAAAACAGTACTTTTTATTGATTTGAATGTTACGTTTTTATTTTTTAACATTAACGAATTTAGAACTATCAGGCCGAACACAAACGGTGCTCAGTAAATAGAAAAATCAATAAACTGTCAAAATGGTACTTTTCCTATATTTTAAAGATACATTTTGATTCTATTTGTATTAAAAAAACCTAGAAAATGGATTAATGGCATGGAACTTCGCTGACGAATTAGTTATGTCAACTGTTTATTCGTGGCGTTACCGTAATCAGATTTCGCAAATCTCTTTGGAAGCTGTAAACATATAAAACGCTAAATATACATTAGCGTTTAATGTTGCATGAAAAAGTTATTTTTGTTCTATTGTAACCCAAAAAAGGCATCACTATGTGCAGATTTAAGCAACCTTTTTAAAATAATACTTTGGAAGAAGAATGTTTTTTGAGAATAGAAAACGCCATAATGTTCACAATTAGAAACTCTTCGAGTAATGAGCCTAAAGGTTTTTAATTAAAACAAAAGATTTAACTTACTGAAGTTAATAGCTGACGATTTACTTGACATAAGCCGCAGGCTGAAAATCCACTATCGAATACTAACAATTGTTGCCAAAATTTTTTAACCTACAATGTAAATAAAACACATAATAATAGTCGTTGTAGTTAATGTGGTAATAAATTTTTTACCTCTTCGGCTAATATGGGATCATGTACTATGCGCTCTATTTCACATACAATATGTATTGTCTTCTTTGATTCTCTTGTAACACGATGACAGGGTTCTACAACCATTAGTAGGCGACAGGAATGGAATATTATCCATAACACTTGTAACCATACATAGCCATTATCCTTCTTGCTGAGAAGTTCAATAAATAGAAAGTATGAAGTGGCCACCAAGTGTAGAAAACAAGATATTAAAATGAATAAAACTGCCATGCCATACGAACTAAAAAAAGAAAGATAAATATTATGCCGCATAAATAAGGGACAACATTTGTTGTGCCTCCCTAAAGCTAAATACTCAGATTTACATCATTTTATTTTAATAACAAGCTAAATTCGGCTGTGCCGGGTCAAATATTCATAATGAATGACACACGTGATGTTTTCCTCCAAGGCCTGAATCGAAGCGGGTTTGTCCGCATAAACTTTAGACTTTACATATCCCCACAGGAAAAAGTCTAACGGTGTAATATCACACGATCTTGGTGGCCAATCAACCGGCCCAAAACGTGAAATTATGTGCTCACCGAAATGTTCTCTCAATAAATTCATTGATTGATGCGATGTGTGGGAAGTGGCGCCGTCTTGCTGAAACCAAATGTCGCCGAGATCACGAGCGTCAATTTCAGGCATCAAATAGTCGGTTATCATGGCACGATAACGGTCGCCATTGACGGTTACGGTCTTCGTGTACACTCTCAGCTACGGCCGTTATATTTTCTTCACAGCGTGCTGGACGTGATCTATTCGGTCGAATATTATCCAATAATGAATGCTGGGTCTCAAAATGGGTGATGGTGTTGTGATTAGTAGGCTTAGTAGGCCGATTATGTTGACCATAAGTTGAGCGAATTGCACGAAACACATTCCTCACAGAACGTGAATTTTCGTAATAAAGTTGAACGATTTGTAAACGTTATTCAGGCGTAAGTCTTTCCATTATGAAATGCCAAACAATACTAAACAAAAATAACATGACAGCATGACACGACTCACACGTGATCTGTCAAAAAAAGGCTATTGAAAAAAGTATCTCTACTTGAATCACCCATTATAAGAAAGAAGCGAATCACCTCCTGTACATCTCTGGTTTGTGTGCACAAACATTATGCATGTGTACAGCTTAATAATTTTAAAATTTCGTTTGAATTTTTTATTTTTCTCGGCCATTTGTGGGCCGATATTATGACTGTCATTTCTGATAATACTGCATACTACGTTTTTTTTCCGTTTTGTAGTTTAGACAAAATTCGCAAAACACCCACTCAGAAATTAGTCAAAAATAGAGGTAGTTGCGGTTTTTGACTCATAACACTTACGGACCGATCCTTCTGAATTTCAATGGTAACTGAAAGACAGAAACGACTGACAGATTGGTATGCTTAACTATTCTGTACGTTTTCTAGGAACTTCAGAAAGTTGATTTCAACGACTGCATAGATAGACAGACAGACAGATAGGGTGTCCCATGTACGGTATACAAATTACAAACGAAATCGTACCCTTAAAAAGATTTAAACTTGTTTTCGATTTTTCGAACCTGCTTATAAAACGTATATTTTGAATGAGAACACATCTTCAAACTTACCTTGATACTATGTTGACACATTTTGCCAAAGTTTCATGGCATTCAGCCAAAACCCTCAATAACATGGACTTGTTTTTCCCTTTTAATTAAAATAGGAAATAACTTGTTTAAGAAAATTTTAGGCCATTTCGTTTCATTCGATGTCGAATAAAAACGATCGAATTTTTTAATTAAAAAATTTCGATTGAAGTTATTCGATCAAGAGTGCTACAATTTGGCCCTTATATTAGAAAAGAAGGTAAATATGTAGGTTACCTGGATAGGCTTCCGAAGTTAATTTTGACAAACTAGCTTGTAAAGTAGGTGTATTTATAGTTGAAGTCTTAACTGTTGTGATTTTGATTTTTTCCTGATTTTGCGAAGTTTTATTGCGATCGGCTTTTAAAAAGAAAAGAAATAAACATAAAATGGAGAAACCCTACTAGTTACTGTTGTTGTATGTTACAAGAAAAACACCAAAATTGAAATGATTGTTTTGAGCTTAGTTTGTGTTGCTAAAATATGAAACTGAGATTAGCTTACACTGCAGTCACACGATCAAGTTTTTTTGCAATTCTCTTTCAAGAAATTTACACATACTGCTTGTCAAAATTCACAAAAATTGAAAGCTGTGACGTAGGCTGCACGCAATTTCGAAGCAAGTTTTTCAGCAAGATGTTATCAAGAAAACAAATAAAATTTATTGCTTCCTTGAAATTATTGGAAGAAATAAAAAAAACAATAGAAACTAAAGAAAAACAGAAGGCGGAGAAGAAATATTGGGTAAAACCATTATTAGTAAGAAGGTATGTATTTATAAATGTTAACAAACACACATGGAGTTGGCGTAATAAATGTAAAAACAAAATTGTTTACTTAGGGGGGAGCATGATTTGGAGGCGCACATGTTAAAAGATCTGGTGTGGGAAGACGATGATGCCGAATTCAGAAATTTTGCACGTATCGATGTGGTCAAGCTTGATTTGAAGGAAATAAGATTCCTTATTTCTTTATTGGAGACGACGCTTTTGCTCTGGACAGGCACATGATGAAGCCATATAGCAGAAGTATAAGTTTAAGCGTGCCGCAAGAAGTGTTCAACTATAGGCTTTGTCGGGCAAGAATGGTGGTTGAGTGTGCATTTGGTCGGCTCGCCAACAGGTTCCGTATATTTCAGCGTCCTATGGAAGTGCAACCAAAAACAGTCGACTCCATTGTTAAGGCCTGTTGTGTGCTTCACAATTATTTGACAAAACCTCGAACGGCAACAGCAGACACAGAACCAGTGGAACAATTAATTGTAGAAGCGTTTTCCGCAATTGGAAATCAAAGCCACAAAACATACAAGCTTGCTTCAAGAATTAGGGACGAGCTTTCCAGATATTTAACCACATATGGTAATGTAGATTTTCAGTGGCAAAAAATAAATATTAAATAAAAATCTTTCAAGTAAAAAAATGTGTTTTGCTTTACTCTATTACCTGGTTAAAAGTTTCCATTTGATAAGAGTTGTCCACAGTTTTCCGACGAATTAGAGATGCGTCGATGAACGACATTTCATTGAACCAAAATACACTAGGAGTATATACATTTTCAGTGGCGCATCCGGATTTTTTGCTGCTTTCAATTTTAGCTTTTTCGGCACAGTACGACGTTCGAAATGACTTTATTTTTTTTAACCTCTTCCACCGACAGTTTTGTTTCGGCGGCAATAGAGTTATATGCCTTAATTTTTAAATCATTCCGTCTATATGCAGGAATATTCATGTTCCAGAGAACTTCATGCCTTCTGTATATCTCTATGAACTGCAAAGCGTCGTTATATTTGTTTAATTTGTTCACAAACATATTAAAAAAAAAAAACAAAACAATACTGGCGGCAGAATAAGAATTCAAATTTGGAATAAAAAAACTGCAGTCAGCTGTTTTCTTGAATGAAACTTGAAACACTCAATTGAACGAAAAATTGAAAGCAAGCTCTCAGCAAATTTTAAAAGTGTGAGTGTATTGGTAAAAAAATGAGAGAAATTTTAAAAATTGAATGAAAACTTGATCGTGTGACCCCCAAGTTAGATTGAAAAAAGTTGGTGTGAAATTAAAGGACACTTGAGCTATTAAGCGGTCATGTGAAAGGAATATCCGTAATGATTATAAAAACTCGGTTCGACAATGTGTTTCCTTAATATTCTCCAGACCAGATTAGGTAAATTGTCGTCATCACAGTTGCACCATCTGAGAAGGATCACTTAAAGCTGCAATATTTTGTTTGAACTGACTAGTGTCTTTTACAAGGAGTTGCTTTCTAAAATGAGCTCAACTGGTACGTTTTAACAAGTCAAGAAAGTATGTATCACTAAGCTAACCTAAAAGCTTTAATCAAAGAATAAACGAAAGCCTCGCAAGTGATAATAGTCTTAAAGTCGAGGGAGGATAGTTGAAATATAACATAGATTGACCGCGTTTAAGGATTTGAAAAATTTATGTCATTTTTATGTAACGATCTATCATTGTGGGAATATGTTGGTTTGCTTATGTGATCAGAATCCGTTTTGAACTACAAATTTGCCAACGCAACGTCGCTGATTGATGAAGGAATGAGGTCGCACACCCTGACCTTTGTATCTCAAAACACTAATAGAAAAGGTGAAAGACTGTGTCTTCTTTTTCGAGTACCAATCACCTGAGGCAGTGTGCGTTGAATCTTAGTCCCAGGCTGTTACCGCATGTACCGATCACCCACTGATCAATAAGGTCACTATTTCCGCTGAACAAGTGAAAGGATCGTTTACTAAAATAGCAAGCCACATAAGTCTCGCAAAATTCCACGCCTCCAGACCTTGTCATCTGATATTTACCAGTCTTTCGTTCTCTTGGCAGCTTCGGAGTTGCGATTTCACATCTAGTCATTAAAGCAGGGTACCGGTAATAAAGGGTCCGCCAAATAACTTTTTTTTTGAAAATGCTATAAAAACATCGAGTGTAGCTTAGGCTGTGTGGCACGTAGCGCCGTCCAAACCAAATGTTGCCAATATCCTCCTCTTCAATTTTTGTAAACAAAAATTCGTACAACATTGCCCGATAACGCCATTGACTGTAACGGCCACTCCTTGCTCATTTTCGAAGAAAAATGGCCCAATTATGCCTCTGGACCAAAATCCGCACCAAACAGTGACTCGTTTTGGGTGCGTCGGCTTTTCAATGTATGCGTGCGGGTTTTCTGTGCCCCAAATGCGACAATTTTGCTTGTTTACTTACCCGCCAAGATCAAAATGAGCTTCATCTGAAAAGATGATTTTTTTGGCAAAATCGGCATCTTCTGTAAGTCGATCGCAGGCCCACTTGGCGAAGCGAAAACACAACCATATTCTTTCAGCGGAAGGATAAAACTAATTACACAGGTCTGCGAAAAAAAAATTTTTTTCAGTTGCATGATATATTTTTACTGAATTATATGTTTTAAAGTGCGCTGATTTCAAAAGTGATGGCCATTTTTTTCTATCACATAAGAATTTTTTGCAAATTCAAACACAAAAATTGGTTAAAGCACTCCTTTATTCAAAATTTTCAAACAATAAATATTTTTTTTAAAGCAAACGAAACATTATTTTGATACATATGTATACTTATTCATGTTCTTTATGAAACCTCTTCTTCTTTTCCGTGATACTTTAACGAGTCCTTTTCCTGAGCTTGATTCACCCGGAGGAGGTAATGTAGCTTCGTCCTCCAACTCACTAGGGTATGCATCCAAACTGGAAGGTGGCTGCGGGATAGATATCTCGGAGCTATGGGGCACTGGACGTATAGCTGAGTCAAGATTAGGATAACTTATGTTTCTTTTGTTTTTTGAATTGAATCCCTTTACGTCAACTGAGCAGAAGTAGCAGTCAGTGGTGTCATTTTTCTGCTCACGCCATATCATAGGAATTCCAAATCGAAATGCATTTTTCTTTCCCTTAAACCACAAACGAAGATCTTCTTCGCATCTTCTACACACCTTATGCGGGGCCCATGGTTTATCTTGATGACCAAGTTTTAATTTAAAGTAGGCAAAATAAACTTTCCTTACAAAATCAATAGTGACTTCATCACAGATATAACAAAAACTGTTTGGAGAAATAACACAACTCCTTGTAGCCATGATTAACAGACAACAGCACTGTTCACTTGAATATCAGTATGTCTACTGAGAGCTTTTCTTTGTTTCAAGCGATGTAAAATAAAACACTGCTGTTTTAACTTAATGTAGAGCGGTTGTAAATTCACTCTACGACGGTTGATAAAAAACTGTTTATTTTTAAAAACTATCTTCCTTAAATACTAAATCTTAAAACTAATTTGGTACACATGCGTACCTGTCATTTCCCCTATTACCACACACACACATACACACGATTCTCCGGTCATCTTTTCAAATGCATATTAACATTAGGTAGTACCTAAAGTCTTAAACAGATTCCAAGAAACAATTAGCACTATATATTAATTAGTGTACACGTTTATTACTTCAAGGAAAAACAAATAATCCTTTCTGCGGAAAATACGCTAATTTGTAATAGCAGACTTTCGCTAATCGGTGTATGAGATAATAGGGTTGGTTTTTTTCAGGGCCATAAATGTCACACATATTCGTTCAATATTGGGTACCTGCGGTAAATTGAGAATAAAATCCGCATTTGTTATTCGATTTTCATGATTTATACCTTATTTTATTCTTAGCTTTCAGAAAAATGTGCAAAATATAAAATTTTTGCTTTTTCTTTTTTTTATTGCATTTTTAAACTGAAAAAAAACGCGAATTTTGCAAGAAAAAAATTTGTTCCCCTCTTAAATTTTTGAATAATTCCAAAACGATAAAATATAGAAAAAAATTAAGTTAAATTAAATTAAATATAATTTTGTTACGCATCTTTTGGTGTTTTGTTTATGAAAATCGGATGAGCCGTTCTCGAGTTTGGCTGAAATATGTCTTCGTACCTGACTAATTTAAGGGGAAAAAATTGCCACCCCCATAAAAAAAAATGCCTACGTGATGGAGAAAAACCGAAAACGGATTTGAGTTTAGCGCATGAAAATCTGTAAGAAAATGTAAAAAAATCCTATGCAGTTTTTTGGTCGCAGACCTGTGTTATCTGTCAAATCAGACATGAGCTAAGTGTTACCATTCACGAAATAAGCACTAGTTAAAAAAAACGTTCCATGGCAGACCCTTTAGTAAAAAGAATTATGCATACTCGTAAATCTCGTGAGACGGATACCGAAACTGTCAATAAAGGCTTTTCAAATTGGTTTGACAGTCAGATGAATGAAATCGTGTTCCCTAAGCCATAAGCTAAGGAATATTTGTAATTTTTAAAAAGGATAAGCCTAATTTTAGCGGTTATCTCATTATATTTTTTTTTTTTTTTTTTTTTTTTTTTTTTTTTTTTTTTTACCTGGCAAATACGAATTCTTAAGCATCGTATTTAGACCCTCAAAACGTCTGGCCAAACCAAAAGCTGTATTTGCAAAATTAATATGCAAACCAGTTAAAATAAAGTATAAACTGTAGAAAGGAATATACCATTGGACATTCAAATCTATTTAAATATAAATTAATATAATATTGGGAATAATAATAATAATTGTTGTGTATTTACCAGTATTTTCTTCACCCTTTTGCATAGTTTCAGCGAAGCGTAGCCAAGTCCATATATCCAAGGCTTTTTCAGGTATGAAAATTCATAAAAAGAAACCTTATGTTTTTTTTTTTTTTTAATTAAATTAATTCTAAAATTTAAATTCATTCCAAAGAAGAGCGATACAAAGGAAATTTAAGTTTTGTTTAATCAAAAAATTTTCTTTTTTCACAAGTGCAATTGGTACGGAGGGATACTCTAGTTTTTTAGTCCTACTCTATGGAATATTTTGCCATTCGCTTACTTAGGGAGAGATATTTTTGTTATCGATCGAACGTAGATTAGATTTCCAAGTACTTTGACTTTCAACATTCGACATAATTTTTCCGTTGGTGTTTTTATCTTCCCCTTTTGCTTCAAGCTTGTAAATAGATTGTATTCGAATGATTTCGTGCTTGTGAAGCCAAAATAGTCTGCTTGATTATAAGCCTTAAAAATAATCATACAGTTCTAGAATTTTACATTGACTTTTTTTAAGGAATTGAGATTTATGCCTCTATTATGGTTCACAACTCAACTCAACTCAGTTTAGTTGTAATTGAAACAACTGCTGTTGATGTTTTTGTCAAAATTACAGCTAAAGTATAGTTGAGTTGTGAACCATCTTTAGGAACTTGAATTTTTACAATGTGTTTTGAGCACCACATACACATAAGGCGTACCTTCCTACACTAAACTCGCACTAAAGCTATTAAATGTGTGTTATTGTATTGACTAAAAGGCCTATAAAAATGAATTTTTAAAATATTTTATAGGGTGCCTCAAAAATAGGAAGCTTATTTTCATGCGGGGAATTATCAGCTTTTTTTGTGATAATGAAAAAGCAATTACAATAAATTCAGATGCAATGATGTTACACGACTGCAGGTTAAATAACGAAGATGAAGAGGCAGAAGAACACGTATTGTGTCACTGGAATGTTTCTGTAGCTGCCAAACAATATTTTTTTATGTATTCTATGGTGCTTTAAATTAATGTTCTATAAAAAAGCAAGAAATTACTTAATTAATTTTTTTTTTCGATATTATTCGTATCCGTAACAGGACTCGAACCGAGGAATCTGCAGTTAAGAAGCATTAATTCGCCACTCAACGACTTCAGCCACAAAGATCTGTTAAGTATGAATGATTGAGTTTTTCTGTTATTGTTTGTACTTCTTGATTTCAACCGCCGGAAATAACTTTTGCCAGGAGAAATTTAAAAAACAATAACAAAATGCATGGGCTTTTTGTAATGTTGTTTTTTTTTGTCTTCTTGCTGTCACCTGGCTTAATTGCACCATGCTTGTGGGAATACACAAAACAAGATTTTTTTGCTGGGTTGAAGTGTTGCATTTAAAGTTATTGTGAGGGAAATTCAAAAAGTTGCTGAAAAGCAACCAGCGACTTAAATAGCAAGAGTGATAATTTTGTGGGCCTGCGTTATTAAGCGGTGCATTTTCAAGCATGTTTTCGTATTAAATAGACTCACCCAATAAAATACTTATAGCAATCATTGGAAATAATAGCATTGCAATTGATTTGAAACGTTGAGTTTTTAAGTTTGCTACCGAGCCCAAGTAATCGTCAACCTGTAGTGAAAATAAAATTAATATTTTTTTTTTACAAAAATAAATATGTTTCTTTACATAAATAATACTTAAATAAATTTACCTTTCTTAATCTGGTATTCAAATCTCTTGTTGCATTTAAGCCCACCATTCCACATATAACACCTGCCGTTATGGCCATTACCACCACCGATACATCCAAAGCAGTTACCACCTTTGAAGTGGCTGATTTCATTCTAAAAGATGCTCTTTATATGTGAAATTTCAAGCGATTCCAGAAAAAAAAAATTTTTTTTGTTTGTGATTTTGCGTAAAAAGTGTTTTCAAAGCCAGTAAGATAGAGTTTTTTAAGTTTCGTTAACGTTTCGTAGGGGATTTGTTTTTTTTTTTTTTACGATTTTATAGAAGTTAAAAGAAAAAGTTTAGAAAAATAGAGAAAAGAGATTTAAAAATTGAAGATAGAAAAAGGAAAAATACATAAAAGAGAGTTTGAAAGAAAAAAGTTTCAGTATAAAAAGTATTTGTAAAGTATTTATTTGTTTTTAATAATTTTGCTTCAGTAAGGTGGTATTTATAACTCGCGAGGCAGCGACATAAGAAATATGATGTAAAATGCAAATTTGGATCAAGTGATGAGTTTTAAATAACTCAAATTTGACTAACTGACTTATCATCATCGCCCAGCCCAAATGGCTAAAGCTACGGGCTTGAAATTCGGTGAGCAGGTTTCTGTCCCAATGTGTAGGATGAATGAGAAGGGATTTTTGGAAACTCGAATATTAAGGGGTAAAAACTAGTAAAATTGAAATTCTTATATCTCTGGAATTACTACAGATAGAGCCAAAGTTCAAACTACAAAATAGTAGAAAATAAGCGGATTTGTACAGTAAAAAATAATGTTGGTACGTTTTTTTAACCCCATTTAGCATTTAAAGTAACAGTCACAGCAACAAAAACAAAATTGTATTCTTCTCTTCCAATGTGTATTGACACTTTTTTTTAAAATTCGAACAAATAAGGGGTAAAATATTTACCCCTTTTTTACTATTTCTAAATATGTAATTTTATGTAAATTGATGCAGCATATGAACATTTTCTTATTAATTAGTAAAACGCAATAAAACTCTATTTAAAAAACAAATTTCAAGGGAGAAAAAAAAGTACCAAAAGGGTGAAATAACATTGGACTTTACATTTAATTAATTTTAATGCTACTTTTTATGTGTAAACCTCGAATTGTAGAATTAAAAGGTACTGAACAAAATAAGAAATCGGTAATTAAGGGACAAAAGGTACTTTTTGTTGATTTTTTTGGTACTTTTTGATATTTTATTATTTACAAACCTTGAGGTGCGAGCTTTGAATTAAAATGGCACTTTTTTTTAATTAAATTTAATGATTTTTTATTAAAACGAACCTAAAAAGCACTTCATGGGACACATATCGTCTAGATTTTGATCTATGGCCCAAATACTCTGAACTTACTTTGAACTATTTAAATTTTTTTTTTTAATTTCTATATACCTCAGTGCCGTTGCTTTGAGGGATTTTTATCATTCCCCACTTTGCCGAGGTACCATTTCCGATTTTGCCCATGAAAACTACCAAAATCAAAAAGGAATTTAATCTGTAAGTTTTTTATATTTGCGGATAATTTCGTAGTTTTTATTTTATGATGCAAAACCGAAACTGCCAAAATCCTCGAGAACAAGAGTACTCTGGTATATGGAAATTTAAAAAAAAAATTTTTAATAATCCAAAGTACGTTCTGAGCATTCGGGCAATAGATTACAAATCTAAGCGACCTACCCATCCCGTAATCTTTGTGAGAAGTCAACGTATTTATGCATATTTCTCCTAAACATATTTATAAATATTTACAAATACTAAAAAACGTAACGGGTTACGTTAAAACATATTTAACTCGGCTGATTTATCTTCACTCACTTAAATTATATTAGCGATAGTATGGTACTTCGCTGACGAAGTAGCGAGTTAAATGCTAGTGCTAAATTATTTTTTACAGAAATAGTAGAGCGGGTTGATAAGTCAATAACTTTTTGAATAAAACTTATTTATTTTGATAAAATAAAAATTATTTTATTTTTCTTTGAGCCCTAAGCGTAGAGAAAAGAGCAGATGAGGGACTAATACGTAACCAAATTCATTGATTTCTGCCATGGAAAATGACGCATGTGTGCGGGCAACTTTGTATTTCTTAGCGTCGTTCGCATTGTTATACCCAAGTAATCATTCAAAATTGAAACCATTGAGCCCTGTGAGACGTCTGTCTCACACCATATTGTGAATTTAGACTGAGGTTTGCAGAATATCCTGGACCTTTTCAGTATCATTTCAAAGTGAGCAAATAAAATTTTCTTACTTATGGGTGCCAATTCAGATCAAAGTTTTAGAGAAGGGAGAGAGGGAGAATTTTATAAAAAATAGGTTTTTAATACTGGTTATTTGTGCTTAATTCCAGAATTGTGTTGGGTTATTTTAAATTTATGATAAGAAAAGTTTTTAGTAATCTACTGAGGATTCAGAGTAGCGTCTTGTGACATGTTCCATGTAGATATGCTATCCTCTTCGGTACTTATTGTACTGATTAAATAACTCATGAGAATATCATGAGTAAAACAGTAAATTTTAAATAACCCAACACAATTCTGAAATTAAGCACAAATGAGTTTTTGTTAAACTTTTGAATTCCAAATAAAATTACGAGGTCTGTTCAAAAAATAAGGTGAATTTTCAAATTTCGCGGGCTACGTACATTCGATTATCGATTTTTTTATTTTGTTATGTTGGTACACTCGTCTCGAATATATGTTCACAGTTTTAGCTATATAGCACATTTAGCTTGTTTGTGAGAGGCATAAAAGTTTGAAGTGTTTTGCGTGTTCGGCGATTTTCTGCTGTCGAAAAACATGGATCAAAGAGTTAGCATTAAATTTTGTGTGAAAAATGGAATCAAGTGCTCCAAAACACTTGAAATGTTGAAAGTGACCAAAAAAAAAATGTTTACAAGTGGTACAAGCTTTTCACAGAAGGTCGAGAAGATGTGAATGACGACGTTCGTCCTGGACGCCCCAGCACATCAACAACCGATGAAACTGTTGAGGAAGTGAAGAAAATTGTAATGGAGAATCGTCGAATCACTATTAGAGAAGTTGCTGAGGATGTCGGCATATCGGTTGGCTCGTGCCATGCAAGCAAAGTTTGTTCCAAAATTGCTGAATTTTGACTAAAAAAATCGTCGCTTGTTCGTAATTTTTTGGCCAAAAACAACGCCGTAATCATGCCTCAGCCACCGTACTCACCAGATTTGGCCCCCTGCGACTTTTTCCTATTCCCAAGATTGAAGAGACCCATAAAAGGATGGCGTTGTGAGACGATTGAGGTGATACAAACCTAATCGCTGAGAGAGCTCAAGAGCATACCAAAAAGTGCATATCAGAACTGCTTCGAGGATTGGAAAAAACGCTGGCACAAGTGTATTATATCTGAGGGGGACTACTTTGAAGGGGACAAAATAGAAATTGATGAATAAATAAATATTTTTTGAGAAAAATAAAAATTCACCTTATTTTTTGAACAGACCTCGTATTATTGATAAAATGTCTAGAAATGGACGAAAATCTTTTTGCGTTTTTGAAATGGAAAATTTTGCCAGCAGTAAAAAATTAGTACAATATCTATTCTGTGAATTCCCAGCCCTGCAGCACCAAAGGATTATTATTTCTTACAGCTTTTGGAATTCCATGCTAAATATCCTTTACAATTTATAAACCTCCCCAACAACTTTAGCACTTTCTCTAGCGCATTAATAAGAAAAAAGCGAAAATATTTGTAATGGAGGAGAGGGATGATCTCTTTAACACAATTATTCAGCACAAATTATGAAGGCTGTTTCATAATTCTGTAACTTTTTTTTATACATACAAAGCGTTAGTGAAAAGGCCTTCGCACGCAATCATATAACCACTTTAAAGGAGTATTTGAAAGTGTTTTCACGCTAATGTTTATTTGTCAGTCATAGTCCACATCCATTACCTAGAGAAGAATGAAACGATCATCTGGCATAGTATATCACTATGGCACAAATTCATATATATAGTGATAGATGGAACCTGCTGAACCGATTTAACTGACGGTAAGAGATTGAAATTAAGATAATAGATTATTGTTTCAATAGCCGCCTGTTTTAAAGCTCTTGAAAAATCATGTGTAAAAAATTAAAGAGACGCTGAACTAAAAATAATGACCTAAAAGAAAAAATTATGTTGAGTAATAAAATGCTTTTATGTATTTAATCCAGAAAGTCATTTCATCACTTCGCCACATTGCTAAAAATTGCAGTAGAATAGAAGTAAATAGAAATCGGCTATGGGACTTGAATTTATTTATTACCGAATTATAATGTTTTCTTTGAAGTTCTTGCAGACAAAAAAAATTTTATTTTTTTTTTTGCATAAATTGGATGCAGTAAAGATTTCGTTTTTTTTAAGCTAAAATTTTGCTAATTGAAACAAACAAATTCGTGATATTGTTTTTCTGCTCTTAGTCAGAATATTTTTTTTTTTTTTTTTTAGTTTTTAGTGATAGGGGTGTTAAGAAAACTTTATTACAAGAAAGGAAACATTCAAAATTCAGTTCTAGCTGAAATAATTCTGTTGAATTTTAAGCTAAAGCAACTAAAATTGAGGAGAGAAATAGCAAAGTTTTTTTTTTAATATTAGACTTGAAAAAGTTTATTAAATGAATCAAATAAAATTACCTTACAGGAATTTTTGAATTAGCATCGAACAGCAAGCCACGGTATGTTAAAAATACTGTAAAATATAAATTTAAAAAAAAATCTATTAATTTATAAACATAAAAAAGTTAGATCGAATACAATCGTTCGAAATTTAAAAATTTCTTATTTTAAATAACTGAAAAATTTCGATAGCTTTTACTCGATATCGAATGTGTGGATATTTGGCGTCAAGTTTTAATTTTTTTTTTTAATCAATATGAATGTAAAATATTGAAATCTTAAATCTATTATACGAAATGTGTTCAAGAAATGAAACGAATTTAGAACTTACGCTCTCGATGTTGTCAATTTATAAAGAAAACATGTTCCGATTATAGGCGAAAGCTCCAAAGATGAACAGATTTCAACCATAGAATACAGTTAAATTGTATCTTAAGACATCCTAAAGGATGGAAATGAATGGCAAACTTTATTTCAAAGTTGCTTCCTGGCTCTAGGAAGCCTTCAAAAGCCTTAAAAAGGTAATCAATCCTGTTATGTAAGTGGTCGTAGAGTAGAAAAGACAGTGACGACATAAAAATGGTATTAACGAACTCGCCGTTGGCAGTAATCGATTACTGTTTATGGTTATTCAGAACTATAAACGGCTTTAAAGTCGCCGTTAATTTGAAATAGCGACATATTTATCGCTATATTTTTTTAGAGCGACTGAAAGGCTACAATATAATTTAAGCCTTGCAGCAGGAATATTTTTGAAAGTTAAAAATGAAAAGTTGTAAAAAGTAAGAGCAAATAGTATTTAAAATTGAGAAAATAATTAAAATAACAAATTCAAAACAATTTGAAAAAAATAATTGCTGCACAAGAAAGCAACCAAAGTTTACCAAGACGGTTTTGTAAAACAGCAGAGTCCAGCAATTTTAAAACTGACTGGAAGAAAATAACTACAAAGTTAATGGCTTGTAGAAAGTAAATTTCAAAACCTGTAATCAAAAGTGTATTCTTCACGCATTTGCTATGCTGCAAATAAAAAATGTCCGACCTTTTCCTTAATAATTTACTTTGCAACCAAAGATTTTTTTATTATTCTCCATTATCAGAATTTTCACTTTTCGATATAAAAACAAGATTTATTTCAAATTTAATACACAATAAGAAAACTTTCTCAAAATATATAGGGATGGTGTATAGAGATGACACTCTAATTGCCATTTTAATTTCGACACCCCAGTATTGTCGATTTAAAACGGGAGTGACAATAAAGTCAACATAAATTCGCCGCCGACTTACATAATAGGAGTGAATAAATAATTCGTTCAATTTTTCGAAAAAAAAAGTCCGATGAAGCATATTTCCATCTGAATGGCTTCATGAATACACAAAATTGTGAAATTTGGTGTTCAGAAAATTCTAATGCAACCCATGAAAAATAAGTGCACCCACAACGAGCAACTGCCTGGTCCTTATTTCGATGACTGTGAACGGCAACCGTTAATGGAAAATTGTAACCTCATTGTGGCCTCAACTGGACTTGTTGCAACAGGAAATTACACCCTATACTTTTGTACTAATGATAAAATAAAATTAAAATACCCATTATTGATGTTAACGCTGCCGCATAGAAGAAAAACGGTAGACTTTTTTGTATTACGTAGACTCCTTTTGAATTTTTCCGTAAAGTATATGGAGCCAGAGCCAATAATTTGCTTACAAAAAATATGTGTATTGATGGTTCGGAGATTTCCATTTTTTAAAAAAATGTTTTTTTTAGTTTCTGCAAAACTTCACACTTTAAAATTCAAATTACAACTAAAATTGTATTATGAGAACAAATTTTCGATGTTTACTTGCATTTAACTAGTTTTATATTTTGGTGTTGCTTGCTTGTGGGCCTGTTTTTAGTTGTCGTTGTTGTAATATTGCTGTTGATATGTAAATATCCTTGCAGATTTTTAAATGGCGTGTGCAAATAATAGACATAAATTGAAAACAGGTTGTTGTCCGGCTAAATGACAGAGTGGGCCAATATTATTTTTTTTGCGTAAGACGTCGGTTACTTTGTAATAATGTTACTTTCCTAATTACGTAGAAGAAGTATTTTATCCTTTGAGTATCCCCACTTGCTTTGTAGTGACTCTCCATTATCGACTAACTCAAGTCGATGTATTTGTGACGATAACCCGGAGTGCCCTGTAAAAGATCTCGTTAGCTTACTTGTGTGCGACGTGCTATGCTTTGAGTGGCTGGCTATCCAGAGGATTTTAGTTATCTTGTCTTTTTTATAAATTATCTCACCTCGAAAGTTTTATCGTTTGTCAAAATTATCGTTATCACTAACTTTCTTAGCCCTAATTTTTATTTCCTTTTTGCATCATGGGCTGCAATTTCGATTTGAATCGAAAAGACATTCGAAGAGAATTTTCTATTTGTAAAAAAAAAAACTAATTATGTAGAACATCCGAAAAAAATTAGAGTTTTTAAAATCACCCTCAAATTGTTAATACTTTCGAAAGTTGTCCATATTAGATTTTTCTTTCTAATTGAAATTTCTCTTCGAAAGCCTTTTCAATTCGAATCGAAATACCGATTTCGCAAATCGGTTGAACGTCATTAAACATATCAAACGTTAAATGCGCATTAATGTTAAATGTTACATGGAAAACTCATATTTCTTCTATTGAAACCATAAAAAAGGCATAACTATACGCGATTTTAGGTAACCTGTTTAAAATATTACATAATGTAAAGGCAGAATGTTTTTTGAAAATAGAAAACGGTACAGGATTGCGTAAAAAGAAGTAAAAAAAAGGATTTTTTAAGTTGTGAATTGTGCCGCAGGTCATTGTGTTAACAAGTTAAATTTAAGTTAAGATCCTAAATTTTAATCATGATTTTTTGACCTTTTTATCTGACCTTTTTATCTGTTTTGAAAATCACATGATTTCAAATCACATATGGTTTTAAAATCACACGAGTGATTTTTCGCTGTTCTGTAAAGCACACTGTTTTTGTATTTTTCTGTGTGATTTTGTCTATTTCAAAGCACAAAACAACAGCTGATTCTTTTGTTTTGTTCACAAAAGAAAGCACAAGAGCAAATAAAAATTATACAGCAAAAAAGAGGTTTTTTTTTTTTTTTTTTAATTTTTAAGTGTTTTTCTTTTATAAAACGACTAATTGTTCCTCAAAATTAACAAAGAACACATTAAATAGTTTATTTATAAATTTATTTCAACGTTCGGTCTACAATAGTCCAGAAAATAACCAGTTATGTGCACAAAACACATTTTTTGTGCTTTCAAATCACATTGACAAAATGTGATTTTCAGAACATGCCTGATTGTTTAAGATTTTAGATCTCTTTTTTATATATTTGAATTACTATTAAATTAAATTCCAATATTTTGACACTCCTTCGTGTGTCTTTCTCAAGGAAAATAATTTAATTTAAATATATAAAAAAGAGACCTAAAGGCTTAAAAAATCATATTAGGAATATTTTCCGAAGGAAAAATTTGGTTTTTGTAAAAAATTTCTTAAATCAGAGAACTTTCTATGTTAAAAAAGGGAGATTTTTTTTTGTTGAATATGGTCACCGGAAACATAGTTTGTTCTTCACAAAAATATTATTATCAATTTAAAGCATCTAAACATTATGATCACGATAAACATGTTTCTAGTTATTTTTAACCATACTATGTTCACCGTCATAGATCAGCCATATCATTATCATATTATTTTTAATAAAATTTTAACTGAAACCATAAATATGTTTATAGTAAACATAATAAGAAAATATGGTTGTATGTAAATTGTTTTCTATTTTGTCTCTCACGTAACGATATAAATAAAGTGAGCGTAAAACAAAAACTTAATCTTTCAAACTCAACTGAGTTTTGTGGCTGAAATGGTTGAGTACCGAGTTAATGCTTCTTAATTAAATATTACAAGGTTCGAATCCTGGTAGAGTCATATATAATATGTAGTAAATAGATATATGTAAATTAATAGAAACGAAAAAGTCAAGGGAATAAAAAAAATTTTATTTATACAAAAAATTTATATTAAAAGTTTTTTTTTTAAATTCATATTAATTTTTTTTTACAGATATTTGTATAAAAAATGTATGTTTGAAAAAAAAAAATAAATAAAAAAAGTAAAAAAAAAATTATATTGGTAGATGCAATTATAAATCTAACCATACCATGTTGTAACCAGAATATGGTTGCTTCAACCATATTTTTTCTGTGCGTGTATGATAAGACGAAGGGAAAAGTAAAAAAAAACTCCTGCTGAATTCTTATTCACAATTGGGCTGAATATTTATGTAAAACTACCATATTTATTTTTAAATTCGAATATATTTGGTAAATATTCCAAAAAAAAATTTTTTTTATATATAAAGAAGTTTTCCAATGAAATGCCAAATATGAATTAAAATATTTTTTGATGAATTATTTGTATTTCTGAATTTTTTTTATTTAAAATGAATTGTATAGCTTCTGTTGACTCGTTGAATAAAAACATGTATGCCTTTTTTAGTGCTATCGAACTCGTATATATCGAACTAAAAAAAAGTATGCACGTATCGTGGCTCCTATGCAATGAGCAGAGAAAAACCTTAATAAGAAAGCCTGAAAGTGCAATTCAATTCATTGCAGTACCTCGCTGTTCATTCCCCGTTTTTATTGCCATAAATTACAATTTAATGTCGAAAATTTAATTGACGAAATTATTGTGCATTAAAAAATAAATTAATTCAATTTAAAGTGTACTAAAGTACTGAGAAGGTGGCACATACTTGAATGTTTATTATTATGGCCGGGGAATATGGAAAACACTCAAAGCCCGTTTATTAAATTTTTTTCACTGCATTTCAAGTTGAAAGCTGTAAAATCTTAAAAATCCTGTTCTGTGTTGTGTGTTCACGCTCACCGATAGTGTGCTAATGAAAATGGAGAATATGGAAAACCGATGCGAGCGAAAGGTACAAAAACTCACAAAGCCTATTACAAAAATATTTCCCGTTAATGACAATGAAGGGTGGAATGTTTCTCAATCCAAAATTGCTTTACAAATAGAATTAAAAGTTTTTTTTTCTTTTAAAGCTGCTGTTGTTGCTACTTACTTTAACTTTTTTTTGCTATTAGGTAAAGTTTGTACAAAATTTTGGCTAATATTCACAATTTTGTTAATTTTTTTCGTATCCGAGCCTGACTCTTTGGTTATTCCCTACCAGAGATGTACACGAGTTAATTCGCTTTTGTCTTATATGAATCTACCCTCTGTTTGTGTCTTGTTCTCAATCATCAACATGTGCGAATAATGTTGATTTCAGTGCTTGCTCTCCCACAATTGCTTGCGATTTGTTCAATCTCTTTTAAATATGCCGTTAGCAATAACAAATCAAAAATTATTACTGTGTTTTATTTTTATGCAAAGTATTCATAAAATTTCAATTATAAATGGAACGCATAGTGCAAAATCAATGCATTAATTTGTTTTAAATGAGTTTTTACGTGTGATTTCAGAAACAAAATTGATTTTATTTTATTAAATGAGCTCCGACATAATAAAAATATTGAAAATGGTGTTTTACCTATTTTTTTTTTACATTTATAACAATTTTGTTGTTATAAATAAAGGGTGTTTTTTACAGACGTATAGAACTTTAAATTGCAATAAAACAACGATGGATTATTCGATTGACATGAATTTTATTTATCCGAAAGATTATCTTGTGGCATTACATTTTAAATATGATTTCTGGCATATGACCGCCACGGCTGGCTCGGATGTAGTCAAATCTGGACGTCCAATTTTCGATGACTTTTTCCAACATTTGTGGCCGTATATCGGCAATAACACGGCAAATGTTGTCGCATAGACGAATGACTTTACATAGACCCACAGAAAGTAGTCTAGCGGTGTTAAATCACAAGATCTTGGAGGCCAATTCACAGGTCCAAAACGTGAAATTAGGCGGTCACCAAACGTGTCTTTCAATAAATCGATTGTGGCACGAGCTGTGTGACATGTTGCGCCGTCTTGTTGGAACCACAGCTCCTGGACATCATGGTTGTTCAATTCAGGAATGAAAAAGTTAGTAATCATGGCTCTTTACCGATCACCATTGACTGTAACGTTCTGGCCATCATCGTTTTTCAAGAAGTGCGGACCAATGATTCCACTAGCCCATAAAGCGCACCAAACAGTCATTTTTTCTGGATGTAACGGTGTTTCGACATACACTGGAGTATTAGCTTCACTTCAAATGCGGCAGTTTTGTTTGTTGACGTAGCCATTCAACCAGAAGTGCGCTTCATCGCTAAACAAAATTCGCTTATGAAAATCGGGAACAACGGCAATCTCGTTTTGGGCCCATTCGACGAATCTACGCCTTACTTGATGATCGTTTAACTTCAATTCTTGCACGAGTTGGATTTTGTAAGCATGCAAACCAAGATTCAATTCCTGTGCTCAATGGCGGATAGACTCATTCGGGTCTTTCTCAATGCTACGCTCTACAGCAGCAATAGCTTCTTCTGTACGCACCGTACGGCGTCTCTGGGGGTGCGAGTTATCAATAAGAGTAAACGTGGTGCGAAAACGTTCCATGGTTAATCAAATTAACTGTTCTGATGGACGATTTTGTCGACGAAAAAAGGAAATAGTGCGCGATACGTATTCCGCACAGAACCATTATTTTCGAAATAAAATTGCACTATTTGCAAGCGTTGTTCAGGCGTGAGTCTATTCATGATGAATTGCCAAACCAAACTGAGAATAAGTCACTTGACAGCTGTTAAATCGGTCGCCATCTTGAACAGTAATGTCAACTTAAAGTTCTATACGTGTATAAAAAAACACCCTTTATATATAAAAAAATTCTGAAGATGCTATCCAACGGATAGCGAAATAAAAAATTAAATATATTAATTTTTTTTATAAAAGACATAGAGCTCGTGAGTTAAAATTTAAATAAAATAGCAATATTTATTTTTAAATAATAAAAAATTGAATTTGAAGTATTGCCTTATTGCTTCTCTTAAAATCTGAAATTTGTTTAAAATAGTTTTTCTGCAAGAATTATTTAAAAAGTTAACATTTTACGTTTTTCAGAACGTGGTCGTTAGAAGACTAGATTAGATTCTAGAATAGGTTTTTTTATTCTTTCAATAAAATTTTCACTTAATAATCGATATTTTAGCCGGTATTATAAATTCGATAAATTGTTTTCAATGCAGTCTCCCTAATCATCCCCGCATTAATAATATCTTTACTGTTGTTATCACTTTTTTTAATTCATGTTTTTATGGCTGTAAATAATTATTAAATATGAATTAAGTACAAGAGTTCCTGTTAAAATACTCACTCGAATGTAAACATTTATGGAAAACTTCAACGTTTAGTTCGTTACGCAAATAGAATTAAATAATTCTTTAGGTTTTTTCTTTTTTAATTCTTTTTAATACAAATAAAAATAAAAAATTTGTTTATTAACCATTAAAAGTAATCACTGTTTACACAATTTATGACGATTGAGTTGAATATTAGCAACTACTTAATAATGCGTGATTAGTAATAATTAGCTGTGATTGGTTTACATTAAGCAGGATGAAGCCAGTAAATTTATTGTATAGAAAGGGTGGTCTAAATACAGGGCAGGCATTGTGAGATTAAGACGCTAAGCTTTGTGTGTGAAATATTAAGCACTTGTAAAATATGAAAAAAGAACAAATAAGTTACAAACACATACAAAATAATATCTGTTCACTTTAAAATGGCATACAGGGTGTTTAAATGTCAAATTACTTAAAATTATATAAAATTTGTTAAAAATAACAAATATTATCTATCCACTTGTCTCTCACAGTAGTTTTTTTTTTTTCAATATGAGTACCATTTTTCAAACTTTGCCAATATTTGTGACTGACGAATAATTTAGTAGCCTTGACCTTACTTGACGTTTAGGTACGTTTCTGGATTATTTTTACGGCATATATCCCTAACGAGACTCCACCAAAAAAAGTATACAAATGTATAATCTGAGCTCTGAGTTATATTATTGGCATCACCAAGAACACTAAGATAATTATCGAACTAACAAAGCAAAATATCGTATCGTTAATTACAGGTCGTAAAATTATGCAATCATTTTTAAGTGCGCCTCTTGGAAAAGAAAACTATCAGGTCTAAAATCTAACATAATTTGTTGCTACTTTCGTAGGATCCATTGGATTCTCAACAGTGACATGGTAATTTTGACATCTCTTGATTCAGATAATATACGGGTGCAGCTTTTGCAAGGTCCAAGCGGAAAAGCTGTAATGAAATGGGTGATGCTTTGCCTTAAATTTCTCAGTCAATTACACACAGTCTGAAATCTTTGTGTGAAATGAGTTGGATACTTTTGCCCACAGCAACCACATTTTCACCGGTACGCAACATACGATAATGGAATTGGAGTTGTTGACTAGCAAGGCAGTCTCAAAGACTTGTGCAGATCACTTTCATTTCATTGTAACTAAAAAACTTCTTTTTTGATAAGAAATAAATAAATAGATATGATACCCGGCTGAAAAATGGAAGGAGGTAAACTTTTATTTTTACTTCGTTTCAAAATTTTCCATTTCCAAACATTTAGATCAATAAGTTTAAGTTTGTTAAGTTTTATCATTTAGATTGAAAACAAACTTGCAATCATTTCATTTTTCTACTTCTCTATCATCATATTTTCGTTTCGAAGGACTTAAATTAAAAAATTATAAGTTTCCTTGAAGCATTTGCTATACATGACTGTTGGGGTACCTTCAATTTTCTCAGCAATTCTGTTTTTATTTGGGAATAGTTCTTACTGACTTCATATCAACTTCATTACTAGTTTCTCTAATAATCGTACGAGGATCTGCAAGAGTAATAAATTTTTTCCAACTTCAACGTGGGCGTTGTGACACATTCAGGATAATGTTATCTCATAAACGTCTTTTCGACCGTTTTTGCCGTACTGCTTGTTAATATTTCTTTCACTTGAGAGTAGATTCGGTAAATCCTAGACAAGCGGTTTTAGGACATCAGAACCACTTAATTTTGTTTTTTATGCAACATTTAATACAATTGCTAATTGTCAGCATGAAATTTTATAAAAAAATGTTTTTTTTTACTCCCAAGAAAATCAGAATTGGAACAAAAGAAACTTGCAAAGCGTAAATTTTCTTTCATATCCTAATTTTTTTAACGAAAGCCTGATTTTTATAGTCCTCATACGCAAAAATATAACGTGAACTTTGAACCTTCGCTGAAGGTGAAGAGGGAGGGTGGAGGTG
The DNA here is from genome assembly GCA_947397855.1 of Thelaira solivaga. NCBI lineage: Eukaryota > Metazoa > Arthropoda > Insecta > Diptera > Tachinidae > Thelaira > Thelaira solivaga. The sequence goes on from OX377614.1 coordinate 48,362,972, forward strand.
AAGCAATGTTTTGCTGGGATCCGAACGCGTCAAACAGCATATTTGTTTACAAATAAGACCAAGCCTCTTCGGAATCCAAAGACCGACCATGCGTGCTGAAGAAGCACAACCTACAAGAGGTGCCTCTGTTTTTACAGAACATGGCGGATCTAGAGCGGACGCTCGATAAAAGCCCGTAATCCCAGGTGTTAACTGTACCGTGCCCATGGGATGAATGGCACCACGTTAACGTGTCTTTTAACGGTAGCCTCCGGATCGTGGCACCATCCGGTTGTAATTATGCCCATCTATAGCAAGGGGCTCCGCTATATGATGTTCTTTTTTCTCCCCGATAACAATAAATTAACTTTTAGATGGATATGAATTTAAAAAATGTAATAAACAAATCAGATAAGGCATTAATTGGCCTCTCTAAAGATACAGAAGGACGTCGAAATCCTAAAACTGACATAGACGGTATAGTCAAAGAGTTAGAGGACGTGTGTCCTGAATTTACTGAATATAAACTTCCGACGGAAGAAGAGGGCGCATTACTGGAGTCGACGCCAAACTCGCAGCCCTCAACGTCGAAGGCAACTTTGCCAAAACTTTGTGGAGCGGCTAAGAAACGTCTTAAATTGTACCTGGACCGGGGTATGAGTCCTGAAGAGGCACAAGTGCTATGCTTAAAGCCGATGAAAGAAGCTCGTGAAAAACTGAAGAGCATTCAAATTTCCAGGAAGAGAACGTACTCCGATGGTTCAACGACCGAAGAACCTAGCGCGAAACGAGTAGTTGGCACTCTAACAGGTGGCACTAAAGTGGCCAACAGTGCAAGTGCAGAAGCAGAGGTTAAACGGACACGGGAAGCTCAGCTCAGCTATGGTGATGGCGTCCAGATTATACAACTAGCAGTCATTCCTCCGGACTTCCCGGCCACTGTGTGGTCAGTGGAGAATTTGAAGATGATTCAGACGGCAGTCCTGGACAGAATTATAGAGCTGAATATGGGCTCAGTAAAACCACAATTCTCAGGCTGTACGTTCAGGCGAGGATGGCTTGTATTTAATTGCAAAGGGACTGATTCGGCAAAGTGGATCAAGGACAACGTTCCGGCTCTTAAGCCATGGAGTAATGCTGCCCTGATGGTGACTTCGATAGAAGAAGTACCACGTACAGAAGCTTTCATAGGATATTTTCCCGAAAAGGCGGAAACCCCGACCACCAGAATTTTGTCTTTAATAAAGGGACAAAATGATGGTCTTTTGGTTGACTTGTGGAAGGTTCTGAAAAGGTTAAATAGAAATGGTGCAGTGAGACTCACTCTTGCAATAGACCCAACATCAATTTCCAAACTGAAAACCATAAAAAACCAAATAGCGTATGCGTTTGGAACCGTTCAAATAAAGACCATACAACAACAACAAGCAGTTGCTATCAACGATGTTCAAAGGAACACAGAACTAGTTGCAAACGCAGATCAGGATAAATCCAATCCCAAGGAAAATAATGTTCCAAGCGGCCTGGATACTGAATGGTCCAACTAGGCTGTTAAGCCAAGGGTGGATGTGACTCAGATTAAAAATTATTCAGCTCAAAAGACTGTACAACACCTATGACGAAACATCTTACAAAAGCAGTTCGATCTAACAAGAAAAACGGGATGATGGGTATGAGCAACAAAGCACAGAGCGACTGCATTTATTAGAAAGAATTTAACCGTTTTTTCATTTCAGAATTCGTGCACCACCATACACATAAAAGTGCGAAGTGGTTCTGCTGTCTGCTGGAAATAATAGGCGTCAAACTGGTTAAGTACTGCCAAAATTGGAGCCTCAGACAAATGATTAGTAAGCGCGGTAAGCCCATTTAACTATCGTAATAAGATTTTTATAGTCAACACGAAAATTTGCTACTCACTTCTTTAATATAACGCTTGTCGGAGTTACTAGTCGAAATTGTAAAGCCCTAATATAAAGCTTAGAACTGAGGTAACAGTGATAAAGAGAGGGAAAGAATTTAACATTTTATACTTATTCTCACTTTAAACCGCTGCTAAGACATTTTGGGGGTTACTCTCTATTACGATACGAAAAAACGGCACGAAATCGAATCTTTAATGTGTTTGATAATTTACTTTTTGCATTTGTCTGGCATAATGTATAAGTGCACACCAACATCGTTCTATACACATAAATATCTTGCGATAAGCAAAGAGAAAGCGTAAAACATTTAGCTTTCCCATCGCAACTGCTTTAGCATCGCAGTGCAGAGTAACCCCCTTCTAATTTGCAACTTCTCTTTTTTCTCCACCCATAAAAAATTAAATTTGTTCCAAAAAGTCTTGATATCAACTCATTACTAGAATTATTAAAAAAATTTTCATACATATATTTCAAAATTATATTAAAAACTTAAACCGATAGTTTTATTTTTCTGTTGTAAAAAATGTTAACAATTTTACTTCAAAAGTAGTCCATACTTTTTCTTTAATATTTAATTAATTGTTGCTTAACAAACCGTATTAGCATTAAAGATTTCAATCCAATAACCATCAGGATCTTTAATAAAAGCTAAACCCTTCATGCGACCATCATCAGGCTTCTTTACAAAATCAACACCCAATTCTTCAAATCTAGAAATAGAAAGCAATTATATTGCAGTGTTTGTTATTTAAAAGTTTCTCTGATACCTTTTGCAAGCAGCATAAACGTCTGGCACCATAATGCCAATATGGCCAAAGCCACGAGGATCTGAATTGCCATTGTGATACGATTGATCAGGATCACTTTCGGTACCCCAGTTACTAAAAAACAAAAAATATAAAAAGAAAAAAGTGTACTGTAGAAATATTTTTAAAATATTAGTGGCTCGATTATGAATTCTTTTGTTTAACTTAAAATTTTATTTCTTCAATAAATTTAACATAATCAGTCAAATGCTATAAAAAATTATATACATTTTTCGTTAGACTTTCGCTGTACCCTCGTTTTTAATGGAATGTAGTCCCTTTCATTTGAAAAGATTCAGCCCAAAGTATTTGGATGCACTCACGCCTCGTTATAGTGGCTTTACAATTTGGCTTGAACCAATCATATTTTTTGAATATTTTACTAAATATTCCCCTCAGTGTAAACTATAAATCAATTTGAACTTTCCAATGTGTGCATTTAAGGTTGATATTTTCTTTTTCTTTTTTTTTTATTTAAAAGTTCTTCATCCTGCTCTATTTCCTTGAGAAAACATGTGTGTTGTTTCTATACCACTAGATTTTTGTGTACATTTTTCATACAAAAATACAAAATTTCTACACCAATTAGTCTTTTCTCCGTTTCAATTTATTTATTAAAGCACATGCAACTGCAACATAACTGTAATCCGCTTTCTGAGTTGTCGATTTTTTATATTTACGTATGTACGCTTAAATAATTCTCCGCTTTAGCTCTATCATTATTCACTATTCACAGAAGGAAGGAATTCAAGTTGTTTATTCTTCTGTTCATTATTTTGTCACACTCATATGTACATATGCTGCTAGAAAAAAACACATCATCACAAACGTATGTAATATTTTATACTTGGAAGTATTGTAAGCCATTTCAAGTATGCTTGTGCAGCCCTTTAGTACACATCTGCTGATCAAGTGTGGGAAAAACCATCAACAAGGCCCTAGAACAGCATCTATCTACATATGTATAAAAGAGTAACGTTACGGACTTACTGACTGACTTATCATCATCGCCCAGCCCAAATAGCTAAAGCTACTGACTTGAAATTTGGTGAGCAGGTTCCTGTCCCAATGTGTAGGACGAATAAAAAGTGATTTTTGGAAATTCGAATATTAAGGGGTAAAATCGAACCTCTTATTTCTCCGGAACTGCTGCAACTAGAGCCAAAGTTTAAACTACAAAATATTCTACTAAAAAATAAGCTTATTTGGTATTTGGTACTTTTTCGATATTTGTAAATACATTTGCTGGATAAAAATACATCTATCTTTTAAATTAACAATCACAGCAACAAAAAATAAATTGTATTCTTCTCTTCTTAAAAAGGTCTCCAATGTATATTTGAGCAAATAATAGGTAAAATATATACCACTGTTTACTACTATTTCTAAATATTTATCTTTATGTAAAGTGACGCGTATAAGCATTTTATTATTAATTTGTAACACCCAATAAACTTCTTTTTTTTCAAGGGTGAAAAATATTTCTACCAAAAGGTAGAAATATGATTGATACTTTAAATTTAAACAAGTTTAGTGGTATGTTTTATGTTATGACAGTAAAATTCAACAGTACTGAATGAAATAAAAAATATTGAAAGGGTACTTTTTGATTTTTTTGTATTAACAGCCCTAGAACTACGAGACGGCTCAAATTATTCAATTAAAGTGAAAAATTATCTAGGCACAATATGTTACTTTTCATACATTTTAATAGTACTTTTTAATATTTTAATGTAAAGGAACCTGGCAGTACGATATTGGGCTCAAACGGTCCTAAGCGAAGTAAAAAATGAATAAGGGGACACATGGTACTAATTGATATTTTATCATTAAGGAATCTAAAAATACGAGATTTGGCTCGAACGATCTGAAGCAAGGTGGAAAGCGATAAATGTGACGAAATGGTACTTTTTATTGATTTTATTGGTACTTTTTGACTTTTTCATACTAACAACCCTAGAACTATGAGATTGGAGTGAAACGGTATTGAGCAAAGCAAAAAATCATTAAGAATCAAATCAGTACTTTTTATTTATTTGAATGGTAATTTTTGACATCTTAATATTAATAAACCAAAAACTATTAGACTGGGCTTAAACGATTCAGGGCAAAGTGAAAAATAAATAAGAGAAGAAAACAGTACTATAATGGTACTTTTTGATTTTTTAACGTTTCCGAATCTAGAACTATCAGACAGAGTTTAAAAGGCTCTCAGTAAATAGAAAAATTAATAAACTGACAAAATGGTATTTTTTATATACTTTAATGATACTTTTTAATTCTATTAGTATTATAAACAACCTAGACCATTTAGGTCTGCAAAGAAATAAAAAAGCGACAGTATGGTACTTTGCTAACGAAGTAGCGAGTTAAATGCTAGTGTATGTATATTATCGATTAACACTGTCAGCCAAAGGATGGATCAAATGACTGTCATTGTTTTTGTTGCCGATTAAAAAAATTCAATATGAAGTGAATAATTGTAGAAATTTGTTTGTGTCAGTTTTCATCATTCTGGTAGGGAATTCTTTATTTCGTTAAATTGAAAGTTATTGGCACGATAGTTTGCATTTAAAAGTAGGTCAATCAATGTTTTCTTTTTTTACTTACTGAGTTAATTCGACTGTAGCTTTACGGCTCATTGCCCATTTAGTGCTCTCCTTTTGATCTTTAGGTACATCGGCAGGATTTTCGTATCTTTGGTTAACAGACAAAAAGAAAAATTGAAGCAAACAATTATTTCTCCTAATCTAAATTATTAATTACCCCATAAAATATAAAGAAAATTTAGCTTCAGGAAAATCCAATTTCACTAACAAAGTCATTCCCAAAACACCGGTATAAAACGGCAAAGATTTGCGGGGATCTTTAATGCGGTACATGGTTTGTTGGAAAAGAAACTCCTGCAATAAATATAGAAACAGTTTTACTTATGGGCTTATTTTGTTTTATAAAAAAACATAAATTTATAAAAAACAAAATTATGATACTCTTCTCACTACCAGTGAAGGGTATAAAAAATACATTTAAATTAAACACACATTTGTGGAGCCATCTGCTGATTTGCATAATTCATCAGCTTCCGAGTTGGTTAAACCAGTGACTTCGGCCATTTTGTAATTTTCCTTATGCAAGAAGTTTAGTTATTTTTTTTTTTATTTTAATCTTAAACTTTTAATTTAAAGGCTTTTTAAGTGCTTAACAAATAAATGACTACTTGCTGCCTCTTACGGAATTTTGCAAAAACAAAAAAAAAAAAAAAAGATGATAAAATTGAATGATTCAGTTCATCAGATGTTTTGTACAATGATGTTACTTTTGTGATTTATTTAATTCATGTAGAGATTTTGCAAGAAATTTGCAAATTACATACATAAATACAGCTGCACTATAAACTTTATACATGTTTTATGACTTCATAGTCCATTTTGATGCAATTCGAGTCTGTAACTACTCTTGATCTATAATCGGCAGATGTTATAATTTTGAAATTTACTTCCTCAATGAATTCATGAACAGTGTATTTAAAGAAAATTTATATATTTTTTGGCATATTTTTAAACTTATTATAATTTTATTAATCAGAAACTAATTAGCCTTCTTTCATTTAACTGATTATTTGTTCGTGTATTTGGTGACTTTTAATAAGTCACATTATTTTTAGCGATTTAAGTTTATACTAATTAAAATTTAGAACAAGTTTTGGCAGCACTTGTTATAATGTGCCAACAAAAAGCTTTTTGTTGAAAAGCTTTTGACAAATACTTGTCATATAGAAGTACAACAGTAATGAACAAACAAAGGCCCCTATTTAAGTGGGCTTCAGACTATTGTATTTAGTATTATATTACTACATGTCAAAAATTCGTGTATTAAGTAAAAATCCAATAGTGTGAAAACAAAATGTTAAGCAAGTGTGGTGAAATAGTTAAGTATTTTTTGGCAGTATTATGGTTTTTGTCATTTTTAGAATTTTTTCTAAGCTATCACACTTCTCATTTTATCAGGGTTGCTTTTGTACAAGCAACCAAAGAAAAAACTAGAAATCAGCTGTTAAATTATTTTCCTCGTTTTGTATTTTATTTGAAGTGTGATGGTATGAAAACAGAAAATATTTTCCTTTAGATTTTTTGACAGTCTATTTGATTTGCATCGGTCTCACTTGATCTAATGAAAATGTTAATACTCTGTGTTATAATGTGAAACCCGCTTTAGTTTGATTAAACACAAGATTTAAAAATGCTTTCATATTAAATCTTGCAATTTAAATAAAACAAATTGGTGTATTTAATTATAAAGTAAAAAACACTCAGCTCGGTAAGTTTTAAATGAAATAATTTAAACTTATTGCATATTTCTATACAAGTAAATGCGATAGCTTCTTTACATTTGTGTTTTAAACAAAAAGAAATTTTCGTATATTAGCAGAATTCACATTTGGAAGTATTTTTACAATTAATGTTTATTTACAGAAAATTAAGTTTTTTCTGATAATTGTAAACTAATAAAATGTGGTGCTAACTTATTTATTTTTCAAGTAGATAAGCCTGTTTTCAGCACTTGGAACGTACAAGTTAACCATCTAGTTAAAATGCGATTAAAAAAAATAATAAATTTTAAAACCAACACAATTTCTGGAATTAAGCACAAATAAAGATTAATATTTTGTTAAACTTTTAAATCCAAATAGAAATTATTACATATTTTTTTTTATTATTATAATTATTGAATCTTTCTATTTATAAGAAAATTACAATAAGTATCCAAATCTTAAATGTAAAATAAATATAAAAAACTTAAATAATTATTACCAATGTAATAACTAGTTACTTGTACTCAAATCTTAAGAATAAAAGAAATAATCTACGGTTAAATAAAAAAATTATATGTCTCTTCTCACTAGGAGCAAGGTACCACTTCTCTTAAGTCTCCTGTGTCCCTCGAGGGTGTTTGTGAACGTACTTAGTACAATATTTTTCAATTTCCTCCCGAACCGTTGGAATTTCTAGATCTCTGTGAATATTCTCATTTCTTATATACCAGGGGGCGCAGACTATTGTTCGTAAAATATTCGACTGTCTTCTTTGTAACTTTTGGATGTTAGATGCACACGCGGTTCCCCATAGCTGAATGCCATATGTCCAGATTGGTTTTATAATGGCTTTATATAATAGAACTTTATATTCCAAAGAAAGGGATGAAAATGGACCTATGAGCCACATGAGTCAAGCTGTTTTTAGTTTTATAGCTGAGATTTCGGCCTCAATGTGGCGTGACCATGTTAGGCGTCTGTCTAGATGGATTCCTAGATATTTCATTTGGGTTTCTACCGGAACAATGTCATTATTTATTTTTATTGGTGGACAATTTGACACATTTTGATGGACTTACTTTGATTTTCCATTTGTTTAGCCAATCTTCCAGCTCGTTTATATGAGCTTGTAAGTATTCAGATGCAGTTCCTGGATCTTTGTTCACACTTAAAAATGCCGTGTCATCTGCAAACGTTGACGTGATAATATTTCGATTTGTAGGCATATCGGATGTATAGACGATGAATAATAGCGGGCCAAGTAAACTTCATTGGGGAACGCCTGCAGAAATCTTCTTAACTGGTGAAAATAAATTTTTTGACCGTACCTCAAATGGTCTATCAGTCAAATAGCTTTTAATCAGCTTGTGGGTGTTTGCAGGAAGAAGTCGTGTTACTTTTGTGAGGAGACCATCATGCCAAACTTTATCAAATGCTTGGGAGACATCAATGAGCAATGCTGAACAAAACAGGGGGGTTATTATGTATTTCGATTCGAATCGAAATGGCTTTCGAAAAGAATTTTCATTTCGAAAGAAAAATCTAATATGTAGAACTTTGGAAAATCCAACAAAGTTATACTAACAATTTTGAGGGTAATTTTAAAAATGTTATTTTTTTTCGAATTTTATATCTACATAGATAGTGGTTTTTTCTCAAATAGAAAATTCCTTTTCGATTCGAATCGAAATACATAATAATCTCCCAGCTTTTTCTCGAAGGACGATCTGATAGCAGTAACAATTCTGTGAACCTGCTCTGTAGTTCCATGGCCAGCCCGGAAGCCGAACTGATGTTCTGGAATAATATTTCGGTCTGCTAGATGGGGCGTTATTTTCTGGAGGAGGATCTTTTCGAACAGCTTTGATAGTTTAGATAATAAGCTGATAGGTCTATATGACGTAATTTGAGTAGCGTCTTTACCCGGTTTTTGGATCATGAAAATATCTACACACTTTAAAGTTAAGATGGCGTTAAAAATGAACAATATAATTCTCACAGCGCTATCTGGCAAGTTCATCAGCATTGAACTGGTAATACGATCGGCGCCGGTTTTTGATTGCCATTTTAATTGAGGGCAACCGCATCCTTATATGATTTTCAATGGAATCGCTGATGTATGGAGGATTAATATCACTATTTATGTCATTTTGACCAAATTGACAAGTAGCCCCTAAAAGCAAGCAATGAAAAATTTTCAAATTGGTAAAAAACCCTGCTAATTTGGGTTTGAATATGAAAAAGCCGAATTTGGTCAAAGTTTTGTTTTTTGTATTTATCTCGGAAACGGCTCGGATTTCCACAAATTCTTGGAGATTATTATGTATTTCGATTCGAATCGAAAAGGAATTTTCTATTTGAGAAAAAACCACTATCTATGTAGATATAAAATTCGAAAAAAATAACATTTTTAAAATTACCCTTAAAATTGTTAGTATAACTTTGTTGGATTTTCCAAAGTTCTACATATTAGATTTTTCTTTCGAAATGAAAATTATTTTCGAAAGCCATTTCGATCCGAATCGAAATACATAATAACCCCCCTGAATAGAATTTTCTAACTCAATTTTTTTGGCAAAATTTAAAAAAATTAGCAAGAAAAAGATTTTTAATAACTGGTAGACGGGGCAAGGGTATGATTATGTCATGCGGGATGTAGCCAAATTCCTACTCTATCCAGTAGTGATATATTAATCCATTCGAAAGTGTTAAAAAAAAGGCGCTCAAGTACCATTTTTTACTGTTATTGTTTTCTGTCTTTTTTTTTTATTAACTTTGGAATGGATTAATATTTTTTAATGAAACCTTCACTACTGGATAGAGTTTAAAACTTATTTTGTTCAAAAGTTAATAGTTTGGTCCAGATATCAAAAGTTATCCTTTTGCTTTGGTTTTCAACTTTTGTACTCGAACATTTGATTTGGTGAAACGGATTTCTTTTTAATAATTGATACAAATTCATTTTAATTTTCTTTTCTGTATAGATATATTTTATTAGAATAATATGCAAAAAATGTTTTTTTTTTCTTTTTTGTTTTATTTATTTTGTGGTCTCATAAATTGTTACTTCTATGCATGGTTTCTTTGTCGTTTTGCTTTGTAGGTTTTGTTGTTGTTTTAATTAATTTATAATTAACTCTTAAATTTACTAAATTCATTGAAAATAAAAAAAATAATAAATGAAAAAAATTATGTAATAAATCAACCAATTAATCAAAATTATTGGCAATAATAAATCATTCAAATTATTAATTAAAACAAATATATAACAGAGAAAAATTAATAAACACAAAGTTTTTAAGAGAAAAATTAAAAAAGAATTTCAACTACATTTTATCTTTATTTTATATAATAATTAGCTTATTTTAATTTAAATAATCGTAATAAAAATAGAAAAAAGTATTATAATAAAACGAAAAATTAAGAGAGGAAAGAAAACATTTTGCTAATTACTGAGAATACAAACTACTTTCGTTTTAAAAATAATAAAATATTTAATAATTACTTATTTATTTATTTATTTATTTATATATTTAATCGTATTTAAAATAAAAATACATCATTTATTGTTATGTAGTGTATCAGCTATGGTTATTAAAGCAACCAAATTTCAGTTAAGTTGGCAGTTGCCAGTCAAAGCAACTGCAAACACTTGATTGAAGCAATTGAGTCCCAGTTGTTTTTTACAATTGAACCACTAAAAGTTTTGCAAAATAAGAAAGGACTAAAACCAAAGAGGACAGACCAAATAGTTATACATACATACGTATAAAATACACTAAAACGGCTTTCTTCTTTAAATAAATTCAAATCTAAACCGAAAAATTTTTTAAAGGGTGTTCTGCACAAAATTCTTTTTTGCTAACATTCAAAGTTACGTTTGAATTTTTATTTAGACGTCAAAGTCAAGTTTTTGTGTTATAAAATTAACACCAATTATTTTCTATTAATGGAAAGTGATTAGTGGGGTGTTTGTTGTCCATAAAAATTTGGCCAAAAAGTTGCGCTTATTCTTCGAATTTATCTTCATACTTGCTTGGAGCGAAAATTTCAAGAAATTTCAGTGTTTTTACATTGATTAAATTCTACTAAAATTAAAAATGTGAATTCATTTTAAAACGAAAAATATTTTCGAATTCGGTTAGCAGAACAGGGCCGAATAAAGAAAAAAAATACAACTTCACCTTTAAGCATAAAAAGTATGTATTTTGCATGACGCTACCATAAACAAATAAGAAAATTAAAGCGAGTTAAAAAAAACAATCAGTGTCTAATCGTGTTTCGCACATATAAATAAAAATATTTGTTTGAGTAAAATAAACTGTCCCTGTACTTATAAATTTTCATTTCCTAAAAAAAATTACACTTTTCGGCCCCTCAAATTGCAATTTAACAAAATTTTGATTGAAAGAATTGGTCGCATACATGGTTTTAATTCAAAATTATAATTCCGAACTAAAGATTCCGATTGTTTTTTTTTTTTTTTACAAAGTATTTTATTATGAAAGCCAGCCAATTTAACAGAAATTCTTAACAAATGAAAAGTTGCTTAATTAAGGAGGCAATTTAAAATTTTTTTTTTTTGCATTTAGAATTAAAGTCTGTGACACCCCTTGCAATTTTAATTACAGCCCCGATTATGGTTCACAGCACTTAACTATTTTGGTGTTGTATGTTGTGAATTGCGATTACCGTTTACAACACTTATCTGTTGTGTTGTCTTTTCAGTTGTGTATGTTAATTATCGTTCACAACATGTTGTCTTATGCGTTGTAAAAAAAAGATAAAAATAGACAACTGATTATTAGTTGTTGTCTCATTGTTGTGATTAGTGTTTTGTCGGTTTAAAAATGAAAATGTAGAATAAATTTTAAGTAAATTTGTAAGAAATGTATTTTCAGTGGATTTTGTTTGAAGATTTTTATTAATTTTTTTTTAAAATTCAACAAATAGTTATCTGAGAAACTTCATCATATCATTGACTTTACTTCCTTATAACTACCATCAGAAAAAAAAAGCAAACACCGGATTGATGGTATTAAAACATTAGTCTGTTTCACCAGCGAAACCATTCTTGTTTATGTGGAACAATTTAAAAAATTTAATTCCAGAAAATGTTTGCCAACATTGTATTTAGCAGTTCAAATGGATTAGAACTGTTCTGAATTTTTTTTACGAACTCGTGCGATGTGTTTTCTGTGTACTCATTATCAAAAAAAAAAATAGATTTTTTTGTTTTATTTAAGTTTAACAAAATATATTTATTTTAGTGCACTTTGTTTTTCTTTTCTTTCTTTCAACTTCCAAGTCTTTTGAATGCACGTTTGTATTTTTAAGAAAAAATCTATTAACATTAATATACAACTGTGTGACGTACATACACAACAACTAGATGATGTGAACCATAATCGCATGTTCAATTAATGTTGTGCTGTAAGCGAGACACAACATTTTCGTTTGCTGTAAGTTGTCCCCTGATTTTCTGTCTTCCAAGTTCTGTTATATCTATGTACACAACATTTATGACATTTTTTTTCTATGAAACTGAAGCCATTCTTTATATTTTTTCTAAAGTGTAAAAAAGCTTTACAGTTTTCTTCTTTCAATTGTAAAAAAAAAAATGTCAATTTGTTTTATTATGGAAATTTCTATTTTTAAGGACCTGTTCAACTATTTTTGTTGTTAATTTATTTTTGTTTTCAATGCAATTATGCGAAAATTAGTTAATTGTATATCGTAATCCAGTGTAGTGTACATATTTGGTGTACAAATTTATTTACACTGTAAACAGTCACGGCAGTTTTAGTTACGTAACTCTTTCTTTCTTTTCTCTCCTTTCTCTCAAGAGTTACCCAACTAAAATTTGCCGTCAGTTTCCCGTCTTATTATAGCCTTCACAAAAAGTGAAAAGGGTGTATGTAAGTTGTCATTAGGTTTTTAATTTCTACGCGCCACCCTATAAATTATATATATTCTGGATCGTTATAAATAGCGGAGTCGATTTAGCGATGTTGCTAGAAGATTTTATTTAAATTCAGTCCAATCGATTCATAAACGGCTGAGTTATGAGTCACAAATCTCTAATTTTGACCATTTTTCCTAGTGATTTTTTTTGCATAGTAGTGCGTAGTTGTTTCAGAAATGACAGCCAAAAATCAGAATGATCGATCCACAAATTACAGAGAAAAATCAAAAATACAACTGGAATTTTAATTTTTTTTTTATATTAATTTCGGTTTGTTTTCTTATGGAAATTTTAAACTGTACATGTTCGTAATGTATGAATATGTAAATTTTCTGCGTGACGTAATTTGTGCTACATGCACCTATTGGGTAAATAATTAACAATGGAGAAAATTATTATATATTTCTTCAAAAAGTGGACAATTTACGCCATCTTTCTTCTATCATTCTTGAATGTGTGTAATGTGTTTGTGAGAACACAGGAAACCAGGCAATCGGTCTTACACAAACGTGTGTATGTATTAAAGCAATGCAAAAGCATACTTGAAAAACACACATCATTGCAAACATGTGTAATATTTTATGCTGAACTTATTAGCCATTTCAAGTATGCTTGTCTTTTAAATGGCCTCTGTGTAATAGAGAAATGAATACAGAAATCTTAATGAAAGAGAATTTTGTGATATTTTGCTGTTAATTTGAAATTTCTTATTGATATTAAATATTTTATTTTGCTTACCTATTGGATCTTTCTCAAAACATTTTATTGCTTTTAAAAATAAGGATTCCAGAAAGCATTTCTTCATAGATCTCCTTGATTTGAATGTCTTGAACTACAATTAATTATTCATTTTATTTATCTATTTTCTATCTATATATATATATATAAGTGAATCCCTATGTCCATCACGCTTGAACGGCTGGACCGATTTCACTATTTTTTTTTTTGTTGTGTTTGTTATTGTCAGAAGGTTCTTATGACAGAAAAAATTTAAAAAAATTGGGCGGAAAATTAGAAAATTTAATTTAAAACCACTTCTTTACATTTTAAAGGTATTAAATAAATAAAATTCATGTTCTGTACATATGGTATTCCTACTCCAAGGAAATATATAATATTTGAACGGTCAAGCCCATTTTTACACCCAAGATTTTTACACTATACATTTTTCCAAAAAAAAAAAAAAATTATTTATTATTAGCAGAGGCGCAATGGCTATATTTATTGGGTTGGGTTTTTTAATAATGAAAATTTTATTTGTTAAAAGATTTATTTAAAAATTACTACATAAGGATAAAGACTCATGTAATTAAGGACCGTGCCGGGCGAGACCGGGTAAACACATCTAGTAGTTAATAAAAACACAAGCAATAATTATTTTAATCAATATTTCTCATTTCTGTTTTAAAATATATTAATTGTGTAAAAAAATCATTATCACGAAAGTGTTAAATGTTTGTAAGAAGAAGAAAAATCTAGAAGCGAAATTTTGTAAATTATTTCACAAAACAAAAAATTTAACTTGGTCAATTTAAATGGATATCGAATGCAAAATTGTTTTTATTTTTTAGATTTCATCACAATTAAAATCATATGAATTTTTTAGTTACAACGAAAGTAATTAGAAATTTTTAAAAAGTATACCACAGAAAATGAAACTCCGTACTTTTTAATACGCTATCGCTATCTAAAGAATTATTGTCTACAAAAAAAATTTTTAAATTACAATAAATTTCGTTCATATTCTCGCTATTACATGCTTTACGTATTGAGATGCATGCAGCAGACTTTGTTTTATTTCTTAAAAGATTCTATTTAACTTGTTATTTTTATTTGATTGTTTTTCTTCTTTGTAGGTTTTTTTAGGAACAAACCCGTGAATGCGATGACGAAGCGATATTTTATTGAGCTGAACTTAATGCTGCTATTGGGGTCAGAGTGAAAAACTAAGTCACAAAGTCATCCGGCCAGCTTCATCCATAAATTTTGTTTGTAAAATACATATTTTCATTATAAACTTTGTAAAATTCATTTTTCAACAGTTCCCAATTTAATATTAACAAATTGAAAAATAATATTTTTTTTTAATTTTAAAATAATTTAAAAACCGTAAAATTAAAAGGAAAATTTTTTGTCTTGGGATTGTTTTTTTTTTATATTTGGCACCGTTAAAAAATTTTTTGTTTTTCTTGAAAATATTGTTTTAGAAAATTCCAAATGTGATAGTCAATTTCAGCATACATCCGGATCCCCGGGCAATTTTACTGTATGTGCCGTCATAAATGGCAGGTAGATGGCAGAGTTTTTACCATTATTTTGAAAAAAATTTCATAGCGGACTCCAGAAGTGCGATTTAGTAACTTTTATTACGAACATTCGTATCGAAAAAAAAGTATAACGATATTTTATCGAATTCGGTACTCAGTAACTTTCCGACAAAAATATTTGGTACGATAAAAATCGTTATTTGAGATGATTATTTATGTGCTGTTAACTACGTCGCAAAGTTCATATAAACAATGGAGTTTGCGGAAGTTAACAGCGCATAAATAATCAAAAGAAGGATTAACCCAAATAAGAAAAATTTGGCAAAACTCATAGCCCGAGGAGACCGTGTGGTTTTTTCACATACTTTTTATGCGATTTATATGTACATAAAACTCGAAAAACAGGGGGTTTACTTGGTATTGCGATGCGAAAAAAACGGTACGAAATCGAATCTAATGTGTTTGATCGTTGTCTGGTAGTACTCCGCTCTGTAATGCGTAAATGCATATCAACGTCGTTTTATACATACAAATATCTTGCGATAAGCAAAGAGTTAATGCAAAACATTTAGTTTTCGCATTGCAACTGCTTTAGCATCGCAATACAGAGCCCCCCCAGGAACATGCTTTAAGCTGGCAGATTGTCATAAAAGAAAAGAAATTTGTTTTTTAATTTCACATTTTTAATAAGAATTGCAAGAAATACTACTAGTTTTTATTTAAATAAAAAGAAAACGTACATAATTTAATATATTAATTTTTGTAAAAACACCTTTTTAGTTATGACGAATTGTAGCTTAAGTTGTGAATTTATAAAATATATGAACAAAAAAAAAAAACGTCTGAAAGCGGAACTATTTGCGACAGATACACTTTCCTAATGTTGTTTTTACTTTATTCACGCTTTTACTAGTTAAATATGTTTTAAGTCTGGCTAAACTTTCATAAAATGCGAGGCTTGCAATGATATTTGTCATCAAGAAACCTTTAATAAATCAACATTGATTTTTTTTTATAAAATTCTTCAAGACCAATGGTCCAAGTCTCACTTTTTAATTTCCAAAGTACCTTTTGCAGTCAAATTAAATTAAAAGAATTAATTTTCTTTACCATAAATAAAAAGTTTTTTTTTTACATAGAAATATTTACTCAAAGTTGGAGAAAAAAGCAACAATTATATTTGTGATAAGGAAAAAATTGGTAAATTCAATATTTCAATTAAAAAGAATCACATTTGGTTCGAAATAGTTTTTAAGACGTTATTAAAAAAAATTAACTGGTTTTCATTGCACTATTTCTAGAATTAATTACTTTATGTATGTATGTGTGTTTACTAAAAATTAAAAAAATTTCCGTGCTTGAGTTTTTTTCTTTAAATTTTATCACTATGATTTAAAAAAGATTTTTTCAAGCTATATTCCCAAAAACATTTTAAATATATAAAAGTTTTCATAAAACCTTTATTAAACACAGTTATTTCTTTATGAATTTAAAGTTAAATAATAATCAACAAAAAGATGGGATTTTTGTTTTGCTTCTTTTTAATAAAATTTTTAAAAAATCTTTTTTAAAAACAGAAAATTTTAATATTTATGTAATTTATATATTTAGATAATAATAATAATAATAATAATAATAGAAACTAATATTTAATGGTTTTATCTGTTCTTAATTATACTTTTTTTTATACTTTACAAAGTGTTTTATTTTTTAGAGATGTTCCGTTTTATCAACTTTCGTGTTTGGGTTTTTAAATTACTATTTTTCCTCTCTTTTTTTTTTTAATATTAAATATATTTTAGTTAATTATGCTTTTTACAAAAATATACTATTACTTTGCATTATTTATTTATTTATTTATTTTTATAGTAAGTGGTGCTGCGGTTGTTGTGTTATTTTTGTTTTTGAGTTTTTTCTTTCTTTCTTTAAATTACATACGAGTACGTATTGTTGTTCTAATAATCGGAATCATCATCGGACGAATTAGACGATAATTGTAAATCATTTTGTAACAAATCATTGGGAAAACTACCATTGGCAGAAAAATTTCCACCATCACTATCGACACCACCGCCTCTGCCTCCGCCTCCGCCTCCACCAGCACCAGCTGCATTTTTATGCAGATGATGTTGATTATTATTGAGATGATTATTCTGCTGTTTGTAATGCGTTTGCGGTGAGGATGTTGTCAGTGGAGCCATACCCAAATTAGGCAGTTGATTCATTTGATTTATTGCAGCTCTTGTTGGTCTGTCATCTTCAGTACTGTCATCAGAATCAGAACCACTTTCACTACCACTTGATTCTGATTCTGAACTAGAGCTGGAAGAACTTAGATCGGCAGCAATGTTCTGAAAAAGAAAGGAGTTTCAATATTAAATTTTAATATTTTAAAATAAATTTTCATTATCTCTCATAAAATTGTTGTCTGGACAAAGTTTTTACTGAGAGAGTTCTGCAAGAAATTGCTAAAAATTTTGGAATAAAATTATTTTAGAAAGCAGCAGGCCTACAGACTGCACGGCTACAAATGCCATTGGCTTCATTTGTCGTTGACTTTTCATCACCATCATCCAGCCAAGCGGATAAAGCTACTGATTTGAAATTCGGTGGTAGGTTCCTCTTATAATTAATGTGTGAGACGAATAAGAAGGAATTTTTAGAAATTCAAATATTAAAGAATAAAAACAGATAAAATCTGACTTCTTATATCTCAGGAATTAATAGCTATAGAGCCAAAAATCAAATTACAAAATATTCTAAATACTAACAAAATAAGCGTGGAATTATTTAAAAAAAATTTTACATTTGCGGGATTAAGACTGTAAAAAACTTATATTAGTAGGTTTTTTTTTACCCCACTTATTACAGAAGAAAAACTAAATTGTATTCTTCTCTTCTTAAAAAAGTCTCCAAATTTTGTACCGTAAATTGATGCAGCATATTAACATTTTATTATTAATAAAGAAAAAATTATTTTGTAAGGGGGCAAAAAGTACCAAAGCGCCAATATACGATTGGTACTTAATTTAAACAATTTTATTGGTACTTTTTAGGTTATGTGCAAGCCTAGAACTGTGACAGTAGAAGCAAACGGTACTGAACGAAATAAGAATTCGTAAAAGAGACATGGTACTTTTTATAGATTTTAATGGTAGTTTTTGATATCAACCCTAGAACTATCAGACTGGGCCCAGTGAAAAATCAAGAAGGGAACGAAAAAAAAAAATCGGTATTCTAGCTAGAAACCAAACTCTTTGTTGTGAATTACACTGTTTAAGAGCGGATTATAAATTGAGGTTAAGTGAATATACCTGTTCCAAAGCAGCTGCTTCACTGGCCAATGTTGACGATGAGGCAAGATCATTATTATGCTTTATATTGTTATTGTTTTTGTTACTGCTGCTGCTGTTGTTGTTGTTGTTGTTGTTGTGGTGACGATGATTGCTGTTATGTATGTTACTATTATTATTGCTAGGATGATGATTATTATTATTATTATGGTAATTATTACTATATAACGATGAGGAAGTCGAGGAGGAATTGCCATTGGAGTTGTAACGATTAAATTGATTTTGTTGTTGTTGTTGTTGTTGTTGCTGCTGCTGTTGTTGTTGTTGTAGTTGCTGCTGCTGCTGTTGCAATTGTTGTTGCCACTGTTGAACCTGTTGTTGTTGCGTTTGTAAGGATATTGGCTGTTGTTGTTGCTGTTGCTGTTGCTGTTGCTGCTGATGCCGTTGATGATTGTTGTGTCGCTTTTGATTACTACTATTGTGTTGTGATTGTTTTGATTGTTTCGTTGGAGGTGCTGTTGAATATTGCAATTGTGGTAAATCATATTCTTGTCCTGTGTTATTATGATGGCTGGATATTAAAGAGGATGAAGAGGCTGATACATTAACAAGACTACTGCCACTAGCACCTGCACCTGCACCAACACCACTACCTCCACCACCAATAGCAAATATTGAATCGTCATCGTCTACAATCATGGGTATACTTGGTAATGTGGCCTGTCCATTATTAGCGTTCCACCTAAATCAAAATTAAATTTTAATTATTGAATAAATATTTTTTGCGTGTGTATGCAAAAAAAAAAAAAAAAACTTACGCTGGAGCCGATTGTGGACTCTTATTGTTGTGATGGGCCATACCCGCCGAGGGTGAACCTTGCATGGGAGAGTGTCGAGTCTTTAATTCAACTAAAAATAAACAAATAATTAAATTATGTAATCATTTTGTTGATTTACAATTTTTTAAAACAGATCCGGACAATAGCGACAGCATTTTAAATAAAAAATTAAAGATTTTAAATTTAATTAAAAAAATATTTTCCGTAAGTGATAAAAACAAATTTTTCCATAAATGGTCTTGAAAAAAACAAGTTAAATTTGACAGTGCCCAGTCTTAAATACCCTTCACTGTAGCCAAATATTCATATTTTAAAATTCGCCCATTCTTCTCAAATATTAAAAAAAATTTTTTTTTAAATTTTAAATGAACTGGCAAATATTCCTTAAAATACTTTTATTTTTAATATTTTTCTGATACACCTAAAATAAAATAATTTTAGTTAAAAAAATTCAAATTACGGAATCCACAAAAAATCTGCTTCGCAATAAAATGCCTGTACACATGCTTAGAGCATTCGTAAAACTGTTCTTAAATATTGAAAGAAGAAATTCTAAAAAAGATATGCAGTAAGAATACAAAGATATTTTCAATTTATTTTATTTTTAAACCAAACATATTAAAATAAATATTTAATAGAAAAAACAGAACTGAAATGCATTTCTATAAAATTTTTCAAATTTATGTGCAGCCCCTCCCACTTATTGAGAGTAAAGAGAAGACTCTAAAGGGTTACAGACTAGTTCATAGCAGAACCATACACGGTAAGTCATTGCCTACAGTAAACACTGAATTACAAAAGCAACCTTATCGTATATGTCAAATAAAAAGAAGGAAATTTAATGCAGAGCCGGTCATAAAATCACACACATCAAAAATATACAGCTGTCTTCAATGCTTTACTGCGTATAATTCGGCCATGTACTTGTATGTACAATTCTTTTTCATTTTCGCTTCATCTCTTGTTCAAAAAGTTTAAATCATTTTTAATTCTCTTTTTAATACAAATTTTGATTTAACACGAGTTAAAAGGAAAATAAATTTCTCTTTTTTTACAAATTGGTTTGTTTCAACACGATTTTTAATATTCTAGGAAGTTTTCTTGAATCTCATATGTATCAGCATGGGATTCCCTCAGCTATGCATTTTTTACTCAATTTAGTTGGATTCTGAGAATTCAATTAATAAATTAAAATGTGTAAGCACGAAACAAATGAAGTGAACTCTAAAAACAATTTTTTAATATTGTTTACAACGTATCTATCGTGTAAATAGAGAATTAGGTGTAGTTCAAGTTCTTAAATTTTATCATGGTATAAGAAAATCAGGTAACTTCAAAAATACAAATATAACATTACAAAAAGCCTATACATTTTGTTATTGCTTTTGAGGCCACTCCTGTCAAAAGTTATTTCCTTTTTTGATATCTATTTAACACATTGATGTGTCTTCACTTTTGACAGGAATTCTATTTTAAACTTTATTTCGTGTTTAAATAAAAAACAATTTAAACTTAAACACATTTTGTTTCAGAGACCACTACAATGTTATGCAGACCTTCCGTACACATCTGGTGATTCAGCCTATCTTGTTTTATGGAGTCGTAGTGTGCTGGAAGGCACTAAGTATGACTACCAAGAGATTCCGATTGCAAAGAGTTTTTTGATGCATGGCACTTTGACAACAGGGGACATGAGATCGATGCCCAATAAGACACTCCTCACGATGCTAAATTGGGTGCCAGTTTATTTACAAGTTGATAAGCTGCGTCTCTGGGATTACATGCGCGTGAAAGGAACTATAGATCATGGGGATATTTGAACATTATTGGTACTTGAAGCGAGATCCCTAATCTTCTTCTCTATGAGAGGATCTAAATGTCTTCATTGACAATTATATAATTTAGACATCCTGATCAATGCAGCGTATTACAAGCTGATTTGATGGCAATAAAATACTGACAGTCGAAATGCAATTACGTTCTTAGTGGGAGTCTATTCGACATCCGATCTGGTCTAAGAATGCCCGACATTCTTAATTAGAATGGTCATACTAATTTAGCTGCGTCAGCATGTGATTACCGTAGGAAACTGTAGGGCACACAACCTGAAAAGGGAAAGGTGGAGGCTGTCAGAGCAGAATACCGACACGCCCTGCGGCATCCCTCACTCCACCTGCAAACAACAGGTCGAAATTTTTTTTTACGTAGAGCACAATCCAGACGGAGGGACGAACGGACGTGTAATATAGCAAGGATGAACTGGCCTAGGCTAGCTAGCAATCGCAACAGCGATTTACTGAGACTCCAGATAGGCCAATTCTAGAATACCAGACCACTGCGGCAAGAATAGGTTTCTATCGAATGACTACTGTAGAAGTTATCAAGACGGACCTCTACACTTCCCTGGACTTTACTTATAGGAAGCTGACTGCGCTGTCGACTAGAGAGTACGGCATGCTATTTACATGGCTTCATTAGAAGTAACAATTGGTTTAGGAAACGGACTCGTCTTCTTATTCTCCTTTACTATCACCCTACTTCCTTTCACTCTTCTATCTCCATTGCTATCCTTCTTCAATTTCCTCTTATACAGGAGGTTTACTCTCTATTGCGATGCGAAACAAAACGGTACGTAATCGAATCTTTAATGTGTTTGATCGTTTACTTTTTGCATTTGTCTGGTAGTACTCTGCTCCGAAATGCGTAAGTGAATGTCAATGTCGTTTTATACACACAAATATCGTGCGATAAGCAAAGGAAAACATTTAGCTTTCGCATTACAATACAGAGTAGCCCCCCAAGTATCAAATCGGATTACCCAAGTGAGCCCTTCTCTGTTTTCCTTATTTGGGGCGCCCAATAGGCAGGGCAATAATTAATTTTTTACTCCTTTATTTTATTTTTCATTGAAAAAATTGCTTCTTATGAAAAGAACCTTTTACTTTATGAAAGTAAAATTAAATCATTTACGTGCATTCCAAAAACATCAAAAAGAAAAAATATGAATTCGGTACGATAGTAAATAAAATAACTGTGCGAAGGCAGTGTTATTATTTACACCGGCATTGTATATACCGCGACCTAGGAGATCCTTTTTGCAATGAATACGTTTAATATTCCAGATCTCTGCAAATATTATTTTTTCTGGGAGCCAACAAAAAGTCTCTTAGGAGTTTTGCTCTACAAGACCCTATAGCTTAGTGTAGATATAACGTGTTTCCCCCGTCTGAGTCGAATCAGCGATTCCCAATGTTTTGAGAATTGTGATTTGACCAAGGAACCAGTTTGCTTCCTAATATAGTACGCAAAGTTGCCAAAGTAGGCAGAAAACTTTTAGGAAAAACTTCTAACGGAAGCGCCCTTGTTATTTATAAATTCCAGAGCTTTAGCAATCTGCCCCTTAACCAAAACTTGTCTAATTGAGCTTAAATATTTAATTTAGTTTGATTAAAACTTACTTATGGTATTTCTTCTATTGCCAGTGGAAACTTTTGTTTTTGAAGTTATTCTCATTGTACTATTTTCTAATTTTGGTGCTGGTCCTGTTAAGGAAGCTGCTGATGGCGGTGCTGAGGAGGTTGCTGCTGTCGGCGGAATAGCTACAACAGGTGTAGGTACACTAGGTTTGTTTGTCATTTCACTGCAAAACAGAAAAAAAAAAATAAATATTAAATCAATCCGACAAAACTGTGTCAGAAATTGTGTGAAAGAAACTTACCGCGTCTTTTTTACTTGTATATTGTGATTTAATTTCTCTAATGTAATATCACCAGTCCTTTTGTCAAATATGAGTATACATTCTTTAGTATATTTCTTTTGATTTCCTTTATAAATGGTATGAGGCACACCGGAACTAACTGGAAGGCAAAAACAAAAACAAAAATCATTATGAAAATTGTTATTTTTATAAAATTGTCTCAACACAATCGAAAAATATTTATTTACAGTTTTTCCACTGTTCAAAACTATCGAACAAATGGTGGAATAAATTTTTAATTAAAAAGAAAAACAGTCAGATTTGTAGGATCCAACAACCAGTGGAACATGCTGAGCCTTACACTGTAAATATAGTATAGCTTAAATATCTTATTTAAGCTCAAAAAAAAATATATATTGAGCCGTCAACATTTATTTAAATTAATTCATAAAAAAGTTTTATTTGTAAACAAATCTTAAAATAAAATTCTTGAAATTCTTGTTGTTCAAGTTGTTATTGTCTTAAATTATGTACTCGTATGTAGTTAAATAAATTAAGTTTAAAATTTATTAAAGTGTTTTGCTTTTCAAGTTGCTTCAAGTAAAAACAAAAACAAAAAATTAAATTTTACAGCAGGTAAATTGTCTCACATACGAGTAAATATGCCAGAGAGCAAATAATCTTGCAAAGAAAACGATATGAATAAATTTAAATCAGTGAGTGCAGGGCAAACATAGGCTTTTGGGTCTTCTGGGTGTACGTACGAGGGCGGATTAATATTGAAGCACAAACATAAAAACTTTTTTTTACAAATTGCGATCTGTCAAACGTCAGCTGTTAAAATTTCACCCAAATTCATCGATTAGTTTATTGTTGTAGTCGTTTGAAGTGATCAACTTTTGTGTTTCTTGAAAAATGGAAAAAAGTGAATTTCGTGCAGTGATTAAACACTATTATTTGAAAAGGAAAACGGCAAAAGAGACAAAAGAAAAGCTCGATAAACATTACGGTGTAATCTGCTCCGTCAGATTACATGGTAAAATATTGGATTGCTGAATTTAAACGCGGCCGAACAAGCACTGCAACAATACCATCAACAGGAAAGCCAAAAGAGGTGCTTACTGAAGAAAATATCAAGAAAACCCTCGATATCGTTACGTGAGATTGTTGAAATGGTAAACATATCATATGAACGTGTGTTTAACATTTTGCATGAACATTTGCTATCGGCAAGATGGGTGCCACGTTTACTCAGTGTCGAACAAAAACGAGTTCGACAGAGCACTTCAGATACCATGCTAAAATTACTTGAAATACACTTCGAATTGGTTGATCATCCATCTTATAGCCCAGATTTAGCTCCTAGTGACTTTTTCCTGTTTCCAAACTTGAAAAAATGGCTCGCAGGAAAAAGATTCATCTCAAACGAAGAAGTGATTACCGAAACTAACGCGTATTTTGAGGGGTTCCCAAAATCGTATTTTCAGACGGTATAAAAAGTTGGAATATCGTCTTACTAAGTGTATTGAGCTAAAGAGAGACTATGTTGAGAAATAAATGGTTTTTGAAAAAAAAAATATTTTTTTTTCCTACTTAGGTAGCTTCAATATCAATCCGCCCTCGTACATATGTAGGTTAGGTATATTACTAATAACAGGATAATTGTAATTTTTTACATTAATATCAGTACATAGATTTACATACATCTGTGGTAATAAGGATAAATCGCCTTAAGTCGACTTAGAGCCATTATTACAATTTGGCAATAACGTCTGAATTAGTTGCAATTAACTGCACAATAAAGTGACCTTTACGGTTTTTCCATTATTACAATTTTCCAATAAGAAAAATATTATAATATTTATCATATGACACCACTGCTGCCAATGTCGATTATTTTCGTTTTTATAAATACATAGTGGCAACGGCATACCGTTTTTTTTTACAAATATTTAGTTAATATAAATAAATCGCGATATGTATGACTTTTGAACTTCCATTATCTATAATCAAAAATGCTGAAAGTTCACAATCCTGCTGTTAGCTTATAACGAAAAACGAAACATCCTGCCGTTAGTAATTACTTAGTTATAATAATGGCCCTTACCTAGCGTTTCCATATGCAAGTACAAGTTCGAAAACCCTAATACACTCGTATTTTTCGAGCTTGCAGCTGATTTGGCAATGAAATGCTCTTCAAAGTAAATTTTTGACACTTGCAGCCAGTAAAGTGACAAATGAGAAACAGTGTTACCGAGTGTGAGTTTTCAATAAGTAAGTGATATAATTTTTTTGGTAGATGCTGTCGAGAATCTGTTTTTGAAATTTGCCAAACACCTCCAAAATCTCGAGTTGCGGGTAAAAAACCGATTTTTCGTACCTTCATGCACTTATAAACCAGTAACTTAGTTGAATTTCTAGCGATTTTAAATTTCGCAGCGGATTTAGAAAGAAAACATTAAATCTGTTTGAATGGTATTTGTGTCATTTAAGTAAACTTGAAAAATCTGTGCGTATTTCTCAACCAAACAAATTTTTTTCGCCATTTTTCAACTTCGAAAACGTTTTTACACAGTATTTTATAAAGGAACCCTACAATATTTGAATTTATTTTCAAAATATGTTTATTAATGAGTAAAACAAGCTTTTGTTTTCTAAATCCGTTAATTACAATTTTTGGCCATTTCACTCAAAAATGTTTGCTTGGCAGTTTTTTTTTAACTCAGCATCATCATTATCCCGTTGAAGTGACCAACAATATTCTGAAATCATTTTTATTTTATTTTTGCAACCATTTCTTGGTTGGATCTGGACACCATGTCGTTTCAGCAAGACGGGGCGGGCCACTGGCTACAGAATACGTGAGACAATCGATTTATTGCAGCATGAAATTTATAAAAAATTATAGGCACGCAAACAGGCAAAAGTTTTCAAATTGCTTCCGGGCGTTTAGGAAGCAAGATTGATTACAAGATTACACTAGTGATTAATAAATTTCAGTAAATAATTTCTTTTAAAAAAATAGGACAAAAATTTCCATCCTGGTATATCGTGCGCCATGTAATCCATGTACCTCATTTTGAATTCCTCAAAAATTAATTTATATGTTGAAGAGCAGCTATGAAGATTCAAAGTGTAAGATGCGCTTAGTAATAGCGCATGAGCAAAGGCAGGAGTACCCATTGTTCTTTCTGTGGCAAAATGGACAAACTGCTTACGTCTTATTAAGTCATTTTAAAGAATACAACTTTAAAAGCCCTAAAAGTTTTTCTTTCTAGCAAATGGTATTATGTTCACTGACATCGCTTTAATTGTAAAATATAATAAATTTTTAACATGCCTTCATGGAACCCATACACAATCAAGCTCAATTTGTGTACAGTATGTGGCTGCTAAAAAAAAGGTACCCTGTAACCTATCAATCTGGAGGTCGCAAGTTCAATTCCTGCCTAGACCCTGGGAGCCAACTGGTCAAAGTCATCAGAGCTCGCTAAAAAAATTTTATCTTAGAATCAATTTCTAATATTAAATAAATTAATAAATAAAACTAAACAATGAGACCGATTTGTGAAAAAAAATCTGTCACACATATAGCAGCTCTAAAGAGAAAAATTTATCTGGACGTCAGCGATATTCCTGAGCACGAGAAATTTAAAAATGCCCGGTACGACTTTTACAATCAAAAGCAAGCGATAGGGGGGGCCAATACCGTCAGCACAACTCAATTATTAAATGAAAAATAAAACTTTTTATC
The DNA here is from genome assembly GCA_947397855.1 of Thelaira solivaga. Classification (NCBI taxonomy): domain Eukaryota; kingdom Metazoa; phylum Arthropoda; class Insecta; order Diptera; family Tachinidae; genus Thelaira; species Thelaira solivaga. The sequence goes on from OX377614.1 coordinate 48,389,809, forward strand.
AGCCTCGAACATTGTGTTTTGAAATTGAAATTTCATTTCATTTCGTTTTTTTTTTTTTTTTTTTTGCAATTATACACTCGTACATACGATTAAACACACACGTAGGCATGTACGTATGTATGTATGTATTTATGAATGTAATTAAGTATTTAAGTAGACAAAACGTAATCAAAATGCAAAAAAAAAAAAAGAAATACAATCACAGATAATCTTTTTAAGTTTCATTAGGAAAAAACAAACAAATAAAATATATTTTGTTTTTGCTCTTTTTTGGTGTTTGATAAGATTTGCTTTGTTTGTTGTTATAATTAAACCACAAATAATTTATAGACAGAAATTCTTTCATGTTTTAGTTAAAAAAATATTTTTCTTCTTTTCTTTGAATTCTGAAAATTTGTTCACGCTTGGCTGATTTTTTTCTTCCAAAAACAAAAACAAAAATAAATTATTATTTGGAATGTACTGGAGAGAGATAACAACACAGTTGATTACGGATATAAATTAAGACAGTTGCTTTTTTCTAAATTTTTTGTTCAAAGAAAAAACTAATTTTTTTTTTAAGTAAACGTTGCTCGTTATCGAATGCCACGATTTCACCTCTAATTTTGAGTTAAAAATGTTTGTTACTTTTGCCCAAGAATAATATTTAGACAGGAACATTGAGCCTTCAACAAGTTTTTTCTCTGTTTACAAAATTCAGAGTCAACCAACAGTGGCGTTACATCCAGACAAATGTATAAGCGTATGCAGTATATCAAGAATAATAGAAAAGAGGAGGGAGTAAAAGCACTTTTCTATTCTTCTTGGTCGTCACACTCAACAACTGAATATTGAGAACAGAAAAATGACTTGCTGAACGGTAATCTGTTTTCTATTATTCCTGACCTTCACCCGTTTTCGTTCACTTGACTTCTGCTGAGAACCTATAAAAATCATGTAAGTATTTTTAACTTTTGTTTGTTAAGCTAAATATACTTCTACTGTTGCTAAGGCCAATACGCCGTAATTCAGAAGATTACTATTCCAGAGCCAGGATTGGTGTGAAGCCAACTACCTTATTCTTAAGTCACTGAACGCAAAAAAAAAAAAAAAGAAATTCAGTCAGGAGTTTTACGCAAGACCCTAAAGCCGATCAGTCATAAAGTACATGTTCTAAATTTTCATCACATAAATTGCAGCAGCCGCATTGACTGATCTGAATATTTCTTATCTTATACTGATGATATCTCACAGCACAATGTTGGGTAATGAGCTAATTTGTAGGGTTGTTCAATCGTTAATCTATTCAGGATGATTTGCGAGAGTACACTGATCATAAATATCAAAAAAGTGAGCGCAGTATACAATTTAACACTTTTATAACTACCAACGTTTAAAAAGAAAACACTTTCGTACAGTACAGTCTCTATAATCCGGACACTCGATAGTCCGGACTATCCAGTAATCCGGACAAGTCAATGTTTCATTCAGTTTAGATATTTTATCTCTGTAGTTCGTACAAGCGTTTTTTTTTTCTTCGTATTTCGTTATTTTACCGTTAGGTGTAACATACATTTGAGTATGAACAAGATTAAAAGAATGCGAAAACAATTTTTGTTTACTGAATGTCCAAGTAAACGACACAATAAAATTTATAAATTTAGACACAATTCATACTGGAAAACTTATCAGACAAGTAGCTGAACAAATGAATACGCTTTCCATTTCTCTAATGAAGATATAGTTCAATCGTTAACTGCAAACCAAAAAGTTTGAAGACCTTGATAGTTATTTGGAGGAATTTGAGAATGTTGAAAACAAAGTTTCAAATAAAAAAAGCAAGTGAGCAGTTTTTAAAAGTTATTTTATGGCGTGAATAAAGAAATTTTACTTTTAAAAAGAATTTAAAATTAGAGCAAATAAATTGCATAACGATGTGTGTATTCCAACAAAAGTAAGTTCTAATTTTAATGTAAAAGTTTTCTCTAAATTTGTTAAATGAAAAGTCTTGGTAGTATATATTTTTCTTTTTGTTATTTAACTGAATTTTTAGGCAATCATGGTCACACTAAAGGCGGTATCTTTTTAAAAACGACTTTAAATTAATATAATTCTTATGAACTATGAGGATTATGGCCCATTATTTATAATTATGTATTGAGTTTAAAAAAATTTTAACTGTAGTCCGGACGATTCAGTAATCCGGACAAAGGGTGAACCTATATCTGTCCGCATTAACGAGGCTCTACTGTACTACAATTATATTAATCAATGAATTAATGGTGCAAATTATAGAACACGAAATTAACTAGAATGCAGGAGATCAATAATTTCACTAATTTGTAATACTAAAATGCATTTACATATTTTTTCTATTTATTCATATTGAATATTTTGTTGTTACCATACTTTTTTAACGCCTCTACAAAGCCTATAAGGCGCTGAGGAATACAACTTTAGTTTTTAGAGCTGAATTTGTCATCAGTCGAAAATTCAGTTATGTTAATTGAATTTCTTAGTTGTTTCAATAGAAATTCGGTAATAGAGTTTAAAATATTACTGAGAGACCTGAATTTTGGACTGTATTATAGAATTTCGATTTTTGCAAATAAAAAATTCGTTTATCACAACAAAAAATGTATGACGGGTGACCGAAGTTCCTTTCTGCCTGCATATGTGCCATTTTAAGTGGCGAAATTTTCAAAAAGAAACAACTTCCTTTCAATTCATTAGGTTGTACTCGAAAGTGCATAGTATAGCTGTAGAAAATGTGCTGACAATGAATATTCCTGTCAAAATTTAGATTGTCTGTTCTTGGTTTACACGGTCGAGAGATTTTCAGTAAATTTTTCATACAATTATTATATAAAAATAAAATATCACAATCGTCTGAATAAAGTACACTCCGGTTCACTTATTTCAAGGCACTAAAAATTCCATATTTAGCAGCCTGTATCTTTTGCAATTTTTAACCGATTGCAGAATTTTAAAATGGATATGGTTTCTTTACTAAAGAACTTTTTTTAAAGCAATTTATCAAAAAAAAGTCCAAAAATGTGCTATTTTTTTGGTTCACTTAAATAAAGGCACTTTAACTAATTTTATTTAAAAACAGTCTTTCTTGTTTTTTTAATTTGTTTTACTTTATTTAAGAACTATTAGCCCCCTTTGTTTTTAATAACTTCAAATATACGGGTTTTCATTGACAGATAAAGAGAATTTGTGTAATCCAACGAAATTTGATTCCAAGCATCCTTAATGGCTTGTCTACCTCCTTCATAGACCTTACGAGATAACCAACCCCAGACATTTTTGATAATGTTTAGATCTAGCGAATAGGGTGGCCAGTCAAGTATATTAACATTTTGGCTTGCAATGAACTCCTTTACAAATCGGGCGTTGTGTATAGGGGCATTATCCTGTTACAATATTCAAGATATGGGACCAAATAGTTCACTAAACTTCGCAAAATACGATTTCAATAACGTTTTACAGTTGCACCAGTCATTATCGCACTTCGAAATTGAAGATCGATGGTTTCATAGTACGTAATAGCATCCCCACACCATAACGCCGCCCTCTCGGCTGTGATGTCGGTTCAAAAGTTGCTTTTCTTTGCGCAGATCGTGGAAATAATAGTTGTATCCATCAGGCCCATCCAAATTAAACTTCTTCTCATCTGTAAAAACAACGGTTATCCAGTCATTTACATGACCTCTTTGCTGCACATCCCATACCATGTAGTCTCTTGCGAATTGAAGCCGCTTTTCCTTATGAGCAGCAGTAAGTGGCGGTTTTTTTTTTGTAATTTCAGGTATTTAAGATACTCACAGCTCTTAATTACTCTGCGTACTGATGACTTGCTCGCTTGCACTCCAGCTTGAGCTCTTATTTTTGACAAGGATAAGGCAGAATTAGAAGCAATTCTGATGAATTTCTTTTCTCATACATAGATAAAGACAATGAAACCCTTCCTTTGTTGGGCTTCGTCCAATTTTTTTTAGCTATTGCGCGGTTAGAATATCCATCAGAACGGTAAACATCAATTTTAGTTTTTTCCGATAGATTTAAAAATTTTTTTTTTTTAGCCATTTTGACTCATAAAATTATGAAGATGTAATAAATTGCAATAAACAAACGCTTTTAAAAAAATAAAGTGCCTTTATTCAAGTGAACCAAAAAAAAATTTCACATTTTTGGACTTTTTTTTTGATAAATTGCTTAAAAAAAGCTCTTTAGTAAAGAAACCACTATATCTCAAGGTGTCTAGCTTCCATTTACATTTTAAAATTCTGCAATCAGTTAAAAATTGCAAAAGATACAGGTTGCTGAATATGGAATTTAAATAAGTGAACCGGAGTGTAACATATAATTAAAAAATAATAATAAAAAGTTTGAAAACAATTGTTTAAAATGTTTTTTTTAATTTAAATTTAAATGTCATAAAATAAATAACTAAACTGTTATTAAAACTAAACGCTTTTAATTACACTTGTACAAGTATGTGTGGTGGTTTCAATTAACACAACAACAACACATGTGGGAGTCGTGTTTAAAGAAAATATAATTTTTTTATTTGATCCATTTTACACATGGGAGGGAAGGAATGAATGAAGTCTGAGCTTCACTTCGGCTGTGGATTGGCTGGCGCCTTCACAGGAAGTTAGAGGTATAACAAGTTGCACCAAAAATACTTTTTTAACTAAGAGTTTGTTTCTGCAAATCTTTAGATTTAAAAAAATAGTTGTACCACATTTCATATTAAAATGAATTGCTTTACGTACAATGCCGGTGAAAATAATAGCACTGACTGCAGTTATTTTATTTACTATCTAGTTCTAACGTTTTAATATTGTTACGTTATTACCCTATCATAAAAAAAGTTTAGTTTATTAAGGTTCTTTGTTCTAAAATAAAAATACAATTAGTTCTCTTTTCTTAACGCTTGTTGTAGAAACACACTTTATTTGTAACCGTCACAACGACACTTTATTGTTTTTGACACACCTTCTTTACAGTCTAATGTCTCAACCAGAACTGAACTTATTTGGCCCCCAGTTTCTGACTTCGTATTTAAATCGAGAATTAGTTGATTGTCGTTTTGAACTTAAGTTGCACATAAATACAGTTTCAGTTGTTCAGTTCATGAATTAGCATCATGAATTATTAAAAATTAATTATCACTATCCAAAAAAACAGCTGTGTCAAAGCAAAAAAAATTATAATAAAAAAGTAATATTTTGACAATGGAAAAAACAACATTAAACCAATTGAAAAGACCTGAAAATTTTGTTGCAACTGAAGTTCACTTTTTATTGCCTGCTGTAAAAAAGTACAGCAGCATAATTATTGTTTTTTTTTTTTTTATTTATTAAATTAAACACAATAACTTTTTTTGTACGAGATACACAAAAAAAAAATGTCAAAATCATATGTTTAATGCCCAAAGTTGGCCGCTTAAATATGATTTAAGTTTATAGTTAGAAACTCAATTTTGTATCTAAATGGAACTTAAAGTTCAAATGACACTTAAGTGCGAAGTCAAATACTGGGCATTAGCATTGCCTTATACTATATTGTTTCGCTTAAAACTAGAGCCATCTAGATTCGTGTAGCAACATCTAGAAATTACTGCATACTTCTAGGTGTATCAAGTATAGCACAAGAAATGGTACATAAAAATTCTTAGGGCCATTATTACAATTAAACGATAAATGCTTTTTGGTTATTACAAACATACTCTAAGTAAAAACTGTATGATAAGCTAAAGATTGGTTTGTGTTGCTCATAACTTTTAATGTGAACTTCAAGCATTTAAAGTTGCCATATTTTCGACTTTACATATGGCAACCTCAGCATCCATAGACATTGAATAATTTTTTTTATTAATACACAAAAATAAAACAATACAATTACACAATAAAATAACAAATATTAAAAGTAAATAATTTCTTAGTAATTTGAAAAATAATCGTCATAAAAGGCATGCCATTGCCACTATGTATTTATAGCAACGAAAAGTAGTCGGTATTCACAGCAGTGGTGCCACATAACAAACATTATAATATTTATTGTGAGAACTTGTAATAATGGAAAAAAGTTATCGATCACTTTATCAGTTACTTTAACTAAAGTTAATTATAGCTATCTGAAACCTTATAAGTAAGTTGTAATAATGGCCCTTAATCTAGCAAATTGTAGAACATGTAAGCTCACACACGTAAACACCGAATTGCTACATTTACACTTCTTTTCATTTCTTTTGAATAATAAAACACAGTGATTCACAGGAGTAATTTTTCGTAGAAATATTAATGATTCTTCTCATATGAAACAATTTCTTTACTGCCTTGCGAAAGCTATCGGTGAAAAAAATAGCGCCGGACGAAGCCTAGTTATTTTTTACACACATTTTTTAGTTTATCGTTGTAGAATAATGCGTGAAACACATTCGACACAGCAGACTACCGACTGCAATATGTCAAAAATAGAATACTTGTAATTATAAATATGTAAACTAGATGTTTTTCTCCGGTCTCACCCAGTCCGGTCGGTATCCTTAGAAAGCGTTTGTATCAATTTTTAGCGACATCCCTTTACAAATAGAATTTTAATTGTTAAAAAAACCAACCAAATAAATACAGTCATTAACTACTTTATAAAGTGGCTCATGTTTTTTCTAGCATTATTTTCAGAAACGCCAAATAAAATATTTAAAACCATAATTTTAGGCTTAAAGTAAGTACGGGCTAGTCCATTATATATATATATATATATATATATATATATATATATATATATATATATATATATATATATATATATATCAGAGAGGCAATAAAAGTATTTATTTTGATATAGATCAATTTGTTACTAAGAAATGTGTATTAGAAATAAAAGAAATAAATTATCAATTTCTATTGTAATTATCTTTCACTATTTTGACGATAATTGCTGCTTCCACATAAGAGATAGACATATGCTGTCGCGGACTTTTTTGTAGGACTATTTATGATAAACATATCGTTCAGACATTATATATGTGTAACTTCAACGATATTTGGGGCGAACGCCAAAACATGTCGCCGATATTGTAGAATTGTTTCCTACTTACTTGACACCTATCGTTATATTTTGGACAATTTACACAATCACTACATAGTAAAGAGTGATTTTTTTGCTATTATCTTTTTGGCAACACTAGTTTTGACAGCTCACGCACGTTTTGTATCTTGTGTCACTGTCAAACATCTTCAGTTTGGTCTATAATTTAATCATGAATCGTCTTACAAACGAACAACGCCAAATTTTTGGTGAATGGGCTCTTGAAAAGTTAGATGAAGATCCACTTTTTTATCGAAGAATTGTGTTCAGCGACGAGGCTCATTTCTGGTTGAATGGATACGTGAACAAGCAAAACTGCCGTATTTGGAGTGAAGAGCAGCCAGAAGCATTGCAAGAGCTACCAATGCATCCACAAAAAACAACCGTTTGGTGCGGATTATGGGCTGGCGGTATCATTGGGCCGTATTTCTTCAAAGATGATGCGAATCACAACGTTACTGTGAATGGTGAGCGCTACCGTGCGATGATAACAAACTTTTTTTTGCCCAAAATGGAAGAGCTTGACTTGCATGACATGTGGTTTCAACAAGACGGTGCCACATGCCACACAGCACGCGAAACAATGGACCAATTGAGAGGCGAGTTCGGTGAACAGTTTATTTCACGCTTGGGACCAGTCAATTGCCCGCCCAGATCGTGCGATTTAACTCCTCTAGACTATTTTTTGTGGGGCTATGTTAAGGCTAATGTCTATAGGGACAAGCTCGCTTCGATTGACGCACTGGAAGCCAACATTGCCAACATTATTCGTGAGATACCAGCCGAAATGATGGAAAGAGTATGCCAAAATTGGACTAAGCGGATGGACCATTTGAGGCGCAGCCGCGGCCAACATTTGCATGAAATAATCTTCAAACATTAAATTATATCGACCCAACTATCGATCCAAATAAATATTTCATGCATTTTTCTGAATTTTATGTGTTTTTTTTTTTAAATTTCCGATAGTTCTTATAAAATCACCTTTTATAAAACAAAGTCGCTTTCTCTGTCCCTATACTATGTATGCTTAAATCTTTAAAACTACGCAACGGATTTTGATGCGGGTTTTATTTAATAGATAGATTGATTGAAGAGGAAGGTTTATATGTATAATCTTGGAAGGTTTAACGTCACAAATCCGCCAGGCAGGTAGCGCTATAGTCGGTATCTGGCTTATTTGCCTACTACCTGCTTTTACCCGGTCTCGCACGGTTCTTTACTCTATGAGTACGATTTCTTAATGTAAGAAGATCGAATATATAAAAATATTAAGGCAAGACAACGTTTGCCGGTCAACTATAGCCTATGTGTTATTCTGATGTATAAGCTAAATTATTGTAAAGTTTCATTAAAATCCATTCAGTAGTTTTTGAGTGAAAGAGGAACAAACATCCCACTCACAAACATTTGGCTTTATAATATTAAGTAGGATGATTATTTTCACGACAACAGGAGGACACGACGGCAAATGCTATTTAAATCTATTTCTATTTTTGAGTGCGGCAATAAGCGGGTTAGTGATGGCAATATCATAAGAAATGTAAAATAAATTAGTGCTTAAACGTATTTTCTTCTCAAGACATAAATTTTATTCTGAAGAAAGAAAAGAAAAAAACAAAATACATTCCTAAAATTCATTTTAGGAATGTCGCAGGCGCGTTCAAAAAATTTAATTATATTGCTGCATTGCGACAATTGCTGCATGCCGCACTCTCTTTCGTGTCGTTGTGTAGGCTGCTGTGCCGAATGTGTTTAATGCTTAAGTGTGTATATAAAATTTTTATAAATTTATTTAAAAAAAAATTTATTAAATGTCAGCTAAGGGACGTTGTAAGCATTACATAGAGTAAAAAAGATAAAAATTATTCGAAAAATGATTTTAGAAGGCAAAGGTTATGCAGAATCTGGGCAATTGTTCAAGTGCTAAAAAAATCATACGTAATGCAAAAACATGTGCTAAAAAAAAGTTGAAATTCGTAGGAAAAGAGCGGCAGTATCTTATTTATTGGCTACAAAGCTAAAAAAAAGAAGAATTACAGACACACAGGGCTGTCATAGAATCCAATGTTGTCGGTATTGGATTTGAAACCAACAAAAAAATTAGTTTGGTGTCATGAAATCCAATGTTGTCGGTTTCATTTTCGAACTAGAATTAATGTCGGTTTTAGGTGTCACAGAAACCAATGTTATCGGTTTGTTATTGGACTGAAACCAATCAGCTGACAGTTGTTGGTTTGTTTAATTTCAAATAAAGCAAGTGATTAAAGAGGACTTTTTTTCATTAAAATTTCGCCTGCAGTTAGTTATTTAGTAAAAATTTAAGTAAATTAATATTAATTCTATAAAAATAATTTTTTACTCAAATTTTTTTTCTCTACCAAAAAAAAATAGCACTTAAAACTCAATAATTATGCATTTTATAGAAAAATATCCTGACATTGCGAAGGGATTTACAAAACTTGATAAGCCAACTGTATGATCTCTTTGACAACAGTTGGCTGAATCAATAAAAGGCGCAGGCTCACGACAAAAAGATGTCAAAGGAAAGCTTCTTTATTTAACCGGTAATTTATGAATCTTCTTTTTACTTTCTGTGAGCGTTCTTCTTCTAATAATAAAAATCATACAACGGCAAAGTCATTTTATTTCACTACTTATTTCACTGACACTAATTATATATTTTATATTAAAAATTTTTAATAAAAAAACACGTTTTTATTTTTATTTAAACGAAAACACTGCGATTTATCAAAATTGTTATCAAACATTTACATAAACAATTTCATACAAATAAACTAATGTATAGAACAACTGATTCGAACATCGGTTTTATTTGTCTTCGAAAATAACAAAAACGACTTGGTTTCATGACACCAAATGAAACTAATATTGGTTTGCAAAACCGACAATTACCAAAACCGACTTGGATTCTGTGACAGCCCTGATTAATACAGTTTATAAGCCTTTTCGAGAATCCATTTTAAAAGTTTGTAGTAACAGAAGGTGTCCGTTGCATATCAGCAAACGCTTGAGCTGACCGTTTCTAAATGGAGGAACATTTTATGGACGGATGTTGTTTTGTATGGTAGCAAAGGTTCTTCTTCTTCTTCTTCTTCTTCTTCTTCTTCTTCTTCTTCTTATATTAAACGACCTCCAAGAGCAGAGCACAATTCAAAAAAATTCCATAAATCACGGAGATTCAAGCATTATAGTGTAGCCATGTTTTTAACAATGTGGAGTGGTACCAATTCATTACCTAAAGCAACAATGAACCAAATCTCTGCTATCTTATTCAGAAAAAGATTTACCAATCAGACAGTGGCTCGAAAAATACTACCAAAAAGGCTAGTCAGTGGTTTTTAGCCAATGATATTAAATATGTGGACTAGCCAACTTTACCTTAAAGTTAGGAAAAATATGTGTGAAGCAAAACCCACCCAAAGCGAAAAACTTTGAGCTGTAGTTGAGAAGTCCTGCGAACGTTTTCCTGGATGAAAGTAATCAGGATGTTAAATAGGCATTTTGAAAATGTACGTATGTGCAACAAGCTCATATAAAATATAACGACTAATGCGGAACATGTTAACCCTCTAGCCTCCTATTTAGAAAAGAGCAAAAAACGCCCATAAATTGAAGTGTTAAAAGGTTAAAATGTTTCACAAAACTATTTTTCGCAAAACTCTACTAAAGACATACTCGTAAATATTGGGAATTTAACTTTACCGGCAGAAATAAGTAAAAACTTAAATTTGATTTTGTCGTGCAGTATCCATTTTTCGATTAAAAAATTTAATTAAAAGTGATTATTTTTAAGTAGTCCAGAAAATTTTTATTGAAATTTTTGGAGTAATTTTGGGTTGGGTCACAGAAACATCAAATTAATCTTAAAACCAAAATTGAGTAGTTAGTGACATTTAAATTTTCGGCACTTTTATTTTAAAGTCTCATCTCAGCCTAAAAGCCTAAAAACTAATTAGTTTTTTATTGAAGTCGTAGTGTTTTTCAGAACACCCTCTCTCTCCCTAACAAAAATTGTTACTTTCCCACCCTGGGAAATAATTGATAGTTTGAATTTAATTGATTTTCAATGTTTGTTAAAAACCATCTATTTTTCAAACGAGAGAGAGAGAGAGAGAGGAAATAATTATTTTTTATAATTTGCATTCATTCGTACATTTATTTAAATATTTTGAATATGATACACATACAAAAATAAATAAAAGCACGATTATTATTATTATTTATTTTCTTTCTGTATTTCTTTCAGTTTATTTGCATAATAATCATTTGTACTGGAATTAAACCAAAATAAGACAATAAAAACAAAACTACATTTAAAAAAAAAAAAAAAAAAACATTTAAAAGTGAAAGGGAATTTGTTGTTATAAATAAAATTTTATTTGTACATATATATACACATATACACATACAGACATACCCTACAGTCAACTCAGTTAATTTTAAAATCGGTTTTTAGTAACCACTACTCATTTACTGATACTTAGATAACTTTTAATGGAGCCAACGGACTACTTTAACAATAATTTGTTTTAGTCTGCAGTCACTAGTGTCCGATATTGGATGACTTTTCGACTAATTTTAAGTTCGGCATTAAGTATAAACTGTCTGGTGTTTATAAATGAAATTAAGAGCCATAGCAAACTTATCCTGTATTTGTAGCCTCGACATATGGCCCATGATGCAGGGTATGTTGATAGCACCAAAACTCTTATTTGGCATCTCTCTGGGCTAAATCACATTTCTCAAAACATTTGAAGCTCAGATAGACGAAAATATTACGCTAGCGTATAGCATATCAAAGAAAGCGCTGACACTGGAGACTGCCAATAGAATAGTTTAGCGGGCACATACTAGTCTTGGGAAATTTTCGAATGAATTAGTTTTCACTTGAAAGAACGTAAGTACCAGTTCGAAATTTTGAGATTTTACAGTTCATTCTTTCGGCTACTCATTGCAATTGAACGTATAGAGCAGTATGTATATGGAGCAGATAATGGCTTAACTAGAATTAGAATTAGGAGCGGAAAAAAGTCACCTGGTAACAGCGGCCAGAATAGACCTATTGTGACACTACTCTCCAGTTACAAATTCATTAAGAATTCAAAGGCTTCCTTTGGTGATTTGTCTGCCATCTCAGACAATTGTATGTAGTGATGCCCTACGTAACAAAAACGGGTCCAAATTACACCATTACAGTAACATAATACATCTTCTATCTCTTCGCCTTCGTTACATAACCTGCAGACGTTCTTTAGGCTGATCCTCATATTTGCAAGTGTTTCAATACTCTGCAGTAGAGATGCCAAACGTGAAATCCCGTTCCCGAAAATTCTGCATTTTCGGGAAAAGCTAAATCCCGATTTTAGTTGTACTTTTATTGCATTAAATATGTATTTTTCTGTGTCTTCTTATTAAAAACTTTTTATTTGAAACGCCCTGCTGAAGAAAATCAACACAAAACTGTTGATTTCTTTTAAAAAGGGAAAATGTGAAAGCAAAGAAAAAGTCAAATTTTTTTGAGTGAAAATAAAAAAATATTCAATTTGAATAAATTTAGATAAAAGTTCAGTTTGGAGTTATTTTCTGGTAGAGTCCACAGGTCTATTAAGCCATCTTACCCCCGTTTTCACATGCAAGTAATTGCTTGCAAGTTGAGTATACGTATTAACTACGAAAAAGCCGAAAAAATAGTCAAAAGTTTTGCAAATTGTATGAGTGTCTACACAGAACAGTGCAAGTTCATTTTTAAAATATCGGCAATGGCTTCACTTCTAATGAAAAAATGGCTGCGCCATTGATATAGAGAATAAAAATATATGAACGGAGTGTTGCCGCGCTGTCAACACCGTGAACACCAACTAACAATTTTGCTGTTAGTATCTTTGAAGTCAAAAATATGAAATTGATATTTAAATTTAACTTTTAAATGTGTTGCTGGGTCATTATGTTCTTTTTTTTTTATTTATTAATTTTATTAAATATGATAAATATGAATTACTAACGTAACTTTTATTTTGTCACAGACTAATACATTAATTTAAAACTCATACTCGGTAGCACTGTTTCTCATTTGTCAATTTACTTGCTGCAAGTTTCAAAAATTTACTTGCAAGAGAATTTGGTTGCCAGTTCAGCTGCAACCTGAAAAAGTGAGAGTGTATTGAGTTTTTCTATCTTGCACTTGCATGTGGAAACGGGGGGTTAACGGGGTATGTACGAAAAAAAAAAACAACAATAAAATAATTAAATCAAGCTAACACATAATATTTTTACAGATTCATATGTTTTTATAACACAAGCGAACTCGTTTGGAAATTTTATATGAAAAGTACTCAAAATATAGTGTTTTTCATAAAATTTTTTTTTTATAGATGAGTTGATCAAAAAATTATTTTGATAAATATTATTTTGTTTTGTGAAAAACACTCTTTTTTATATTTATTTGAATTCCGGGATTTTTAAAAAACAGTCCCGTTTGGCTTCTCTATTCAGCAGTGTCCTGTCATGAATCAAGTGACAATGCGAATTCTTGACCCAGTCAGGCCTAGTAAGTCATATGTTCTCTTCCGAAACCGGAATGGCATGAATGTTCTCGCTACCCTGACACTCTTCGTCTCCAACCAATATTGTTGCATAATGGTTTTAGGCCAATGAAGCTACTAACCGTGCCTTTTGTTGCCTTCATTTAATTCATCTGCTGCAGTTCACCTTTTATTTGCTGGGTACATTTATATGGTCGGAATCCATAAGCCAGAAGTGTCTTTTCTGACAAATGTAAAATATTTTAAGCACAGAGATACTTAATGATTCCAACTTATATAGTTACGCCTTACAGCAGATGAATTAATTGAACGTACGGGAATTTGTTGACATTTAAATTATTTTCTTTGGCAAAACTGGCCACATGCAATCATTTATATAAGGCGGTCAATGGGAATCAAGAATTTTTAACTATGGACGAGAGGGATAAGCACAAACGATCAACTGAACTAGATGAACGAACTATTTCCCTGAAATCAACTATAAAGCACAAGTCTACGGGACATTATGGATTACAGTTACAGGTTCTGTAAATTGATGGCAGAACAAACTGTCCTAAGGTTTCGTAGAATAAGATAAAAGTGTGGAGAAAGATTTACTGCCAATGAGCTAAAAGTGAGCTTTTACTGATTAAAGACACCTGCACAAGCATGTTTAACGGGATATTTTGTTCTCAGCTTAAAATTTTAATTTGTCCACTACCAAATTGCTTGCAGGGTCAAATTTAAGATTCAGTTAATAAAAGATAAGGGGAAAACACATACACAAATATGTTAGTAGGTATGTGAATGCAACAACAAAAACATTTAACAAAAGAAAAACACAAAAATTTAAGCTATTTTTTTGGGTCAAACTGCAAACGAAAAAGAATTGCCAAAAGATTATGACAAACTGAGCCAGCCAAGTCCAACAGCTAACCAAAAGTTAAATAAATAATAAGAAAAAATAAAAACAAACAAAAAAGAAATTCAATTAAAAGCTAAAACAAGTTTATCCACGGATTAAACAAAAGTGAGTGACTGCTGCACTGCACTACATTGAAATGCAATAAAATGTCCTCAGGAAATTGCTTGCATACTTTGTTTCAGTTAAAAATGCAAAAAGAAAAAAAATTGGATTTGGAAACTTAAAAAGGGAAACGGTTTTCTAGGACACCTTCACTTAAAAGCCGTTACAAGATTTAATTAAAAGACTGAATGAGCAGCCGCCACTTTGTTATTAAAAATAATATTTCTATTATGCGTATTCTTGGATTGCACCAAAAAATATTAATTCCGAGAAAATCTACAAAATAGACAACTTAACTTAATCATTTTCTCCCACGACGTAGTATGTGCGAGATAATTTAGTTGTACCTATGCCGGAGTATACAGTCAACTAGCTGTTTTTAATTATTCTCACCCAGTTCTTTACTCTATGAGTTGGAATCCTTACCGAAAAAAACGTCATATGTAGCAAATTTTAGAAAAAACCTTTAGAGAAAAAAAAAGTTTTAATCTTATTAAATAACTGATCGGTACAGGAGTTGTTGGGAGAAAACCTTTCTGCTGCAGTGAAAGATTGCTTTAGCCTGAATTATAAAAGTGAAACACGGTGTCTTCAATTCAAAAATATATGTTTAATTCATTTATTATATTTTTGATTAATATACAAATATAGATAGGCTTGTGTCCAATTCAAGTGTAATAAATGGAATGACAAAATATAGGGACAAAAAATTACCCAGTATTATCAGTTGTTTACATTTGGATTGAATCAGAGTTACATTATTTTCAACAGGAGTATACATCGACTTTGTTTAGAGTATAAAGATTATGGCTAATAATAAAAATAAAAATTATGAACAAATTTTCACAATATCTAGTTCAAGTCTAGGGTGTTTTTTATAGACGTATAGAACTTTAAGTTGGCATTACTGTTCCAGATGGCGACCGATTTAACAGCTGTCAAGTGATTTATTCTCAGTTTGGTTTGGCAGTTCATCATGAATAGACTCACGCTTGAACAACGCTTGCAAATAGTGCAATTTTATTTCGAAAATAATGGTTCATAATTTTGATTTTCATAAGCGAATTTTGTTTAGCGATGAAGCGCACTTCTGGTTGAATGGATACATCAACAAACAAAACTGCCGCATTTGGAGTGAAGCTTATCCTCAAGTGTATGTCGAAACACCGTTACATCCAGAAAAACTGACTGTTTGGTGTGCTTTATGGGCTGGTGGAATCATTGGTCCGTACTTCTTCAAAAACGATGATGGCCAGAACGTTACAGTCAATGGTGATCGGTATAGAGCCATTATTACTAACTTTTTCATTCTTGAATTAAACAACCATGATGTCCAGGAGCTGTGGTTCCAACAAGACGGCGCAACATGTCACACAGCTCGTGCCACAATCGATTTATTGAAAGACACGTTTGGTGACCGCCTAATTTCACGTTTTGGACCTGTGAATTGGCCTCCAAGATCTTGTGATTTAACACCGCTAGACTACTTTCTGTGGGTCTATGTAAAGTCATTCGTCTATGCGGATAAGCCACAAACGCTTGACCATTTGGAAGACAGCATTTGCCGTGTTATTGCCGATATACGGCCACAAATGTTGGAAAAAGTCATCGAAAATTGGACGTCCAGATTGGACTAGATCCGAGCCAGCCGTGGCGGTCATATTCCAGAAATCATATTTAAAATGTAATGCCACAAGATTATCTTTCGGATAAATAAAATTCATGTCAATCGAATAATCCATCGTTGTTTTATTGCAATTTAAAGTTATATACGTCTATAAAAAACACCCTTTACCTCTTCAAATACAACCCGGTAACTGTCTGTATGTAAAGAAAAATCTATTGGAAAATAGAGTTTTAAGCGTAAAATCATGGCGCTTAGAAAAAAAGCAGTTTTTCTTTTTTTCCGTATTTGCTTTTTAAAATAAATGGCTGATGGAAGCCGCTACCAAAAGAAAACTTGATAACTTTTTTCTATCTAAGTAATCTGGATTTTTTTTTTTGTAGATTGATCCTTAGATTTAATAAAAATTTAAAACTGGGACACTGAAAAGGAATCTGGAATGTTCGCCGCTATCACGCATTGGAGTCTGTAGTTTTGGTTCAAAGAGAATATAGGGTCACGTTTGGCGCTGATCGTCCACGTAGATGTAGTGAACCATTTTGAAGCGCATGGGACACTCGCTAGAAGGCTTTATAATCGCAATCCTTCAGGCCGAACAGACGAAACTGTTGCTGCCCTAGCTGCTGCCATACAAAGCAACCCTAGTGTATCAACAAGATTATCTGCTCAAATGGATGCCAGTAGGCAGACATCTACAATATGAAATTTTTTTGTGCTGCCTGAGGTTTCATGATCAATTTGAATAACCTCCAATCGCTATAAATTACTTTTTTAATCCTACGTGCGTAGTTTTCGAGATATTACCGTTATATAGAAAAAATAGGAAGTTACCCCATATAATGATTACACTTACAAAAACACGTAAGGATCTGGAATAAAATTGTGTTTAAATTATGTTATTATCAATTTTTTTCAAGAAAATTTCAAAAAAAAATTTTCTTAAAAAAACTTATTAAAAATCTGAGGTGCACAAAATTCTGAATTTTGTTCATATGTTACAAAAAACATTAGCCCTATTTGATCAAAATCTATTCATAAGTTCTGAATTTATTCACAATTTAGTGGTATCACTTAAGACCCTGCGGCACACGATTTTCTCTTAATGAGTGTTTTTTTATCTTTTTTTTTTTTTTTGATATTAAAAATTAATTTTAAGATAAAATTTTTAACGAGCAGGGGTGACTTTGACCATTTGCTGCCAGAGTCTAGATACGAATCGAACCTGCGACCCCCAGATTGATAACGCTGCCCACCAATCTACAGGGCACCCAATTGTAGCACTTAAGACCCTGCGGCATACGATTTTCTCTTAATGAGTGTTTTTTTATCTTTTTTTTATTTGATATTAAAAATTAATTTTAAGCTAAAATTTTTAACGAGCAGCCAGAGTCTAGATACGAATCGAACCTGCGACCCCCAGATTGATAACGCTGCCCACCAATCTACAGGGCACCCAATTGTTTTATATCATTAAAAATATAAAAAAAATTAAAATTTGTAGCAAATGTTCAACATACTTGTGTTGCACGTTTATTAAGCAATAAAATATCAACATAAAATCAAAAAAAAAATTATTTAATATTAATCAACCTTAAGATCTTAAGCTTGATTAATATTAAATAATAATAAATTTATAAGATCGAATAATTTAATAAAATTATTAAAAATAAAATAATAATAATAAATGGAAAAAGTTAATTACGAAATTAAAAAGTGAATATTAATATTAATAAAAATTCGTATGGAAAAAAGAGCAAATAATAAATAAATATTAATAACGAACTATAAATTCATCCACAAATTGTATAAAATTTTTGTATATGTATTTACGTAAAAACAGCTGTTTTAAACCTTTTTTGTTTGTTTGCCGAAATATCATTTTCTACATAAATACACTATAAAAAATGTATCGTTAATAATAAAAAATCCATAACATTAACGAAAGTCTTCAAACTTAATAAAAATTTTTTCTTCCTGCATAAATTTTGTAGGGGAAATATCACGTCCATATTTGTGCAAATTTGCATTTTGCAAATATGCTGAGAATATTGAATTAGGTCGTGAGTGTCTTATTTTAGTTTTCCAAAATTTTGCTTGCAAACACAAAAATCAATGCTGCCAGATAA
Source organism: Thelaira solivaga (assembly GCA_947397855.1). Classification (NCBI taxonomy): domain Eukaryota; kingdom Metazoa; phylum Arthropoda; class Insecta; order Diptera; family Tachinidae; genus Thelaira; species Thelaira solivaga. Next base: position 48,408,214 of record OX377614.1, read on the forward strand.
GAAAACCAACAACTTTAACTTTATCTGTTAACTGTGTATGTGTTTCTTGTTTTCGGTTTATACCCTGTTCAGACATAAAAGTTAATGAAGTCAATTAAGTTTTAAATTGTGTGACTGATTTGGGTGTTCACACATATTCAATTAAGTTTACGCAATTAAGCATTTGACAACTGAAAATATTGTGGCATTTTTTTTGAAAATATGTTTGAGTACTTATAAAATAAAAAATGAAAAGAAAGTCAAATTAAAAATTAGTTATTTAAAATTATTTTCAATAACAATTTTATAAAATTTATTTACCGGTTACTCCGGCTGCCATTTCCTTTTTATGACATTTATTTTTAAATTTATTTACGTTTTCTCTTTTTAATACTGAAAATATCAACTTTTCTCACTTTTGAGTTGATATTTAACGGCACAACAAAGAGTTGCATTTTGATTTTGACTTCATTAACGTGCAATCAATTTTTAATTGCGCAATTATTTAATGGAAGTTTGTATGGTAAATTGAGCTCAATAAAGGCGATAATTGCGTAAAATGCTTAATTGCTCAATTAACGTGTATGTCTGAACAGCCTATTATTGACATTTGAGCAAAATTGCCCAGCGATGTTTGCCCAAACTTTTTTTTTTAGCACAAATGAAGCAAATCTGTAAGTATGGGTGGTGTAGATATTAGGGAATCAGATGCTCTTGATGTTCGATGGAATGAACACATATTTCATGTCGCTACAGAAGCATTCAAGTGCCTAGGTTTTTTGAAACGGTGTAAGACATACTTCACTCCATCTGATCGCCTTACTCCGAGCGAAAGTGGAGTACAACTCTTATGTATGGGGCGGAGCTTCAAAGTCTATTTTGAAGCTGCTCGACCGAGTACAGGAGAGGGCGAAGAAGCTTATCGGTGACAGTAGGGTAGCCACGTCGTAACGTGGGGTGTGTTTCATTGTTCTATCGCTACTACAATGGTATGTGTTTCAGCGAAATTAAGGAACATGTTCCCGAAAACAGTACCTTCATACACACTACGCGTTTTTCGAGGAGAGCCCATCAATTTGTAATCGAATGGCCAATGAATCGCACAACACATTACCGAGAGAATTCGTACTTCAGCCGTGCCGTTCACCTGTGGAATAATCTTCCTGAATACGTTTCCCTGCCACTTTCGATGTAGGAGGGTTCAAATTGAACGTTCACAGACACTACTCCCTATTTCCTCCTTCCCATAACCTATTTTCCTAGTTCCAACACAATGCACTGCATGAGTAGGGGTCATCCCCTGAGTGCTGGTCCTAATTAAAAATAAAAAAAAATTTCTACATTTTGTTGTTGTGTGGAGCAAACCGAAGCATTTTTGCACTGTCAAATTCCAATTTCTCAGAAATCCCGGCATTTAGGTATTTGGAATTTCCCGTTTGGCACCCCTAATTCTGACTAATACGTAGAGAAAAGCTGCTTAGCAGTCAATAAACCGTAAAATAAATAAAATTAAAAAATAAAAAACAAATAACAATTAAAAACCTACTTGAAAAGTATTAAATTTAAGTAAATAAACAACACATTTTATTGTACGACAAGTTTATAATTTGATAACTGGCGATCAAGAGCAGTGCGGTTAAAAAGATTAACAGAAAATCATCAGCAGGCAGTAAAATACAACAAATATCTTTCTTCTAATTTAAAGTTTCACGTACTTGTATTATTAAATTGTTAAGAAATTCTAAAAGCACTTTACTGTTTTATATATGCTGAATGTTCAAGAATAATGTTTTTACAGACAGTTAGGCACATCATCACAAGTTCATTAGCAAAATCTGATTTTGTTAAACAATACAAATGTACATTCATACATACATACGTACATACAAATATAAAATATGTACACATATCGTCAGCTAAAATTTAAAAAATGAGAGAAAATGAAAAAAAAAGTAAAATTTCATTAAATTTATGGGTCGATTATCTATTGCAACCAAACTTAAATTGCGTTGCCAGTTACCAGTTTGGAATTACAGAAAGCAACTGGCAACTGAAATCTATCTATTTCAGACATAACAGAAAAGAGTTTAGCTCCACTTATATTCCAAACTTAAAACAAGAAATTATGAAATAGAAAAATAGTGCACCAAAGCAGATAAAGCCTACTAAAAAAGCAGAAAGAGGGGATATATGGAGCAGTCGACACCCAGAGCAAACTGATTTTTAAAGAGACCATCTTTGTATATTAAAGACCAATTTAAAAAACTCTTTATAAAAACGCTACCGGTAGCTCTAGAGGATTAGAATTAGCGCTAAGCTTCGTCAAATAGCAGCCACATTCACTGTTTCTTGCTCATCTTCTAAATACAATTTGACGGAAGACGACATTTTCAATGGTTTTTATTAAATTTTTTATACTAAAAGAAACATGTTTTATTTCTTATTATTTATTTTTCTTTATTTTGTATTTATGAAAATAGAATTTTCGATAGCTTCTTGGCAATTAAAAATCGTTGCCATTTATAATAATAAAGCGTGGTTAAATTTTAAGGGACGATGTTGAATGTGAACCACACCTAAACGTCAAGTTTTTTTCTGCATTTCATTTGACATTTCTCAATTTCAGACTAACTCAATTTGAACCATGGAAAGATACACAATCGAGCAACGCGTTAAAGTTATTCAGGCTTATTATGAAAATGAAAATCAATATTCGACGGAAATCATCTTCAGTGATGAGGCACATTTTCACCTCAGTAGGTTCGTCAATAAGCGAATGATAATCCAAGAGTGATTGTCGAAAAACGAATGCACCCACAAAGAGTGACTGTTTGGTGCGGTTTATGGGCTGGCGGCATCATCGGGCCGTATTTTTTCCAAAATTAGGCCGGTCAGGAAGTTATTGTGAATGGTGTTCGCTATCGTGAGATGATAACGAACTTTTTATGGCCCGAATTGGAAGATATGGATGCGCATTCGATAGGACGGTGCCACTTGCCACACAGCTAACGAAACAATGGCTCTTTTGGGCGACAAATTAAATGGTCGAGTTATCTCACGTGGTGGCGATGTCAATTGGCCGCCAAGATCATGTGATTTGACACCGTTGGACTTCTTTCTTTGGGGTTATTTGAAAGAAAAGGTGTACGTCGATAAGCCAGCAACAATTCAAGAGCTAAACGATGAGATAATTCGGCACATTAACGACATAGAACTTCAATTATTCATCGAAAATTAGGACCATCGGATGGATATGTGCCGCAGAGGTCGCGGCGGCCATTTGGCCAATATTTTGTTCCCTACATAACTGAACCGTGCCATATTATCATAATAAAAATAAATGACAATAATTTCCTAAATAATTTGTGTTTTATTCAAAATCAACACCGGCCCTTAAAATTTAACCACCCTTTAATTTTCATTTCAGTTGCGTTGCCCATTGAGAAGGCAACTGAAGTTTAGTTGCTATCCATAATCGACCTATTAGTAACTCACCACCTGATTTTATCTACTCTACGAGTGGGAATTTTTTAAAAAAGGAAATCGCATATACAAAAACTCAGAGCAATCCATTAAAAATGATATTTAGTTAGTAAAAAACAAACAATATAAATTAATTAGTTTCCTGAAGTATATAGGCTATTTTTCATGATAGATTTGGAGGATGATTTTTAGAATTGATGAATTTTACTTATTCTAGAGCCTTCGAAATACAATATTTGAAGTTTTGTTTTTTGGTGCATAAACAAAAAGATTGTGCTGACTGCCAACTCAGCACCGGGCGAGAAACACAGAAAGCTTCTAAGTTAAAACCTGCTAAAGAAATTGTAATTGTGCCTTACAAATTATCATAACAAATGACAAACGTACTGGGAATTGTATTACTTTTTTGATCATGAGGCCGAAATAGCGGTGACTGTGACCGGCATTTGTTACAGGAACATGATAACGGAGTTCTTGTAGCCGCAACTAGACGACATATGGTCTCAAAAAGATGGTGCCACCTGCTAAAAAGCACATGAAGCTATTAAAGATATTAAAATTTTAAACTATAAGACTAATTAAAAATTGATTATAATATAATTTAAAGCTTATTTAACTTCTGATCCTTACGCGTTTTCATAAGTTTAATCAGAGAGTTAGTTCTAGAGTTATTGCAAATTATATGCGGTAGCCTCCTCGTCGAGAAATATACCTAGGATTAAAGAAGTAATTTAAAGCGATTGGAGCTTACTCAGGTATCACAGAAATTTTCATTTTACAGGCCAGACACTGAATTGTTATAAAATTACAATATTTTTCACTTCAGCACTTCATTTTAACGACTACTGTGGAAGTTGTCAGGACGAGGAAGAGGACGAAACTGTGGAACACCTTCTCTGCCAGTGTCCCGCCCTGGAAGAGCGGTGCATGATACACTTCGGTGAGCGACATCTTCAGGGTCTCACTGCGCTGTCGAATGCAAGAGTCGACATGCTATATGGGTTCTTTAGAAGTAGCGAGTAGCGGTTGGTTTTTGTGACGGACTCACTCACTTTCTTTCTCTATCTTCTTTCCTTTCCCTTCACTCTTCTGTTACTATCCTTCCTCTTCTTTATTTTCCTCTATACAGGTATCACAAAGGGACCACGTCAGAGGACCCAAGTGAGCCCAGATTTTGTTTTTATTTTCGGCGACCTGTTTAACCTAACCTAACCTTCATTTTAACAATATAACAAATTAAATTTTTGTTATTAAAACTACTTTAGCAAAGCTGTCGCTACTGAGGCCTTTTCAATTTTAGCTGACAACATGCAGCTACATATCTAAGTATTATGTATCTAGTTTGTGTATGCATACAATTTTGTTATGTTAAAGCTTTATCAATATTTCAATTAAAAATAATTTTTTTAACAAGTCTGCAATAATATTCACAATTCTCGTTTGTTTTTGTTTAATTAAAATATAAAACAAACACAAAAATATTAGTTCTTTTTGTACGCACATAAAGAAAATTAGAAACACGTTTTGTTTGCACTTACCTAAATTTGGCACAGTAACAGTAACTTGATTATTTGAGCCAACATCTACAGTAGCAACACGATTTTTATCCACACTTGCAGGTTTAAAATCATCTGGAAAATTAAGCACAAACAAATTGTATATTAAAATTAAATAAATGCAAATTAGGTTTAGCTTTAAATTGGGATAGCTTACAAAGAAAATTATAATTACACAGCCCAACCAGTTTAAACAAATTTCAGCGTTACAAAATTTGATAATTATATAAATAAAACTAATTTTCTGTTTGTTTGTTCGGAAATTTGGTACATCCGCCGTCTATATCTACTTCAAGGAAGGTCACAATATGCTTTTTCACCGAGCATGCCCATTTTTTTTTTTTAATAAAATAATTGAAGCTGATTTTGTAACGATTAAAATACTAAAATTTAAAATAATTTTAGGAAGATTGTTTTACTATATAGAATAATACAGTCATAGACCTAGATCAAGCTATTGTTAATTTAATAGAATTTGTAAATTCTTTAAATTCGCCCGGAATGCCTCCAAATGGCACGCCGTTATCTATTACGTAAATTTTCAGTGAGTAGAAACGACAGTGACGATATAAAAATTGTATTAACGAAGCCGCCGTTGGCAGTAATCGATTACTCTTGACGGTTATTCAGTATTATATGAGACGCTTTTAAGTCGCCGTTTAGTTGAAATGGTGACATATTTGTCGCTATATTTTTTTAGAGCGACTCAAAGGCTACAATATGTTTTAAGCCTTTCCACAGTAAAATTTTTTAAATGAAAAGTTCCAAAAAATTGAGAAAAAAATTAAAATAACAAATTCAAAACAATTTGAAAAAAATACTAAGATGGTTTCATAAAGAAGCAAAGCCCACCAATTTCAAAGCCGACTGCAAGAAAATCACTACAAAATTAAATTCCATTTGTTTACCAATAAGGGGTGTCAATGGCTTACAGAAAGTAAATTTCAAAAACTTTAAATAAAAGTTTACTGGTATTCTTCAAGTATTTGCTATTTTTCAGATTAAAAATGTACGACCCTTCCCTTAAGATTTTTTTAATATTCTTCATTATCAGAATTTTCACTTTTCCATATAAAAATATGATTTATTTCAATATTAATAAAAAATTAGAAAACATTTTTTAAATATATACTGATGGTGTATAGAGATGACACTCATATATCATTTGTGGCTAATTGTGTTATCGCTTAGATAATACCATTTTAGTGACAATAAAGTCAACAGAAAGTCTATGCAACAAGATGGTGGAAAACCCTATACTGACTAAAACAGGGGCAATTTGTTTTTGTACCAAAAATGAACTCATGTCCTTTGAATTTAAAGGACTAAAATTTCCAGTTAATTTTTCCTTTGTCATGACAAATAATAAATCAAAAGGATACTTTTTTAAGGTAGCAGGCCAGAAGGAAAACCCTGAAATATTGCATATCTAAAGTCTCTGGAATTAGAATGAGGAGCGGGAACAAGTCACCTGGTCACTGCAGTCAAAATAGACCTATTGTGACACTACTCTCAAGTTACAAATCCTCCCAGAGTCTAGTATTCATTAAGAATTCAGAAACTTCTTTAGGTGATTTGCCCGCCATGTCCGACGGTTGTAGGTAATGTTGTCCTAAGTAGCGAAAACGGGTCCAAATTAAACCATTACAGTGATACAATATATGTTTTGGTCTCTCTTCATCTTCGTTACATAACCTCCAGAGGTCATTTTTACTGATCCTCATAATTGCCAAATTTTTCAATACTCTGCAATGTTCAGTCAGGAATCCCGTGACAATGCGAATTCCTGACCGGGTCAAGCCAAGTAATTCCTTTGTTCTCTTCCGAGATAAATTCTCTAGAATACGTAAAATTCGTAAATTCTAAACATCTTAGTCTAAATTTATCATGAAATACACTTTTCAATAAATTAATTTAAAATGGTCGTTTTTTAATAATTATTATAATTAGAAACTACTTCTAAGATTAAATATGTAACGAGTTAGAATTCCACGTGAGACCGGGTAAAAACAACTTATGAAAAAACCAGATTCTATTTATACAAACTTGCTAAGTCTAAGAATTCCTACATACGACGGGTTGAGACAAGACCGGGTAAAAAAATTATTTTCTTAAAATGTTTCTAGTGTTTGAAACTGGTACTTCTTCCAGACTTCCTGATCAATCCAGCGTACTACAAAAAGAGCCGCAAATTGTCTAATTAATATTAACAGGGTGCTTATTATGTATTTCGATTCGAATCGAAAAGGCTTTCAAAGAGAATTTTTAATTTGAAAAAAAAAAACAAATAATTATCCTCAAAATTATTAATACAACTCTGCTGGATTTTCGAAAGTTCTACATTTTAGACTTTTTTTGGAATTGCAATTTCCTTTCGAAAGCCCAGATATTTAGAAGGAACATTGGATTTAAAACTGATAACCGAAGTGCAAATAGGTTTTTGGCTAGTGTCTGCTCGGCATACAACGTGGTCAATGCTGGACATGTCTGCATAGGATTACAAGGTTGGTGGTTGGTTGGTTTACGTAGTGGCCTGTCAGCCATCAAATAAAATTGTAAGATTATGTTTTGAAGCACCTGCTCGCCAAGACAACGGAATGAATTAATCTAGACCCACCTTAAGAGCCGAGCACTTAGAGAGGAGGTGAAGGACTGTCTCTTTATTTTCAGGTGCCCAGCAGTTGCAGCAGTTTACGTTGAAGTGCAGTCCAGTAACCAATAATAATAGCAAACAGTATGGAAATATCCTTTCTATTCCTGCTAAACAGGTGAGTAGTGCGTTTACTATCATATTTAGCTAGACCATATTAAATGGAACTATTAATAGGACCTGTAGGGCTGCTGAACTGACATCGACTTTTTCTCTTTTGGTCTCTAAGCATCAAATGAGGAATATCTTTCTGCAGATTATAAATATAAAGCGGAATTGAGGGATATGGAGGCAGCAATTACGAGTCACCTAATTAACTTCTCTACGCTGTATACATAGAAATCGGGTTGGTTCGTGTAAAAACCATTTCTTTAGAAAAAAAAACTTAGATTACTTCGCTTTAATACTGTTTGAAATGCTTTTAATATAAATTCAATTAGAAAATTGCTTAACGCAAAATTTCCAACAACTAAAAATCCTACACCTACAACATCTTTTTTTTTTTTTTAACAAAAATCTACACGTGTACAAACATACTTGATTTAAAAAATTTAATTATTGATTGATTTGAGAAAGTTTTTTATACGTCAGTATCAAAGTGAATGAAATATTTGAAAAATGTTTCTAAAAAGTTATAGAAATCAAGTTTAGTTTAATTTTGAATCAGAAATGTTTTCCAAAGCATTAAAAATGATATCTTTTCATTTTTACAAACACACATACATATGTACATTCGAGCACATACATACAAATAATGAAGAAATACAAAACTTTTGTAAACTAACAAATTTAATTGTTTGATAAGAAATATAAACAGAGATATAATTTCAGCACGTGTATTTTTGTTTTTGCTATAGAGGTACATATATACATACTTTCTTTTCGTACGCACATACAATTAGAGAAAAGAACACTGTATTCCATTTATGTATAACATCTTTAGCTGCGAACATCAAATTTTTTATGCTTTAAAAAAATTAAACAGTTTTTAAAAACTAAAGGCTAAGAACTACTTCAAGGACATGCAGCATGAAAGTATTCAGCTTCATTTTGAGATGCCAACTGACGCGATTTCTTATTTCCACCTTGGCGTAGATGATATCAAACGATGTGACAACGAAACATTATTTGGTCCATGTGATTATCGTTAGTCAACAAAATAACGAGATAATGTTTGACAACAACTTTTTGTTAACAAATTACACATCTCAAACGGCTGTATTCAATTGAGTACAGTAACTTCTAATAGGTTAACATCAACAGTATGTACTTATGTATATATATATTAAGCCTGACATGGACGTTCTCATAATTTTTGCAAAGAAATCAAATTTTCAATGCTATAGTTCTCTCAAAACTAATTAAGGAAGTCTATAGTTTTTGTAGATCTACTACAGCTACTTTAGAATTGACTATTGCAAATGGAAAATTCACAAGGCATAAGTTCGTTTTTGCAAAATTTAAAAAAAAAAGTTTTAAAAGGTACAATTACGGAAAATAATCTGTTTATACACTTTTTTTAATTAAACTAGCATTAAATTCTCTACTTGGCTTCGTTAGCGAGCTACCATATTGTTCACCAAAAAGTACCTTTATGTTATTATTATATATTAATTTACTATCATTAAGTTAAAATTACATTGAATTATTGTATAATAATGTAAGTAATAATGGTAAGATTTTGTATTTTAATAAAAATTAGTTTATGGTAAAATGATAGAAAAATTCTTCATTATGTAAAGAAATTTTACTATATTACTTCAGTAATCTCTTTGTAGATGTTATGAAATTGGGCTAGCTCGGCAAAACTTCTTAGTATCTGAATATCTGCATCTATCTTCGAATCTGTGTGTTAGTTCACACAGAATATCGCTAAAGCGGGTTTCACATTATAATACAGAGTATTAACATTTTCATTAGATCGAGTGAGACCGAAATCAGAGGCAAATCACACAGACTGTCAAAAAATCTAAAGGAAAATATTTTCTGTTTTCATACCATCACACTTCAAATAAAATACAAAACGCGGCAACTAATTTCACAGCTGATTTCTAGGTTTTTCTTTGGTTGTTTGTACAAAAGCAACCCTGATAAAATGAGAAGTGTGAAAGCTTAGAAAAAATTCTAAAAATGACAAAAACTAAAATACTGCCAAAAATTCTTAAGTATTTCACCACACTTGCTTAACATTTTGTTTTCACACTATTGGATTTTTACTTAATTTCCGAATTTTTGACATGTATTAATACTAAATACAATGGTCTGAAACCCGCTTAAGTAGTTTCTGATTTCTGATCGAAAATATCGGTGGAAAGCCGAAGGCTATTTTCAAGTTCTTATTTTCTATGACTTGAAGATTTTTGAGATGTTTCTCATTAATTTTTGGAAAAATACCATTAAAATGTATAAAAAATTTTATTTTTCATTTTTAAAATTTTTTATTTTGCTCAGAAGCTTTTGAGCTTAGTCTCATAGTTCTAGGATTGTTAATAATAAACATTCAAAAAGTACCATTAAAATCAATAAAAAGAACCATTCTGCCAAATTTATGGTTTTCGACCTTTTTTCAGACTGTTTGAGCCCAATCTCGTACTTCTAGGTTTCTTTAATATTAGCAAATCCAAAATTATCATTTATATTAATAAAAAGTACCATTTTTCCCTTTGACTTGAACCGTTATGTGTGTTGTTAATATTATAAAATCGAAAAAGTACCATTAAAATATATAAAAAGCATCATAATGTCCTTTTTACGATTTTTTATTTTGTTAAGTCCCGTGATTCTACTGTCACATTTCTAGGTTTGCACATAATATGAAATTGTTTAAATTAAGTACCAATCGTATTTTTCACTTTTATTACTTTTTCTACCTCGAAAATTTCTTTTTAAGCTGATTTTTATTGGGTGTTATAAATTAATAAAAAGGGGTCCATATTATACCCCTTATTTTTTCGAATTGTAAAAAAGTGTCAATGTACATTGGAAAATTTTTTAAGGAGAAAAGAATAAAATTTATTTTTGTTGTTTTAATTGTTGCTTGGAAAGGTAAATGGGTTTAAAAAATGTACCAAAATTAGTTGTTTACCCTTTTTATGTCGCAAATGTGCGAATATCAAAAAGTACCAAATACCTATTTGATTACGCGTTTTTACCCCTTTAATATTCGAATTTCCAAAAATCCTTTCTTATTTATTCTACAAATTGTGAGAGGAACTTTTTCATCGAATTACAGGGCCGCAGATTTATTGGTTTGGGCTGGGCGGTGATGATAAGTCAGTCAGTCAGTCAGTCAGTAAAGTTATTTTAATAAATATATATATACATGTGTAGATAGATAGAAGATAGATACTAAAAATAGAAAAAAAAATAAATAAATACTTACATTTAATTGTATGAAATGCATTCGTTGTATTTTTATTATTAAATGTACATCCCAATTTCAGCTCACGCACCTCATCACCAATATTTATACGCTCGCCCAATGTTGTCTTTTGTTTCATCATCATCGCTGGTTGAGATGATGATGAGAAATGGGTGAAATTATTAATGTTGGCACTGTTGGTGTGTGGGGGATTACTATTGTGATTATGATTATTAATTTGATTATATTGCTGATGGTATTGTTGATATGACGCTGAATGATGCAGGGACGATGATGATTTTTGTATTGAATTTGGAGAAAAGGTTGTTTTAGAAATATTTTTAGTAATGTCGTCACTGGCGGCCGCACCTCCACTGCCCGCAGCACCAGCACCAACGCCACCACATCCAGTGTCGCTTTTATAGGCGCCACTGCGTTGTTGATAACTATAACTGTGGCCTTGAGTATGATATTCTGTACCAACACTGCCACCGCTGCCACTGATGACTCCTTGAAAGGAGCCACCAATTAATTGTAATGCTGTTGGATTTGATGATGAAGCTGTGTTTAATGCTAAATTTGATAATTGTTGTTGCTGCAATAGATGCTGCTGCTGTTGTTGTTGTTGCTTCGTTAATTTTGTTGTTGATTTTTTACTGCGTTTTATCGACGTGCCTGTGGCTTTGGCTTTAAGCTTTTGTAGCGCTGAAGCAGAATTTGAGGATTTCGGAATTTTTTGGCTGTTGTAGGGTTTTGGTGTAAGCAATTTTTAAAAAATTGCCCACCAATAACCACCGTTTTTAATTAAATATAAATAAATAAAGGATGTAATTATATGGTTTTTAATTATGTAGTTTTTTTTTCAAGTTGTTTGTTGGTGAGTGCGTTTTTTTTTTCATTTACACATACTACGTACTTTAGTTGTTTAAGGATATTTTGAGTACTTAATTCCGGTAAAATATCAATAGATTTAATCATAGAAGGGGATAAGGATTTAAGGAACACATCAATTATTGACACTAAAATTTACATATTGTATTCACATTGTAGCACTTGTTTTTGTTATGTTTTCCATTATTTCTTTTATATTTTGAATTATTTTTTCTGTAAGTGGAAAAATAAAGAACTTATTTCACTTTGTAAACAAACCTCCACACATTCTCATATCCAAAGCCTTAGACATATTCATATGCACATCCATATAAGCATACGTACCCAATGAGCAATAAATATGTCAGATGTCATACTATATACATACAGTGCCGGTAAAAATAATAGCACTGACTATAATTGCTTTACTTACTTCCATACTAAATTAATATTATCTATTTATGCAGTGCGATTCAGTAATTTTTATTACGAACATTCGTATCGAAAAAATAAGTATAAAGATATTTTATTCGGTACGATACAAATCGTGCTGTTAACTTCGTCGCAAAATTCGAATATTTTTGTCGGAATGCCACTGAATACCGAATTCGATAAAATATCGTTATACTTGTTTGTTCGATATGAATGTTTTTCATAAAAATTACTGAATCGCACTACTGATGTTGTTGGATTACACTGTGATATAAAGTAATATGACACCTGTCTAAAGAAGTTAATTTTATTTTCATTAAGCGATATTTATTGTAGCATTACTGTGTATAAAACAATTTTAAAAATGTATTTAAATTTTTTTTTAATAAGGGATGTTGAAAGCATTGTATAGAGCAAAGAAGAATTATTATTCAAAGACACTAAAAAAGTTGAAATTCGTATTAGAAGAGCAGCAATTTCCAATTTATTGGTAAGAGTGTTAACTAGCCATAGAAAAAGGAACCACTAATCCAGCTACAGAATTAACAAAAAAAAAAAAAAAGGTTAAAAGTATTGGTCCTAATGTAAAAGTAGGTAATCCTAGAAAGTTTAACATTTAGTTGTGAATGATTAAACAAACTTTTCTAAATGGAAGAAAATTGCTGTTTCGCCTTCTCATAGTAGACGACCTCCAAGCGCAGAACACATGTTTTTCATATTGTTGAGTGGTACCAATGCATTACATAAGGCAACAATGATCCAAATCTCCAAAGAAAAAATTACACCATCCGTTGGCAAAATGACTACAAACGCTATCAATAGTGTATCAACCCCGTGTGTGCTTACTTTGACAACGCATGGTGTCATTTTAACAACGCATTATTGACAACATAGCGTTGCAGAATTGACAACGAATGGTGTCAAATTGACACCATAACGGTAACAAATCGACATCATCGGTAAAAATTACACCATTTGGTGTCTAAATGATACCATACGGTTGTTGAAATGACAACGTGTGTTGTCAATTTCAGAAGTGTTGTTAACAAGTTAGAAATTTGACAACATTTTGTTGTTAATTCCACAACGTTCTTTTTTTTCTTAGGTGACAACCATCCGTTGTCGATTTGTACACGCTTGTTAAAAAATTGAAAACAGTCGTTGTCAGTAAAATAGACAATGGGATGGTGGCAAAATTAGCACATTCGTTGTTGATTTTGCAACATGATTTTTGGCTACGTGTACGTTGATATTTTAAACAAAGTAATGCTGCCTTATCCAGAAAAAGATTTGGTTGCATTTCGGATCTTCCAACCAGCCAGTGACTCGAATAATAATACTAAAAATTATTGTCTGTTGAGTTGTAAATAAAACAACTGCTATTGTAATCAGTAATAACACAAATAGGTTGTAATATCAATATTACAACTAAAGTAGAGTTGAGTTGTGAACCATAATAGGGGCATAAAGTCATGAACTGGCCTGTAGAATCGCCAGACCTAAGCCCAATATAAAATATTTAAGATGAAGTGAGGAAAAATGTGTGTTAACCAAAACCAAACAAAAACTAACAACTTTGATATGTAGGTAATTAGTCCTATAAAAGTATTCCAAAAACAGGATGTGAAGACCCGATTAACACCAAGCCAAAGCGATATGTTGCCGATATTGCCATAAAAAGTTCATGCGAAATTATATTTAAATAAATAATCAATTTTTGTATTGAAAATTTGGAATTTTGTCCAGTTTAAAATGTTTTATCAAAAATAGTTAAATTTTAACTATTAGTACACGAACGAACTATTCCCATTGTACTATTCATTTATTTGAACTGAACGAACTAGTTCGTTGCTTGCTCTTCATTGAACGATTAATAAATGAACAAACAAACTAAACTTAAATGAAAACAATGACGAAGGAACGACAGTTGCAAATTATTTTATTTTACAAAAATGGTATTTAAAACAAATAAACTGAAGAAAAGAAAATGTTTTGTGCCACTAAAAAGCTTAATTTAAAGATTTTAAAATTAAGCCTTAATTTTTTGTTTAGCCATAGTGACTGAAGTACTTTTTGAATTACATCATTAAAAAACAAATCGAAAACTAAATTTATTTTTTTATTTTATTTCAAATCATACATGTTAAATTCCAATTAGAATTAGCAATTGATGCAATTGGTTTATATTCTCTAATTCATCAAACAATTAGAATTAGTTCAACTAATTCCCATTAGATAATTGAAATTTTTATTCCAATGGTAAATCTAATTGCAATTAGTAAAATTGGTTTACCTTTACAATTAGCAATCTAATTTAATTCCGCTAATGCAATTGGATATTCAATTAACTCGAATTAGAATCAATTATTTTGATATTTTCAAAAACAAAAAAAAAAAAACTAAAATATTCATAATACGAATTTCACACATATATATATTACTTATGCACATAATATTTACTACATATATTACATACATGCACACTTATTTAACGTACGTACTAACTGTTTAATAACTACAATGACCGGGTATATTCGCTTTCAGCAATACGAGCTTTTCAAAAGAAAAGTCCGTCAAGCGACCCCGCCTTGGACTATTAATAATGCCCGCAAAGGAAAATAGTCGCACATACAGTGACTTACATCATTATTCGTTCACTTCAATAATTCTTTGGAAAAAATTTATTTTTATCAAAATAATTGATTCTAATTCGAGCTAATTGAATATCAAATTGCATTAGCGGAATTCAATTAGATTTCTAATTGTAAAGGTAAACCAATTTTTTTTGCTAATAGCAACTAATTGCAATTAGTTTTACCATTGGAATAAAAATTTCAATTATCTAATAGGAATTAGTTGAACTAATTCTAATTGTTTAATGAATTAGAGAATTTCACAAAAGAAGGTTAATTAGCAATCATTAGCATTATCTAATCATTATTTAACATCTTTGTTTCAAATTCAATACAAGTTAAGCCTATAAATTTAAAAAATTTTCGAATTTTGTTTTGTTGTTTTACTTTCTATTTCGTAAAAAATTCCTTTCAATCCCTATTCGACAATCAAAAGTTTAAGTGAGTAAGTATAAGATACACAAGATCAAATGAATTAATGAACGAACTATTCCTTTATAATTTTTAAACTAAGAAGAGCGCTCACTAAAATTAACTACGGAGCACAGGTCTAATATTTAGTAAATTATCTCCATAAAAACCAATCAATTTCACAATTTTTTTTTGCATAGCAAACAAACAAACGTAAAAAAATGAAGAAAAAATACCTTGACTTTAGTGCTATTTTTTTACCACAGCTGTTATGGTCATATCAGATTATTATATAAAATTATTATTTCAATTTTAAATAAAAATTCATTAAAAAAACTATATATTAGGAAATACCTATTAAAACTGAGTTTGAATACTTTTTAAGGTTAAAAATTGACGGCCAAAAACAAAATTGAAAAGGATCAGTGTAATTCTAATAAATTTTGGGGATTACTTGAAAAATATTTAAGCATGTGCTTAAAAATATATTAGATATAATAACTGAACTAGAAATCCTCAACTTTTTATTCCTAGAATTTTCTCTTCATTCTATGAGAAATTTTTTAAGATTAGCATCGAGCGTCGGTGGAATCAGTTATCCGCCGCGTGTTATGTGTTGCGATTAAAACAAACTGCAGCATTTGTCTTCTGAAAAATGTACATTTTTATTTTTATTCTACTTTAACTGTCAACACTAAAATTGCTACTGAGTGTAACCGTTGTATACGTCTATTTACGATATTTTATAATTTTTTTTTTTTTGTTTTAGTTGGGGAGTCGATATAATTGGCATAGACTTTTTTACGACAAGCTTATATATTACCGTTATTATTAGTGTACACGCGATGAAGCTATGTAATATTTTTATATTGACTTTTGAGGCTTTATATTATTGAATTAAATAAAAAATGAAAATTATTTATGAATTCAGTATGTCTAGAATCTTCCTAGAAATTATAACAATTTTAGTAAATTATTACAAAGTACTCTTCATATTATTTTTTTAATTTCTTTCGATAGATCATAAGATTTTTTGCCAACCGTCTCAAACAACACTTTTTATGAAATTCTGATCAAATTCTAATGTACTGTACGATGTCTGAAATAAATCTGAAGTAAATGTTCAGTCAGTAAGCAAATATTTTTTATTGTGGAAGATATTTGAATTTTTTTGCGTTTTAATAAAAAAAACATAATTAGTGGCATGTTTTTATCTTTTTTTTAATAAAAATACTTGTCATTACATACGAGTATGTATGTATGAATTAGAGGGCTGCACAAGCAGCCCGTACTGCGATCATTTTAAATATAAGCTTTATACTGCTAAAATCTACATCGCAGTAGACCTCGATTTATTCCTTTTTATAAAATCATTTCGTTTTTTTACGAAATTCTAGAAAACATGAACTTCAATTATGTTTGGTCAACAGAAGTATGTTAAAATGTCACAGAATTAAAAAACGGAGATAACTTTTCGTACCTAACTTTACTAACTTTCTCTGGGGCAAGTATTCCACCGCCTTTGTGGACAAAAACGATAGGAGTCGTCATATATCACACCAAATTTATTAATATGATAATTCAATCTGCAATGTCTTGTCCACAGTCAGTGTGAAGTTTAATATAATTTCTGCTGAGGTTAATAATAACTTATGAGTGAAACTTGTAGATTTGTTTTTTTCTCTTTCCGTAGTAAGGCACGAGTGAAGTTATTGCTCACCCCACAAAAAGGCTCTGGACCACGAAAAGGATATTCGCGCGCGTTTAACCCAAATAGTGTACCATTTCATTGCTTTAATTAAATAATTAAGAAGTTCAATTTTTCAACTAGAACTGAAATGCCTATCTAAAGTATTTCGGAGTGTTTCAAATTTAAAAATGGTTTTCTTAAAAAAAAAAAAGATCCAAAAATTTGCAACAAAATTTCTTTTAAGTCGTAACTACATTGGTTTTAATTGGCTTAGTACTTCCAAAAATATCGTAAATTTTTTGCAAAATTAAGAAATTAATATATAATTAAAACGTAGACAAAATGTAATAATTTTTAAAACTCAAGGACGAACAATCACCTGAACAACAATGCTTGGGAAATTAATGTGTTGAGCTAACCGCACTGGTAATTTCTGAAATTTTAAGTACATTTCAAAAATCTGAAAGCTTTTCGACAACTTTGATCCTATTTAAGGAATAAAGTGCTACTGAGATTTCGTTTAATTCAACAATGCCATATTAAAAAACATGGTTTTACAAGAGAGCTGTTTAATGTTTGTAATTTACTGGTGGCAGTCATGGGTGGTAACATTTTAAATATTTTATTTTGAAAAAAAGAGCATTTAAAATATTTTGTATTAGGTATTTTACAGAATATAATGTAAAATATAGAGAAAACCCATGGTACAATAAAACCAGGTAACTTCAAAAATACAAAAATAATGACATTACAAAAAGCTCATTCATTTTGTATTTGCTTTTGTGGCTTCAACTATCAAAAACTATTTTCGGTGGTTGATATCAAGAAGTGTGTTAGAGTGAACCAAAAAATTTGTTTCCTTCTTTGATCTCTTTTTAACACATTGATATCTCTTAATTTTTGACAGAACGATCTTCTATCATGCATGATTCAGCTGGCGTCTCAGTGTCACCTGGTTTGCTTACACCATGAGAAAACTTTATATTTTTCTAACATTATGGTTGAGTTATCACACTGTTGAAATGAACGAGCGATATGCTCATATGTATGTATGTATTTAATGTGGAAATTAGACAAGGCTAATACATATTTACAATTTTCGATTTAGTTCTGCGAATTGCTAACCAACAACATTAATTGCGACAGACATCATGCACACTTGCAAGCCTGAAATTCTGCATTGTAATAGTGTGCTTCCTAAGAAGGTCTATAGTAATAAAAACATTTTAAAGGAAAGTACCTAGTGTCCTATAAAAGGTACATATATAATATTATTAGCTCCTATGCAGATAGAATGCAATGTACATACATACATATCTAGATACGTACATACATATGTAAATATGGGTCAAAATTTCTTTTTGTTTTTATAAATCATGTTTCAGAATAAAATAAACGTAGATGAGTGCAATGTTTCAAGGAAATTTTGTGACACATGAGTAGACTGTATAAATATAATTGGATTTTTGGCAAAAGCAAAAAAGTTAATATTAAATGTATTTTAGGCAAAATTGTACGTACAAATAAACCATCCAAACAATTATAACAACCCACTCAGACAACTCCTACATATAACCTTACAACAAAAAGAACAAGAATCATCAATAGACTCAATGAAAATAGAATGCAATTTTTTAGTTTGTTGTTATTGTTTTCACTACTGTTAGCTGCTACCTTGTCATTCGGCAGTGTTGTATAGCAACAAAACACTAGAACAAACATGTTTTTTTCTTCCATTATTCACTTTACTGCAACATTAATAAAGAAAGAAAAACTCACAATGAATATACGAGTACTCACTATAAACTATTTAAAACACCTGAGGATTTTAAACAAAAAGAAAAACCATTTATTGGTACCTTAAGAATTTTCAGAAAAAAGAAAAGAATGTTTACCATATGTTCGCAAAAAAAAGTTAGAAAAATTTAAGAAATACACACATTAGTATGTATGAATGTTTCTCTATGTATGAAATTCCACACTTTTGCTTTTTTACCTATTTCTTTTTCGTATATTTTTCTTAGTTTTTTAATAAGAATGCAATTCTATTATTTTTTACTTAAGAATTAATAATTTTATTAAAAAACACACTTTTCTGCATACACATGTATGTATATATTTTTTTTGAGATTCACTTGTATTTACCGCCGTTCACAAGATGATTTGATGTGGTATTTTTTGTTGTTGCCATACATATAAATTTTGACATTTCAGTGTATTCTTTTTTTTTTAAATTAAGTCTGAGAGCCAGTAATGATGACAAATCGAGGTGTAAAAGGAGAATACTAAACAGGGTAACCTGCACTTAATTTGAAAAAAAAAAATTCCAAAGAATGTCTGACAAGTTTTATATTTTTCTAAGATATTTTATTGCTTTGCAAATTGTACCATACGCTTGATGTGTAGTACGACCATGTTGTAACTAAATCAATTGCTTTTTTTGCTTAATTGAGTCTCGTTCTGTCAAAAATTGTTTAAGTCTTATGTGGCGTTTTTATAACCCAAAGTAACAACTCGCCTAAAAAATTTGTATGAAAAACACTCAATATTTTGAGTACTTTTCATATAAAATTTCCAGACGAATTGTTTGCTTGTGTTATGAAAACAGCACATTAAAAAATTTAACATCATGAGTACAACATATTCAGCAAAGCCGAATTTTGTATAAAGCACAAGTTTCTCATATTAGAACAATTGGTTATTCATTATGCATTAAACACATTCAAAACAGCAGGATACCGACTACACGACTACAAATGACGTTGCCTACAAATGTCGTCGTGAAACCTGCAACTTAATTATTTTAGAAGTGGCAGCAGCAATTGTTTTGGAGTGTAAATACATAGCTTTTAGTCATAGAGATATATTTCAGTGGTACCACGTTCAATTTTTTATTATGTGTAAAAATAAAATTATTTATTCAAACTCACAAACAAACATAAACACACATTGATTTACGTATATAGATATACTTATAATAATGTAAAAACAATAAGAATCGTTTCTTTAACATCTATTGATTGTCAAATAAAATAAACTATTTTCAAACGCTAATTTTTTTATTATACTGACAGCACTAAATTGTTGATTGTCGCCAACGCAATTAGAAATTAGCCTAAGTTCGCGACAGCTACAACAGTGGTCGTGTAGCCATGCACCCGTGCTGTCGTAAAAATAATCATTTTCATATAAACACATGTATTCTATTTTTGACAGCTTGTGGTCGGTATCCTGCTGTCTCGAATGTGTTTAATACATTACAGTGCGCAAAAGATTAAGTACATACATATAAATCATCTCTTCGCATTATATTGACAAAATAGAACTAACCATTAATGATCTTCTGGAACTTATGATATAGAGTTTTTTTTGGCAAACACATTGATTAACATTTTCTCACTATTCTGAAAATATGAACAAGCAACTATTACCAGCATTACTGTAAACTTGGCAACTCCATTTACGAAAACTTTAAGAAACAAAGAGTAGCAAAATTAAGCAGTTGTTGTTTTTGCATGTTTAAAGAAGACAAAAAACAGTGTTGAATATAAAATAAAAAGAAAAAATTGAGGGGGGAGGGTGTAAAAAATAGCAAAAAGTAATGAACGTCAAAAAATCCAACAACAATACGTACGCAAGACTACACAGCTGGCTGGTTGTGTTGTTTCTTTTTCTTCTAAATGTGTGTGATCCACAGTGTGAAACACAAAAAAAAATTGTTGAACTTTTTTCATAAATTTAATGATGGAGCACAAGGGGTGGTGCAACGCATAAGAGGACAGGAGACTTTTTTTAAAGTGGCTCGACAACGTTAACGCAAGCAATTTACAACGTAACAAATCAACACAGGCTCAGAAACAACTAAAAGAAATATGGAAAAATTCAAGAGAACTTTCACAATTTTGCAATTTCTACAATCGTTTTAAGGAAACACATTTTTTTACTTTTTAAACACATTTATGAATTAATGTACTTTTGTAGTTTTCCTTTAGATTCCACTACATTTTTTTCATTGATTTTAAACTAGCTAATTATTTATTCACTTTTATATCATTTTCCACAAAAATCACATTTTATCACTTATTTAAGTAGTTTTACCGTTTTGAAGAAACTTTACTTTAGTTTGGTTTAAATTAAACCAATTTTTGATTATTTTAATAAATTGAAAATATTTCAGACTTTACACAATTCTACCGTGAACACTTTCGAACTTTTTTATTTTTTTCACGTCAGCTAGTTAAATTTGACATTTCAACAGAGTAGGTAATTGGTGCTGCCAGATGGGTAACAATACACATGTAGTTAAAAGAAAGGAAAATGACAATGTTGCGTGTAATAGACGCAATATTTTATTGCCAATGATTACTAACAAAAGAATAAATATTTTTATTTTTAAGGTCATTTAAATCTTATAATTTTCATAAAATTAAATTATGAAAAAGCAAGGATAGTTAAGGAACAGTAATTTAGTGTATCAAATGTCGCTGCCAGATTTAATCTGTACATTTCAAAGGAATCCTATGTCCTAGACTTTTATGTTTTATTAAAATAATATAAAATCTCTTTAATACCGTTGGTAAAGATTAATTTTAAATTAGTTAAAATATAGAGTAGTAAAATATTACAAGATCTGCAGAAACAAATAATTATTGTATAATTAAAAGCGATTAAAATATATTGTTATATATGACAAATAAAAAAATTAATTTCCACATATAATCTAAGAGTAATTATAATAGGTATGCTTTAAAGGGTAGCACAAGCATACTTGAAAAACACATTAATACAAACGTGTGTAATTTTTTATACTTGAAAGTATATGCAAGACATTTCAAGCATGCTTGTGCAGCCATTTAATAACTTTCTAAATTCTATACTTTACATTTGATCTTGAAATAAAAGGAGTATTTCATAAATATAATCTTTTTCCTTTTTCAATGCTCCATCAGAAATTCTTAGTAAAATCTAATATAAAAAAATTTCGCCTTTTTCAACCCTCCATTTTTTGTGTTTTTTGCATGACTTGCCTTAGCTGCGGGAATGATGATTTTGTTTGTGGTGGATGTAGCCTAGAACATAAATTAATAAAAGGTTCATATAAAGACGGCCTTTCCATAGCATTGACAGTGTAGTGCTTAATACGTTCACGAGAACACCAAGTATTTGCACGATTTAGTATTAGTTCTACAGGATCGGCTTGGTTAGACTGGATTTGCTGTTGTGTGGGTGAAGGAGGCGTATCTCTACGCCTGGCGCGCACATTTGCTAAAACAATTATGTGTACTTCCTTTTTCTCCTTGTTTTTATCAATATCTTGTTTGATGTCAGCTAACATATCTAAACTTTGAGGATCGCTGGGGTCATAAATTAAAACATAGCCATCTGGAAAGTATAAATAATGTCGAGGTAATTGAGCTTTTCCTTGTAGACCAGCTGTGTCATATAAACGCAAAGTCTCTCTTGTGCCACGGCCAGTATCCACACTTGCCACATATATGTCTTCTATTGTTGGATGTATTTCCTTAGATATTTATTATTGTACAATTATTATTTATATTGTTTTTTTTTTGTGTTAAGGAACACTTACAGTTTCCATATTAACATTTCCATATATTAACTGTTCCAGCAATGATGTTTTGCCCACACCTTTCATTCCACATATTAAGACTTTGCCAACTTTGCCAATTTTAGCAGTAAGCATGGTTCTTAATAATTATATTAAAATTTCTAATTGTATAAAAGTTTTGATATAATATATAATACGTTTATAATATTTAATAATTTTGAGTTTTTGCAAAGTAAAAGTTTTGTTTATTTGGCTAAAAGGAGGTCAGCTGTTGTAAGCTAAATGGCAGTGTTGGTTAGCGTGAAAATATGAAAAAATGATAGCATAATAAAATAGTTGTTGATACAACAAAGAAGAAGCAATATATGCATAACTAAGGCTGCCATATGTATTAATAAATCTGTTAGTCATTTAAAATAACGAATTTTTTAAAAATAATATCAAATTTAGACACTTGTTGACAATCGCAACATATTTTTACTTAACTGTTGTAGCTGGATTTGTTTTTTAAATATTTTATGCATTTTTTCTACTTTAACACCACATAATAATGGGCTTAAAAAATAAATTGTTACGTGAAAATTAAGAATTTTTTTAAATATAGAAAATAATTAGAAAAGAAGGTACACATTAGAAATGTTAAAAATAATTAATACAACTACAACACATAGAATTAATTTTAAATCAGATACAGAAAATATAGCTCAAAATTATAGACACTTAATAAACAAATATAAATTTTGTTAAATATTTTTGTTAATGTGCTCATATTATTTATATACAAATAAGTGTGCCCATGTACAAATATATAATTGTATATATTTATTTAAACATATTAACAGAATTATGTTATTATTAAATATTTTTATTATAAAAAAAATTCATTTAACACATACATTTTTATAACAATTGTTTTATAAATACATTTTTAACATATTACTTTTATTATAATTTTTTAGATTATTTTATGTATATAAACACATAATTTTAAATTATTATTTAATATTAATCAACCTTAAGATCTTAAAAAATTGTTTTTATTTAAATTTTCCGATATTTGGACTTTCTTTTGAAGGTCTTCTTCAGGGAAATATGGGAAAATTTAAAGAAAAACAATTTTTTAAGATCTTAAGCTTGATTAATATTAAATAATAATAAATTTATAAGATCGAATAATTTAATAAAATTGTTATATAATTTTCAATATTTTTCGAATTTTGTATATAAAATTTCGTTTATTATTATTATTACACAACCTAATTTAATTTTGTCAAGAAAATTTTTGAAATATGTATTTTTAATAATTTGATTAATATGGCTATTTTGTTAAGCTTGAGGTCTTATTTTTCAAAAATTTATTTTTATATCGATATTTCGCTTCAATTTTTGTAGCTTCTTCAGGATATAATTTTTAACAAAATAGCCATATTATTTAAAAGAAAAAGGTTAAATAAAACTAACTAATAATATTTAATAATTTGATTAATTTATAATTATATCAATTGGAGCAAAATATCGATATAAAAATAAATTTTTGAAAAATAAGACCTCAAGCTTAATAAAATAGTCATATTATTTGAATTTTTTTTTTAATTGAAAGATATAAAAATAATATTTAATAAAAATAAGAGAAATAATAATAATAAATAAAATTATTTTATTTGAGAAAGGCATACGAAGGCGTGTCGAAATATTGGAAATTAATTTAATAATAATTAAAATACATATAAATATAAAAAGACCTTAAAAAGAGCTTAAAAAATATTTATTTATTTACTTTCAGATAGAAAAGGTCAAATAAACAAGATTTATGTTTAAATAATTTAGCTTTTATATTGTGTAACTAAATATGTCTAATTTACGATAATATTAAAAACAATAAAAATTATTTTTTTAAATGAAAATCAAAATTTGTGTAATTTTATTTTCGGTGTAGCATTAATATTATTTTTAATTAAAATTATTTCAGAATTGTGTTACTGTTAAAAAATTGACATTATTTAACAAAATCATTTAATAATTTTTTTAAAAAACACAAAGTTTTCTTAAATAAATCCCTATGCTTTTTAGAAGAGATATGGGTCTTTTTTTAATTTTTAATTAATTACATTAATTAATAACTTTATTGAATGGTTTTGGCCTAAAATGCAAATCCAAAAATTCTAAAACAAAAACTTTTATTTTCTTAAACAACTAGTACTTACAAATTTATATTAAAAATTCTTATGTTTCAAAAATCTGCCTGGAGGATCTACTAATCTCAAAAAAAAGTATCCATTTCAGCAAAATTTTATCTAAGATTTTACTTCAAAAAAAATAAAGCAAAATCATAATTAAAAATGTATTAAGTACGTTTATAAGTAGCTGGGAACAATCCCTGAGATTAATTTTTTTTTGAAGGCTACTTTTCGTTAATTAGAACACACATAAAAACAAATGAATGAACTAAAATCTTAAAATTAACAAGTAAGTGAAAAAGAAATGAGAGCTAAATGGAAGAAAAAAAAGGATCAATCACTTTGTAATCATGTTCAAGTTTGAACACAACAATCATCAGGTCTAATATTGAAATGTTAAGCTACAGACAGTAGCCTTAGAGTTGTAGACTACTTGACTCTTGTTCGTTGTGTTTGGGTGTTTCTTTTTTAAATCAGAAAAAAAAAAATCCATTTGTATTTAGTTATTATTCCATTGTACGTTTAAGCGTATCAAAAAGGCGCCTGTTGTTGTTTTGCTTGTTCAGAAAAATATTTTTACTCTAGATTTACTGAGCCTTTCACTCAGTCTGCTTAAGGGATTTTCCTTTTGTTAAAAACATTGTTTTCCTGTATTACGTGATGTTTATCACTACGTTTGCTTTATGTTTGTTTTGTCTGCAGTCTGTTGTTTGTGTTTGTTTGTACCTGTTTAAACTTTATTTAAAACATTTTAATTTTTTTTATTTAAATTTGTTTAAAGATATTGATCACCGCCCGCTTAAATGATTTTTTGTAGCCAATTTTCTTATAAAAAGAGGAAATAAAGGACAGCACAGCTGAAAAATAATAATATTTTCTTTGGTTTCCGTTTGAAATGTACCTATTGGATTAAATATTTTATTTTCAACATTCTGCATTTTCTAGACAAAATTAAAAGAAAAAAATTATTATTTGACACGCTAGAAAAGTAGAAAACATTTTTTTTTTAAATTAAATTAATTATTTTTATATATTTTTAACCGATCTTGGTCGCTCTTTTACTTTATGAGCTTTCAGAGAAATCCATTCACTAAAAATTCAATTTCAATTGCATGTCCCAGTAAGAGTAAATCGATTGTTTGACGCGCTGTGTAACAGGTGGCGCCGTCTTGCTGAGTTCACATGTTATCCTTATTCATGCCGTTCAGTTGATTCCACAAGAACTCCGTTATCACTAAGCCTTTCACATGGAAATACGCTTCGGAGAAGATGACCTTTTTCGAAAAATTGTCATTAACTAGTTGCCACGTGCACTCTTACTGACACACCCTTTAAATAGCGGCCTTCTTTTGAGTATAGAGATTATATGCAGACTATTTCACAGAAATTTCTTTTAAAATAAAGTTTTAATCCTAGATCTGTGCAGCTGATGATATAATTAACCCAACTTTGTTTTATTTATATAGATTTATTTAGAATTACCTTTTGGGGCTATTTGAGCTGAAATAACGATTTTAACTTATTAACTTTAACTCTACATCATTAGGATTTGTCGGAGGCTCCGGTATCCTCTCACTCCTGCCTCTCATACCAGCCAATACTGAACATTCGCCTGTAAAATGTGCACCAACCTCCGTGTTTTTCAGACTCTTTGCTAGATGACCGTTACCAGTGCAATTAAATACATAGGGTGTTTTTTATAAAGGTATAGAACTTTAAGTTGACATTACTGTTCAAGATGGCGACCGAGTGATTTATTCTCAGTTTGGTTTGGCAATTCATCATGAATAGACTCACGCCTGAACAACGCTTGAAAATAGCGGTTCTGTGCGGAATATGTATTTTACGAATTTTGTTTAGCGATAAAGCGCACTTCTGGTTGAATGGCTACGTCAACAAACAAAACTGCCGCATTTGAAGTGAAGCTAATACTCCAGTGT
The DNA here is from genome assembly GCA_947397855.1 of Thelaira solivaga. Classification (NCBI taxonomy): domain Eukaryota; kingdom Metazoa; phylum Arthropoda; class Insecta; order Diptera; family Tachinidae; genus Thelaira; species Thelaira solivaga. The sequence goes on from OX377614.1 coordinate 48,434,962, forward strand.
ATGTCGAAACACCGTTACATCCAGAAAAAATGACTGCTTGGTGCGCTTTATGGGCTGGTGGAATCATTGGTCCGTACTTCTTGAAAAACGATGATGGCCAGAACGTTACAGTCAATGGTGATCGGTATAGAGCCATGATTACTAACTTTTTCATTCCAGAATTAAACAACCATGATGTCCAGGAGCTGTGGTTCCAACAAGACGGCGCAACATGTCACACAGCTCGTGCCACAATCGATTTATTGAAAGACACGTTTGGTGACCGCCTAATTTCACGTTTTGGACCTGTGAATTGGCCTGCAAGATCTTGTGATTTAACACCGCTATGTAAAGTCATTGGTCTATGCGGATAAGCCACAAACGCTTGACCATTTGGAAGACAACATTCGCCGTGTTATTGGCGATATACGGCCATCGAAAATTGGACGTCCAGATTGGACTACATCCGAGACAGCCGATGCCACAAATCATATTTAAAATGTAATGCCACAAGATTATCTTTCGGATAAATAAAATTCATGTCAATCGAATAATCCATCGTTGTTTTATTACAATTTAAAGTTCTATACGTCTATAAAAAACACCCTTTACAAGCTAAGGTAGTGTCGGTGTGCTGTATGTCTCAGCGGCGCATGCAAGACTAATTTTTGTGACACCTGCAATTCGTCTTATTGATTGCAGGATCGTTATTACGCGCCATCACGTAGCGCTTTATTATTATTTTAAATATAAATTTAAGAACTTGACGTTAAATAAGGAACTGTCTTGAGAAATAAATTGTGTTATTTTTTTTGTAACTGAGCCGCTTAGACGGATTGTCTTATTGCCGAAATCTCCGTCTTGATGTATCACAAATCCGGGATAAAAGGGTTCGCAAGCACTCCGAGCTGCTGAAGGCTGACCAGTAACTCTACACTGATACCTCGGGATTGACGGGTTAAGAACTGACGCTTACCTATCGAACATTGAGTGCAGAGATCTGTGGATCGCACTTCGTATCAATCCTACAGGATTTAATGGATGATGTTCTGGAGACAGCATCAGTGTGCGTAAACTTCGTGCACACCCAACAGAAGAAGTTGCGGAATCGTGACCAGTTATTGGTGAAGTCTCCTTCGGCAGTATACACGGTGGCTGTCGATTGGAACTTAAAGGTCTGCAGATAAAGGGGACTTGTCGCAACAAGGGGATGTGTGAGACTGACCTTTAACACACGTGATTTGCTACCTGTGTCCTGAGGGGTATGGAGGTATTGGTGGCAGGCTCAAATACCACCCATGATTTGACCATGGTGTGATAAGGCCAAAGGTCAGGGGTTTATCTAAGTCATTCCACATGATGTGACTGAATGGTGACATCCCCGCCAACACAGTTAGATAGCTCAAAGTACTGCGACCATATCTAAGTTCCTTATTGACCCTTCTACAGAGATAATTACGGATTCACTTACGTATCATTTCACTTCAGCTACTCAGGTCCCAAGAGTTTATCATGAACTCACCTTCGGTAATTGTGTTGTCAGTTGTCTTGGAGCTGTAAAGTGACCACCTTGACGCCAAAATTTTAACCTTTAAGTCCCCAAGGCTAACATTGCCGGATCTATTGCTGCGTTAGAACCATTAATCGTTGACAATCTCGTGTAAACTGACTGTGACAGCAACGCGTTAGTCACATAAATGAAATCGTTTTTCTAATAAAAAAGTTACTTTTTTCAAGCGTAAGATCGAATGATAATGATTCGTTTTAAATCCATATTTCGCTTCAACTTTGTGTGCTTAACTTTTTCCAATAGAAATAAAGTTTCCATTATTTTATTTAATTAAAAAAAAAAATAATAATAAAGAATTATGTGCCTGGGCCACCCGTTACATGCCAGTGGGGTTCACTTAGCTGTTAGAAAATGGGTGTTTTAATTGTTACACCTTCGAATTCACTGACTCATGTGTGCAAATGAGAAACTAAAAGAAACCAAAAAACAAAAACTAAAACATGATTTAGTCGATTTTCACATTTAACAAGCGTGTCCAAATGATTGGCCAGCAACTGCCAAAAGAGCCTACATCGAGTTAACAAATGATATTCAATTTTAAATGTAATCGTATGTAAAACAAATCAGACTAATAAAAATTGTACACTGACTCTTTTTATGACACTTATTTAAGCAAGTTAGCTGCTGATTTTTCTTCAAAAAAAAAAAAAAAATTAAAATTTTATTGGTCTCAACTGCAAACGTGTCTTGTGTAACCTAATCTGCATTTAATTTAACAGCAGGGAGTGGTAGTGTTGCAGTTAGTAAAGCATCTACCCATTTGAATAGGCCTTAACTAGAGCCGGGCAGTTGTAGTTGTAAAACTTTACATGGACTAAAATCAATTTAGCAAATAATAAACGAAATATTTAATTAAATAAATAAAAAGTGAAGAAAAATGGATTAGAAACAAAAAACGCAAGAGCCTTAACCATAAAATAAGACGCCATGATCAAATTTACACACAGAAGGATTAAATTCATAAGATCGCTCGCTGGCCCAGCGAAAAGAAAAAGGAAACCAAACATCTGGTTTAGGGATTTTTTGTATTTTAAAGTTTTATGAAACTAAACACACGAGTAAGAAAAACAAAATAAAAAGTGCCAGCTAAGCGTTTATTTTTGAGAGGTTTACAACAACAACAACAACAACAACAACAACAACATAAATGAAAAACGAAAATCAAAAAGCAAAAGCAACGCTGGTGGTATTTTAACTCTGTTTCGCTAAATATTGTGTGAGGGCAAAAATAAAGTGGTATTTTGTAAGAGTTTCAAGCTCTTGGGCGTAGTCTTGCCACGGTCAAGCCACCCTTAACCCGGTGACTAAGACTACATTGCACACACCTCCTTTATTGAGAGAGTTGGGCCGACCTAGAGCTACTTTATGTTGCTATGCAACAGCGTTGGGTGTGTACAAAGTCCAGAGACCGAACAACGAACCAGGGATGTTGCTCCCAGAACATCATCCATTAAACAACTCCTTGGGGTTCTAACGAAGCTCGGTCTAGAGACTTCGCGCACTTATTGTTCAATCGTATCGTGGGTATGATTAATGAAGCCTCACCTGTGAGGCTACCGGTTCCCGTGGTACCAGTGTAGAGAGTCACTGGTCGAACTCTGAAGGTAATCCTTCTGCAAGGTTCAAGCCTCTAGTAGTTAAGGGGGCTGGGCACACTCTTTTACGCCCGGTATAGTGACACATCTCCAAGAAGACACACCCCGGGGGACTTCAGCCCTTAATGTGAAGTTTTAAATGATAGAAAGAAGCACTGACTAACCTAATAAGAGTAACCACAGTATAAGGAATAACGTGCGTTTTCTGTTCCGCCACTTTTCCATAACTTTCAAATTTTATACTATTGATTCACTACAGCTTTTTACTGCGGCGGTTTGTTTCTTAAGGAAAGGCTTTGCAGGTTAGGGTTGCCTTTAAAAAATTTCTTTTCGTTGACTAAATTAAGGTTAGGTTAGGCTGCATAGGTCGCTTTAACAAGAAGACGGGTCTTCTGATGTAGTCCCTTTGTGATACCTGTATAAGAGGAAAAGTGAAAGATGCCAAAGAAATAAGAGCCAGAAAAATAGCAAGAGAAGAATAGTAACCCAAAGGCAGACACCCCAGGCCCTAATTGCAGTTCGACTGTCAGTATAAATACGAAATATTTCGCATTTAGTACGACAGCCAAGATGTCTTGGAGTGACGCAGTTAATAAAATTAGGAATTTCGCTCCAAGTGCTAATAATGTGCAAATATCTCCATGATCTATGGTTCCACTTATGCACCGCATAGATACAACTAATGCTAATTTCTCAGCTTGCAAGTGAAGAGTGCCTTATTGAATGTTGATCTCATGGTTCTTGTAATCAAGCTTACACCTAAAGCGCTTTAAAATCGGGATTTGTTCGAGATCGTAGTTGATAAATTAAAAAGGTGACACAGGCTATCTCACATCCAAGGGTCTTCCTAGGCATCTGTTACTTTGCAGTGCAATAATGTCATATTCCCAAAATCATATGGCAACAGTATCAGCCACAGAATACTAATCACGTCACGTGATTACTAATTTTGTATACAAGGAAGCATTCATGCTAGCGAAAAAGTAAAAGAGATAGAAGATCACCTATTAGACCTACTGGGTCTTTTCGCTGTTTTTTTTCTATAGAGTGAACGGTTGGAGTTGTAGTCGGTGACTGAATCTTAAATTAATCCAATTGAGTCATCAGTTAAATTCATTGTTTTTTTTTATTGCGTCATCACGATCTTACAAACTTTGGAAGGAGAGAGTCATAACTACACTGCGAGAAGTTTATTCGCATATCCTACGAATTTTGTCATTAATCCAATGATCAGTCATAAGACTAATGAAAAAGTTTATTCACTTAATGAAATAGTTTCATTGCATTTGAAAATATTTAATTAATTCACAACATTTAAATATGAAATACTTCATTGAATCATTGAAACAATTTTTAATGAAACCGTTAGATTGGATTTATGGCACATTTTTCTTTCAGTGTGGGCCATCAATTGATCATATGACACCCTTTAAATTATAGCAAATCCAAAATCTTTGCCTTCTAAATGTAAATTGGGAAAATTATCCTCTTAATTCCTCGGTAGAATGAGTTATATCTGGTTAGAAGGGATGATCAAATCTACAATCTCTTATCCTGGTGAAAGCATAGTTTAGATTCTTCATCGTCAGCTCATCAACAAGCAATTTATTGCTTTCATTTCGTGTGTTGTCTCACTTATTCAAATGGAATCAGTCCGTAGCTGAAAGCATTTTATTTACTGGCCGAGAAAATCGTGTGAACAACTTTTGAGTTAACCGATTTTACAGTTCAATTGTCGATTAGATGAACTTTTTTTCCACCCAAATCAATTTAACAAAGTTTAAGTCCGACTGATTTATTTAAAAAATTCAGGAAAGAATATAGAAGCCATTTAACAACGGCCTTCATAACCAGCTGCTGTTTACTCTGCGGTTTTCAATTAGAATTTTGAAGTCTCTAGCAAATTAATTTCAAAAGAAATTTTTTAGGAAATTAATTTTTCACTCTACATAAAGCCTTGGTGTTTGTTAAATTTTGTGATATTGTATCAGCGATTTATAATCTAAACTTTGCATCACGATCAGCAAATTCCAACACCAACACCATCGTCATCGTCATCGTCATCATCACACTATTGCTGGCCAAGTTATAATTTTGCGATTAAATATTTTTCCTTCCTTCTGCTATTGTTGTTGTTGCAGTTCTTTATAATTCTAAGGCCATTGGAGAAGCAAGTCGGTCGTCGGTTCATTTTGTTCATAATCCCTGTGTGTGTGTGTTTTCGCTGTGAACGAATGCGATTATTTATTGACACTTGAAACTCTTGATGGTGCTGGCTGGCTGACTGGCTGCTTGAATCCGGCAATGAAAAGACGTTTGCTGGTGATGTTGTGGCATTTAAGTTATGTTGCATATGTTGGCTTTAAGAAAAGTATGTTTTTCACGGCTGGTGTTTCATATTCAGGCTTTTGATTTATGATCAAGTAATTGTTGCTTTTTTTTCGTCGTCTCTTCTTCTGCTATACCTTCTCTTTAGGGTATAAATGTTTTTCTTTCCTTTTGCATGGGCTACAACAAAGCCAAAGGAATTGATATCAATGAAATGTGGAAGGTGGAAGGGGTGGGTTGAGCAGAAAGGGGAAGAGGGACGAATAAATATTGAATGTAAAAACGTATTTTCGGGTTTGTTTCACACTTGACTTGATGCCATATAATTTATGTGTTATGGAAAGCCTAACAATTTGTCTAAATCATAGAAATGTTTATGAGGCAATCCTGCAAGGTGGTCGCCCTGCCACCAACAAAGAATTTATGCATATGTGTGTGTAAAATTGTCTTTGATCTGTCAAAATCAGCACACAAAAACGAAGAACGCTAAAACAAATTTTGACATTTCACAATCAATGTACACAATAGACGCCTGATCTCCTGCTTTAACTTGCTTTTTGTTAAATTAAGAAAATGCTGGAGCTTAAATAAAATCTAGGAAACCTTTAGCAAAACAAAAACAACTACAAGCATTTCTCTCTCTCTCTCTCTCTCTCTCTCTCTTATTTACGCAACATGCACCGAAAATTTGAAGTTTATGTGCGGGATGGCATAATCTTGGAGAGTAAAATCTTTTTGTTAAGTACTCTCTCTCAAACTCTCACTCATGCTCTGGCATAAAAAAAGCACAAGTAGGAAAATCGCACCCGCTCTGTTTTTATTTTTGTTGTGTATTTTCAAAGCAGTAGTAGTAGTAGTCTTTGTTGTTGTTGTTGTTGTTGTTGTTGTCATTATTATTATAAATGAACCACATAAAAGTTTACAGTGGAAGTTTAACGTGTTAAATTGATTTAAATGGCGCGTGAGCGAAGGAGATAATTTCCACATGTCAGGATGTTTGCGATATTTATGGTCTGCAGTTTAAACTATAAACGACCACAATTTATACAAAACAAAGCAAGCAACCAACCAACAACAACAACAAAGAACAACACGAACAGCAACAGGGCAAAGGCAATCAGCTGCACACATACAAAAGTCTCCCAGGCTGAAAGTCAAAAGTCTATGATTACACAAGGTATTTATTTCAGGGATGTATGATGAAAAATATTGCAAAATTGTACCAAATTAAATCAAGGAATCTAAAAATTTACACTTCAGAAGAGTCAAAAATTATTGGCTCCTAAAGTACGTCAATTGGTGGCAAATGTTTGCAGATTGTTTTGGTTGCGAAGTTTCCAAAAGTCATGTGACATGATTTTGAAATTTTTGGGAAAGGTTTTCTAATGAGCTGCTGCGTAAGTACTTGTGGCTATATTAAGCTTAGCTTGTACTTTATGCTTTAAAAAGTCATGTTGCTGTAAAAAATAATTTATATTCTAGTAAGAAGGCCAGCGCTGGTTACAGCTTAAGACCAACGAGTACGAGTAAAGCAACATAAAGTCAGCCTTATTAGTGCTTGTTAACTGAGTTACCATTTAAAACATGTTACGAAAAATTTAAGACTGTCCCCAAAGCATTTTATTTTCAATAATTAAATTTAATTTTTTAAGAACAAAGGCCTGTTAATCATAGTCTCACTAAAGTCAATGGGCCATAACCATAGTCACAAAAAAGTAGGCTATAATTAAGAGCTGACTTTTGTTCATAAGAATTTTATGAGTTTAAATTGTTTTTAAAGAGATACCGACTTTTTAAGAACGATTTTAAATTCTTAAAACTCTCTTGAACAAAAATTAGTTCTTAATAAAAAATCCCACTTTTTTGGGACTAATATTATGACCCAAAGTCTATTTTAGCTAAAAAGTACTTTTAAATTTAAAGTCATTTTAAAAATGATAATTTATTGTTCTGCTTCTTAGCTTGATTACTTCCGAATTTCTGAAGTAGTCCCAGTAAGATTGAACTTTTTCATTCATAAATCGAATGTTTCACTTGGTGCCATCTTGCTGAAACCACATGTCGTCCAGTTGAGACTACAAGTACTTCGTTATCTTAATCCTGTAACTAATGTCGTTTATAGTCAACGCAAAAAAGTAAATTCTAAACAAAATCCACACCAGACAGTTGCTAGTTGTGGGTAAATTTGTTTCTTATGGATTGCAAGAGTCCCAAATTCCACAATTTAGTCATTCAGATGGAAATGCGCTTCATTGGAAAAGATGACTTTTTCCCAAAAATTGGCATTTAGTGCACTTTGCTCTCTCTTTACAATTCAATAAAAGAATCAAAACTTTCTCAAAAACAACGTGTTTTTATTTTTAAATGAAAAAGTGCACTTTGCATCAAGGCAAATGGACAGCAGCAAGCAGTTAAATAGCAATTCACCAACTGATTCACAGCAGAAAACCTCGTGATGAGGATCTTGGAAAAAAGCAAACAGTTGAACTCAACAGAACAGCATTTCAATTCAAAAGGACATCAATGTAATTCAATTAATATTGTCTATAAATAATTTAGACAAGCTTGCAAAAGTTCACGCTTCAGCTAGAGATCAGTGCGAAAGAAATTGAGAAAGTAGATGCGAACATAAAAAAGCGCCATAAGATTGCAGGACTTTAGAGTTTTATTATTGTAAGTCTAGGCCCTGATCAATTAATTTTTTGAAAAATTTTAAAGTTTTACGAACAAATAGAAAACACCTGTTAATCAGGGACTAGTTCTTTATGCTTTCGAAAAGCTACATAAATGGCATACGATACAAGTCCATCAAGCACATTTTGAATTAAAATTTTTTTGTTTATAAAAATACTAGTTGATACATCTGACGTAGCAGCTTTCAACACATCGATTTGCTGTTAGCAACTGTTTTCGTTAGCGCATTTGTTTGCTATCCCAACACACACACTATATAATATTTCAGTTCAACAGGATCAGAGACCCCTTCAGCAATTGTACAATAACCCGAAATGTATTTATTGGATTCACTTGTAATTTTTACAGAATATTTTCATACTTATCATACTTTAATTACATGAAATCGATTTTTTTTATTTTGACCGCCCCTAACCCCTTTTACATTTCGCAAGTTTTCAATTCAACGTCTGTTCAGTTAGTTAATGAAAACCATTGGCATGTGTCAAACCTCGATGGATTGTCACTTTATCGCAATGAGGACGCTAAGCAGGAGAGACAAGTGAAACTCACAAACGAAAGGGCAACATGCACCCTTCAGAGGTCAACGGATCATTCATATTTTCAGTAATGGATCCGCCCGCAAAATAAACCTAATAAGCAAGCACCCTTTTACCTTTCCCATTTATGCTGAATTATAAAAATTATTGACAAATTGCTACTTTAATGGTAACCCTCTGTGGATGTGTATGTGTATGTGCATGTGCGTGTGCTTCGTGTGCGAACGTACGAACAGAACACTCTCTGGCGAGTTGAGTTTTTGCTTTATTAATAATTGCTACCAATTACATGCAATTGCAAAATCATTTTTGACACCTTGCCGTAGTTTATGGGTAACAAACTGTCATATATTTTATATCAAATAAACGCCATGATTATCACGATGTACGGACACACTTGTGTGTGAGTGGGTTCGTATGTATGTTGTTTGCATGCCTACATACGAAGGCAGTATGACTTTACTTGCATTCAACAGCTCAGTCACCTCAACAAACTTTCAGCGCGATGAAAATTACATGGAACACATTGTAGGTTGTTTTTGTTATTTTGCCAAAATTAGTAAGTACACCGAGAAAATGTTTAATCAATTGAATGTTTTAATAAAATCAAATATCATATTGAATCGAATTGATTGTATCATTTTAGTAGGGTTTATCTACGGGCGGGCTACTTATGGTCAACTATATGTTCCCAAATGTAAATTAAATAAAAAGCAGTGCTTGCATTTTTCTGTTTTGTTTTTGTTTTACTCAAAATCAATCAAGTAATCAGTTTTTTGGTTTATTTCCCTATTCTGATAAAAATTATTTGATTTATATTTTTCCCAACGTTTTGTTGGTTCTTTTTTTAAACTTCTTCAAGGATTTGCTTTATTCTAAACTGATTATTTAATTGACTCAATTAAAAATTTAATCCAGCAGTTTAGCCGCTCGTTTGCTAGCATGGCTCTCACATCCAAGCATCTAATAGAACGTAAGATTGTTATGGTTCCCAAGTTTATTTATACCATCCATGGCAATATCTGGTGTTCACTTAAGTAAAAATATACTTAAAAACAGCACCGATTAGAATTAGAGTTAGGAGCGGGAAGTTACAAATTCTCTCTAAGTCAGGTATTCGTTAATAATTCAAAGACTTTTTTGGATGAATTGCCCGCCATTCCAGACGGTTGTAGGTAGTGATGCTCTAAGTAACAAAAACCGAGCTTAAATTAGACATTGCAGTAACACAATATGTGCTCTGCTGTCTCTTCGCCGTCAACAGAGGTCGTTTTGACTGATCTTCATCAAGTGTTTTAATACTTTGGACTGTCCAGTCATGCATATCGTAATATCGTATCAGTGAGTCATTTGTGCTCTTCCGAGATCGGAAAAGTTCGGTTAGGTTAAGTTACACAGGACGGCTTAATAAGGAAACAGAAGCTGGTTTCACTTGGGTCATGTGATGCGGTCTCTTTGTGGTACCTGTATAAGAGGAAGCGAAGAAGGATAGCACTAGAGATAGAAAAGTGAAAGGAAATAAGTAAGAAAACAGATGGAAGAAGATGAGTCCGTCACTCCCGATGAAGCCATATAGCATGTCGACCTTTATAGTCAGCGCAGTGAGACCGTGCAGGTAGTGCTCCCCTTCAGCCCATGACAGCGGCAGAGACAGTTCTCCTCGTCTTGACAACTTTTACAGCAGTCGTTTAATAGCAAAACCCATTCTCCTGGCATGGTTGCCGAAACTGCACTGGCCTGTTACTACTGCCACCACATTTCTCAATTGCACTCTATGGAGTCCCAATAAATTCCTGCTGTACTGCACGTCCGTTCGTCCTTCCATCTGGACTGTACTCTACGTAAAAACATAGTCTTGATCTGTTGTTCACAGACCGAGAGAAGGATGCCGCAGGGCATGTCGGTATTCTGCTCTGGCAGCCTCGACACTTCCCTTGCCAGGTTATTCCCTAAAGGAATTTAATGTTCACGCACCCAGATGAAGATGATCAGTCAATGTCCCGCCATCCAATTTAAGAATGCTCAGTATTCTCGGACTAGATTTGAAGAGTTTTTAATTCTTTTTACAAGCCATTCGTCAAACCTGAGATTAATAGAGCTTCAAGACAGTCCGCAGAATGATTTCGGTTCAATGAAACTTCTCTGCCTTCTCATAGCCTTCATATTCAATATGACCTGACATCCATATCAGGTGAACACTGCTATTACATGCTAGTTTCTTCAGAAATATTACACAATTCCAAGCCAGTTTCGATTGTAACTCAAAGGCACTGAATGCTAGTGATGTCGCCCTCTATAAAAGTGAATATAAATCTGACTGCTGTTTACACTGGACGGTCGTTAGGTCTATCTCCGTTCGTGATGAACGTATTTTAATTATCTGCATCTTTCAGCCTTTTGCAGTATTCCGAGAGTACATTGGCTTGGAAAACAGGTTGAGAATTAGTTAGTCCGACATGGACCAGCCTAGGTCTTCATAGCTCTTTGGTGCATTAATAAGCACGAATCTAAACTTTATTTCTCCTAAGTTTTTTTTTAATTATTCATTTTAAACTAGAATTAAAATAATCAGTTGAGGAATTTCCAATCCACACATATTTTAAGCGAATTATCTTCATATCAATACCTGAAGAAGTCCGCAAAAAATACTTTGGATGGAATAATTAAAAAATGCATGCACTTCTTTTGCTTACAACCATCTCGTTTTATTTGGACAACTTACACACAAAACCAGCGCCACTGATGAGTAAAAAAATGCACCAAAAAAGCACTTCACTAGAAATCTTCAAAATCATTTTGTATCCCATAGCGCCATTACTTTGTCTACAGTCCTTTTTTTATGGCCTTCGTATATTTTTCATACATTTCATACGTTTATTCGCTTACTTAAAACGATTACTTGGAAATTGAGGGTTCAGTTCTCAAAAATAATTTTTAATCTTCACGTAGGTTTTGGCATTCATTCATACTCGTAAATACTCGTGCATGAGCTGTAAACAATAATTGCAGATTCATATTCATGCTCGTAGTTATTATTAGAGGGAGGGAGGATTTTATGTTTGTTGTTGCTGTTGCATGTTGTATGTTGCTCTTGTGAGGTTGAATATGAATAAGAAACACAAAGTTTCGACAATATTTATGTGCTAAATTAGTGTTTATTAATTTAAATGTTTGTAATTATTTAAATTGCAAAACTTATGTATGAGTGTGTGTGTGTGTGAGTGTGAATTATTACATATTTAAAGAGCTATTAGCCTTTTTCTGTTTTATAAGTTTTTGGTTTTAGACAAAAAGTTTTAAAAGCGAACTTTAAGTGCTTTGCAAACTGTGTGAAACTGACATAAAAAAGCAACGACACTTCGAAAAACCGCTACACTTACAAAAAATATGAGTCGTTATCCTATTGTATTCGATCTTTAGTTAACAACAAAATTTAGTTTAACCCATGAGTTGTAGGGTAACTGAAACTTGGTACGGTTGGTTGGTTTATGTGGCGGCCTGACGGCCATTAAATAGTTTGAATCGCAAGATTCTGTTCTGAACAATCTACTCCAAAAAAAAAAAAAAAACAGCGGAGTAATAAAGTAACTTAAGCCCACCCTATAGCATTGCGATATCTGAAAAGGTTTCTTAACTCTATTCTCAAACATTTGGGCTGCAAAGCCAGAAAAGGCGGCCAATCACCAGTAATAACAGCTACCACTTTGAAAATATACTTCTTATTGCTGCTCCACAGCTGAGCGGAATGTCTAAAATCATAGCAAGGCCATGTTTGATGAGCAACGAGCTACTCGAGTTCCCTTGATAGTAATCGTAAATACTATGTGGGCTGTATGATAGCTCCGTGACATTTTGAATTTCCCTTACAGTTCCCTCAAATGCAACCATCGTCTTCTAATAAACTACTGTCGATTTTTGAGCAAACTGCGTCATTTAGATTGTCTTTGGCAGCTTTTAATGGCAGACAACCTTGTGAATTCTAGTAAGAATGGAAAAAGTGAAATTTGTGTGTTGATTAAGCAGTATTTTTTTGGGCAAAAAAAACCATCACTGAAACCAAAGAAAGACTTGATAAAGACTATGTGACTATCAATTTCAGTGGTTAATATGTGGTTCCGTTGTACTGATACCAGCTCAATTGACGCTGTCGCCAGAAATCGTCGATAAAATTCATGGAATATTTCAAAGTACTTGAGGTGGTATAATGATCGTCACCGACATAGAAGCCTCCTTATTACCAACGAAGACACTCTGTGTCTACGTTAGCTTGACATCGGAACCGAAGAACTAGAACATTCGGTTACTGTGCTCGGAAAATTGTTTGATAACCAAATAACAAAAATTAAATGAGAGCGCGTGATAAAAATATTTTAGAATTTTACAATGAAGACTTTCTAAAAATTAATTTAGCCAAAATAAAGGGGAGAATTTCTTATAGTGACTGGTAGATTCTTAAAGGTGAGCTTTCCTCACCGAAATTTGTGTTTTTTTTCTATAAGAGCACATTAGGTTGCACAGGCATGCATGACAACAACAAATTTTGTGAGTCTGGGCTTGCGTGACAATATATTTTACGTGAGAGTGCGAAATTCTAAATTCGGCCTAACTAAAAATGCGTGCAAAAGAATTATGGGGAGGATTTTACAACTAGAGCTTCTACAGAATGGCAGCTTGCCATGCGAGTCATATTTTATTACAATTTACTTCAGTTAGGTTTGTATTCTATAGGGTCCGCCATCGAACTTTTTTTTCAACTAGTGCTTATTTCGTGAATGGTAACACTTAGCTCATGTCTGATTTGACAGATAATTAGTTTTATCCTTCCGCTGAAAGAATATGGTTGTGTTTTCGCTTCGGTAAGTGGGCCTGCGATCGACTTCCAGAAGATGCCGATTTTGCCAAAAAAAAATCATCTTTTCAGATGAAGCTCATTTTGATCTTGGCGGGTATGTAAACAAGCAAAATTGTCGCATTTGGGGCACAGAAAACCCGCACGCATACATTGAAAAGCCGACGCACCCAAAACGAGTGACTGTTTGGTGCGGATTTTGGTCCAGAGGCATAATTGGGCCATTTTTCTTCGAAAATGAACAAGGAGTGGCCGTTACAGTCAATGGCGATCGTTATCGGGTCATGATGAACGAATTTTTGTTCACAAAAATTGAAGAGGAGGTAATTGGCAACATTTGGTTTCAACAGGACGGCGCTACGTGCCACAGAGCCTAAGCTACACTCGATGTTTTTATAGCATTTTCAAAAAGAAAAAAGTTATTTGGCGGACCATATATATAAAGCAAGCGTAAAAAAAATTGCTAATAAAAATAGATGGTGGTTCTTCTCATGAAATACCCTTAAGCATGCTTTAGAAGTATGTGTCGCGGCTTACTTTTTTAAAGGAACTGGTTTAACCTTTTACCAAGTATTTGCTGCAGGAAATATTCCTCCGGGTAATACTGATGCTCCCGTACCGTCGAACGCAGTTCAAACGTGCCAACCAGAGCGAATACATATAGATGAGTCAGCACATTTAGGTGAGCCTATACAACATCAAATATCCTATTAGATAGCTGCTATCAACAAAAAATCTAAGAGCAGCATACAGTTTCAGTACAATTTTTTCAAATGCCTATTGATCTCACTCAGCGCTCGAAAATATATAGGAAACAGTAGTCAGTTACTCTTGCCTAGCAGAGATTTGAAACTAGTGTGGGTTATTTATTCAACGTTTTTACTCAAACGATCTATGCCTTTTTTTTAATTTTAATCATTAAAAATTATTATTGTATGATCGAGCACAACATTTGATTAAAACATGTTTGAGGCACGAAGGAAAACTAATTATTTTTTATGCGATTGAAAAAGCAAAATTCAAACACAGGCATTAGCATGTACATGCCTGGATTAAAACATTCAACGAAACACACGCAAAAAAAATCAAATAGGTGTGATCGTTGATTTAATGCCTTTTTGTACGTGTTTTTGAATGTTTACATTACAAAAAAAAAAAACAGGTTTTAATCATGCCGTGAACATTATTTAATCAATCAAATATAAATAACGATTTTTACTCAAGTTGTTCGTTGGTGTGGTTTGATTGATTATACATAAAATATTTTAATCATGCACAATCAACCACAAATGTTATTTTTGCAATTCTCTGTGCAATTAACCCTTTTGAGTTTAGAAAATCACCTGTCATAACTTATTTATTTTTGAAATAATTTTATAAAATTGCAACAAATTTCAAAATGATTTTCTTTGGTTTTATATAAAACACCAGTAGCAAGTGCCCTCTAGAGTGTGTTTTTTTAATCTTTTTCTAAACAAAATATCCATTACCAATAATTAATAAACAATTTAGCAATTCATAATGTTTCTTTTTCATATTCCTATTTTATTATGATAAATTGCACTTATTAAAAAGCACATTTTCAGCTGACAAACATCTACTTATATGGCGATAAATCTTTTTTAAGAGTTCTTCCTTTATTTTATTTTATTTATTATATTTATCGTTATGAATTTTCTTCACTCTCTTTAGCTAAAATGATACCGGCTGTCTGCAAGTTAAAGCGATGTACACACGGACATGCCACCAACATGGCTGGCGTAAACAGGCTGACAGACGGGCTGGGCAAATTTAAATTTTCGCCAGCAACACCCTTAAGCTAAATTGGTGATAATTATTTTATGCACAAAATCTGAATATTTATGATTCTTAAAAACTCTTTGAAGTCAAAGAGAAAGAAGACAACGAAACGAAATCCCATCGTATAGTAAGTGGCGCGTTATTAGCTCTGCCATAAATTACATTATACGTTCGAAATTAAAAAAAAATAAAACACTTTCTTATAATTTTCCTGTTTTATATTGAGGGAAATTATTAAAATTTTACACCTTTTTTTTTTGGTTTTACTTTGCCTACAATTACATTCGATTGTTTAAACTTTGACGGGAACAAACATCAAGAAAAATACTCGCCAAAATAACTACTAATTGCAATTGTAATTTTATTTTCTTAACATTTTTAATTTACCGTTCCGGTTCTTTCAGAGTAGGAAGCGTTGAAATGTGCCAATTATGTGTTTGACATTTTGTAATTAAACATTTTTCTTAACTAGCCAAGAAAATGTTAAAATTTCTTTTCGACTCAAAGAAACAAATCCAGCTCAAACCCCTAAAAATTAATGTTCGCTCTCATTAGCCAGCCTATTGTTTTAAACAGTCACAAGACTTTACGTTCTCACACAATTTTACAGTCGAAGATTATAAACGTAATAAATAGAAATATAATTTTTTTAAATAAAAACTGAAGTTTGACCTCTTGTTCCTCTCGCTGCATATGAAAATGCCCTTTAACAAGGGTAAAACAGACATGCGTACATACTAAAGTGCTGCACAAGCACTTTTCATTATAAGATCAGCATTTATTTTGCCACTTCGTTAGCGAAGGACCATACTGTCGCTATTCGTTGTAGACCATTTAATCTCAGTTATAATTTTGTTAATACAAATAAAATCAAAAAGTATCATTAAAGTAGACAAATAGTACCATTTTTTATTTATAGATTATCCTTTGAACTCTAATTCTTCTAGATTCGTTAATGTTAAAAAAGCAAAAAGTACAGTTTTCTTCTTTTTATTATTTTTCAGCTTGCCCTGAACGGCTTAAGCCCAGTCTAATAGTACCATTCAAATCAATAAAAAGTACTGTTTTGTCTCTAAATGCGTTTATTAATTCAAAAGAAATTAATAAAATCAGTAAAAAGTACCATTTTTTCCCATTTTTGGTTTTCCACTTTGCTTAAAACCATTTGAGCTAAATCTAGTCCTTTTAGATTCCTTAATAATAAAATGTAAAAAAGCACCAAAAAAATAATAAAAAGTACTATTTGTCCTCTTAATGAATTTTCACTTTGCTTAGGACTGTTTGAGCCCATTCTCACATTCGTTTACATTAAAAAAACAAAAAGTACTATTAAAATTAATTAAAAGTACTATTTTATCTCCATAAAGATTTTTACTTTACGCAGGCGCGCTTGACTCCCATATAGTATTTTTAGGTTCGTTCATTGGTCTATGCGGATAAGCCACAAACGCTTGACCATTTGGAAGACAACATTCGCCGTGTTATTGCCGATATACGGCCACAAATGTTGGAAAAAGTCATCGAAAATTGGACATCCAGATTGGACTACATCCGAGCCAGCCGTGGCGGTCATATGCCAGAAATCATATTTAAAATGTAATGCCACAAGATTATCTTTCGGATAAATAAAATTCATGTCAATCGAATCGTTGTTTTATTGCAATTTAAAGTTCTATACGTCTATAAAAAACACCCTTTAGATGCGTCACGTGACAAATCGCTTAACTCCATCAGTTTCTATTTTATTAAATTTTAATATCAGTTGAATCCTGCAATTAAATAGATGCTAAATACTCACTTCAGAAGTGTTAGACAATTCCAGATCAGTTTCGATCTTATCTTTAATTGACAAAGTTGTTGTGACTGTTTTTGTGTCCCTTTCAAGTTTTTTTCTTGGTCTGAAAAACTGAGTTCTCTCGACCCACTTAAGCTGCATTATTTGCTGTTTGGTTTGGGTGGTTGTTGAAATTCAAAAGTTTACAAGGCTGGTAGCCTGTCAATTATTCAATTTGCTGTAGATTACCAGAATTCATTCAGGAACAGCTATTTGGCTTGGTTGTTCCATTATTCTGAATTTACTCACTGGTCGTGGAGAAAATTTTTGTCCGTACATTATTTTTTTTTTAGTTTGAGATGTATAGGGACAAAAATTTTGTCCGGAACAAATGCGTAAATTGTAAAAAAATCATTTTTCAAATGAAACTCATTTTCCGAACACAAGCCAAACCAAGTTTTTGCCTTTAGGAAATTTCAGATCTAGTTATTGACAATGAATGTGTAAAATCGTTTACTTACAAGATTTTGTAAACAATTTTTTTTCATTTTAGTTGATAAACAATAAGATTTCTTCATGCTGAAATTATTATTTCTCAAAAAAGTTTTTCTTTTTTTAATTATTCAAATTAACTTAACAAATTAATAATGAAAAATAAACTTCCTTTTGTGTTATTCACAAGGCGCCACATTAATTTTTGAATGAATTTTCTTATTGAAAATAACAACCGACAACAACAGCAAAACAAAACAAGTAAATCTGTTAAAATGTTGTCAAATCATAAAATTTCCATAATCACAGAGATCAAGTTACCATGATATGTAATACAAAACTATAGAAACTGTCAAATGCTTACAAAAAGTGTCAAAAAAAGAGAGAGGAAAAAGCATTTGAGAACTACATGCAAATGAAATAAAAACTCGTACTATTTAAATTGGTTGCCGGTGAGGGGGCAGGTATTAGTGCACAAAAGTAATCGGTTGGTGGTTAACCAAAAGTGATTAGTAAATGTAGTTACTTCTCAAGACACACAGGACAGTTGAGGTCCTACTTCAAGTTGTACCTTTTACTTTCCTATGTTGGAAGCCACTTTTTTTCACAACAAAAAAGCAGGACTTGAAGCTGCGACCCCAGATAGATTACTGCACTAAGTTGCGGGGACATCTGTTCCAAAAGATTGGTGTTATAAGTCTATCTCTGTTTCTTAACTAGCTAGAAATCCTACTTTCATTAATAATAAGTCCTAAAATACTAGACACACTAGAAATTCCTGGCAAAAAAATCAGGCTTTGAGTATGAGAACGTGAAAAGTTCACGTTTTCGAATTAATGATGAAAATCATCGGTATATTCGCAGAAGCTGAAGGGAAGTGTCCAACAGTTAGATAATGAACTCTTGCAAGAGATAAAGAAAATAATATCCCAGGAAACTTTGGTTGACTATAACAACTGGAGACACTAAACAAAGCTATTTACCAGCAAAAAATAGAGAGCAGGCGTGAGCAGTAGTTACTTGTGAATCTGTCTAAGGAGTGTTTAATTTTTAGTTAAGGAGGCAGAGGTCTCAAACTTTAATAATTGTCTGATGATTATGATTGGCTTAAAACAACGTGACTATTTAAAGTTAAGAGCAATAGAAAACAGGCTTTGTTTGTTTTAGCTTACACAAGCCGAGACGTGATATAAATTTGAAACTGAATTTTATAACCAGATAAACTACTTGCTAAAGTCGAGGGCTTTAACGAATTTAAGGTATTTGATAGTTAACATCGGATATCTTTAGTCAATAGGTACTAAAAGGATGTCAGAAAGTATACCAGAACGTAGTGATCTAGTTGGCCTTACTCTTCAAAGTCAACAGTAAAAGCTGTTGCTAGCGTGAAACTTAACGAAGGTAAGCAAAGGAAATATGTTTAGAGAGAGACCTTAGACTGTAATGATCTATTTTGGCTTCCCACCTTAAATTTTTGTCTATCATCTTTGGCTTAAGTAATTTGGTGCACACTCTGGATTACAAATTTCTTTAATCCCGTCCAATATTTTGTATTTTGATTAAAATGGAAGTATTTTAATGTCGCTGCTTTCGAATAAGATTTAAGATTTCAGGTTCTATGAAATCGCAAAATTATTTGGTGATAGAGAGAAAAAACATCGACTAGAATTTCTTTTTCCAATTATGTAAATTGAATGCGCCCTGTTAGCCCCACGTCCTTGAGTGTCAAAGGAAATAAACAGAAAAATGTACTAAATACGAGTATCTCAAGCTTTCCGCTTTTTCTATTAGTTCTATGCTAGAAGAACCATAGCGTTTCAAAAAATCCACTGAACATGGTTTTACCTTGAGTCAATGGCTTAACTCCTGCCCAAGACTTGTCAATCATCGCTACTTCCGCTTTAATTTGTGTGTTCCATATACGAGTATGAGCTAAGCTTTCATTTCTTCTCTTGCCTTGTGGGTTACGCTCTATAGCATTCCACATTTAATCTTCGCGTGGCCTTCTAAAAGTGTCTGCCATTCAATGCCATTTTCGTTTCTTAATTTCCGTGGCTATAGGTTGCTAATTGGATAGTTTCCACCACCTGTTGATGGAAGTAGCCCTCGGTCAAAAGATGTACCGTTTGAGTAGATACTCAAAATCCACTTCTATTAATGAAATCTGTTTTACTTGGTGGCTTAAATTAGAATTGCCAGATTTTGTTTCAACCATCTTTGATATCTAAGCTGGCAGTTATGCACTCCTCTTTTTCCAACACCTGCTGTATAGAACAATACGCCTGATTACATATCAGTAGGCGATATCTGTTTTATTATCTTTGTTGCCAGTAAGCAACAAAGGGTTCTGCGTAGGCTGCCCGTCGTACGTTAGGTTGATGTGAATAATGTCATCACTTCCATAGCCAAGTCCAGTGCAAAATAGAGTTGCCTTAATAGACCAAAACCTTTAGTCAAATGCTGAGTAGACAATCGTTCACTCATTCCATTTTTAGTACTTTTTCGTGAGCAATAATTTTCATTGTTTAGCCATAAGAAACGTTTTTAAAATTAAAATAAATCTTCCACATCCTAAATCATTTTAGAAGAACTCAAAATTTTGGTTTCTGAATGTTGATGTGGTCAGCACCCCCCACTAAAAACACAACCCAAACAAAATCCAACGTGTAAGAAGTCGTTCGTTTAACTGTTGCAGCCCAGCCATTAAGAATTCTTTTTTAATAATCACCTGCTGTTTTTGGTTTTGATTCCCTAAATGAAGCACCTTTTCTTGGTTGGTTGGTTTCTTTACAAGACTTGCTGCCATAAGTTTTTGTTGTTTTGAGGCAACAACATATGTAGATGTATTTATTATTGTAGAATATTTGTTTTGTTATTGATTAAACAGTCTGATGATGATTAAATGCTGGCTCACCCGCAGCATAAGCCAAATATAAACAATTTAATTGATTTTAATTTCTATTTCTGTTTGTTTATTTTGAAAAAAAGAAAATCTAAAATAAATGAAATGAATAGATTTTAACACCAGGTAAGAATTATTCACAATTTTTTTATGTGTTTGGTGTTGTTGTTGTTATTATAAAAGAGTTTAAGATTGTGATCGGACAAGACAGTCTGTATGATAGAGTTAAAATGTCCAATTGTGTTTTATTAACATAAAAGTCAATAATTTCTTTTTTAACAACAAAAAGAAAATAATGATAAATAAGATTTAATGCTCAGCATTTTATTGAGGACCAAGCCAGAGGAGATTTCTGTAAGCAGCTGTGAAAACTTTAGCAGCGGCTGCAGACTCAACAGTAAACTTTCTGTTCAACAAACAGCAAAAGAGAGATAAAAAATTTACAGGGGTATTTTTTAAAAATCCCAGAATAAATTTATTTAACAGAATGGGTAGAAGGAAATCAGTTTTTCAGCTCAAAAATATCGAATTCTGCCTAAGAAAAGAACACTAATAACTGTCGCATCTATATTCGCTCTGAGAGAAAAGCAGCATTACAAGCACTCAGTGGTTTCGACGTTAGGTTTGGGGTTACTTAATACTTCTAAAGAGACTAGCATTCCACAACAGGGTTCACCTAGTTTAGGAACCAGGTCATAGTGGACATGTAGTCAACCAGAAGGCAGACTAACTCTAGAGAAAAGGTGCGGTTAGAGTCTTTATTGGCCCAGAACCATTCTTCGAACTGCTTGAAACTTTATAAAGCTCAAGCTTAGATCGTGGCTGGAAAGGGAATGACAACAATATTTTTAGGAAACAAAAGATATCAGGATAGGTAAAACATTCATAAAATTTCGCATTGTCACGGGGTTCATGACTGGACATTTTAGAGTATTGTAGCACTTGGCCAATATGATGATCAGTCGAAATGACCTTTGTAGGTTACGTAACGCAAGCGAACGCATATTGATGCACTGAAATGGTTTTCGTTATATATGGCATCACTACCTTCTACCGTCTGACATGAGGCACAAAAAACCCAAGAAAGTCTTTGAACTCTTAACTCGTTCTCACTCCTAATCCTATTGCTAATTCTAGATTTTTGGCTGACTGATAAGATAAGGAAGGATTATCCATCATTTAACTTATTGTTATATCACCCTAAATGATGAAGCAGAACTGGAGCTTCATGATATTTTCCATACAAATTGACATATACAACTCGTGAAATAGAATCTATTTTATTTTGCCAGCGGCTTTTCTTATGCTCTCGTTTTGAAATACGAATTTCGTACATTTTGCAAACAAGCACAAAGAAAAATAAGAACAAAAGATAATCAAAAGAACATTTGAAAGTTCAATTAAATTAAAAATTTTTTAAATTTATAAATAAAATGACTGGTATTGTTTTATTTAAAGCAAGACTTGTGGAAGCGTAAAAATATTAAATAACAGTTGGTGAAGCTGGGCCTGTTTTCTCTGAGAGTCCTTTTTGCTTGAAATGTTCAGTAAGACATGAATTTTATTTTTTAATTTTTATTCTTAACTAACGGTTTTATCTGGTCTTGGACGGTTCTTTATTTGATGAGTTGGATTCCTTAGAATAGAATACCAAATTTCAGAGCATCCCAGAAAATTTAATATATAAGTCATTGATGGCCGATATTTTAATAGTTAATCTGATATTTGTGGAGAGACGAATCCAACAAATGGTAAATCATCAACATCTGCTCAGCGGCTCCTTTGGTTATACACAAATAAGTGGTCTTTTAACAGGGACGCTACAAAAGTAGAGCGACAGGGACAGCAAACGACGCCATATTTCTCGCCGCTATGGTTTGCCATTTCATGATGGAAAGATATACTAGCCAAAAACGAGTCGAAATTATTAAAATTTACTACCGAAATTCGGAGTCAGTGGCCTCAACGTTAAGAGCGCTACGTCCAATTTATGGTGGTCTTAATCGTCCTAGCAGATCAACAATTGAGCACACAAAATGTTCCACAGGCACAGTACAAAATGTTCCCGTGCCAGTGAGGCAAAGAAGTGCTCGTAGTGTCGAGAATATTGCTGCCGCTAAGGCTTCAGTTGAAGAAAGCCCAAATGTGTCTCTCACACGTCGTTCTCAAGCGTTAGGCATCTCTGTCACGTCGTTGTGGCGAATTTTGTGAAAAGTTGTTGGCCTACATCCTTACAAGATAAAATTGACGCAAGAACTGAAGTCGCTTGACCACCAGAAGCATCGTATGTTCGTGAATTGGGCTGAGCAACAACTTGAAAATGATTCGGATTTTCATCGAAAAATCATCTTCAGCGATGAGGCTCATTTCTGGCTGAATGGCTTCGTCAATAAGCAAAATATGCGTTATTGGTCAGACAGCAATCCACACGTCATCATTGCATCCCGAAAAAATTACGGTTTGGTGTGGTTTATGGGCCGGCGGCGTCATTGGGCCGTACTTCTTAAGTGATGATCAAGACCGGCACATTACTGTGAATGGGAATCGCTACCGTTTAATGATAACCGAATATTTTTGGCCCCAATTGGATGACATGGACTTGGAGGACATGTGGTTCCAACAGCCACACAGCGAATGTCACAATAAATATATTGGAAACCAAGTTTGGAGAACGTGTTATCTCACGAAATGATCCAGTCGATTGGCCGCCTCGGTCGTGCGATTTGACGCCGTTACACTATTTTCTGTGGGGCTACGTCAAGTCTATGGTCTATGCCAACAAGCCAGTGACGATTGAATATCGAACGTGAAATCGCAGCAGTATCGGCCGATTTATGCTTGAAAACCGTCGAAAATTGAGTTCAGCGTCTGGACTTCTGCTAGCGTGCCCGTGGTGGCCATGCAAAAGAAATCGAGTTCCATACATAATGGCATCGAACGTACTTTCACAGGAATAAAGAATTTCATTGCTTTCCAAAACCGTTTTTGTTTTATTTAAAAAAACTTTTGTAGCGCTCTTATTGAAAAACGCTTATAATCCGACATTGTTTAGTTCAGAAAGAGTTAATAAGCAACCTAAAGAATTGTTTGTACAGTCCATAGGTTCAAGATTTCAAAGGCCTATGCGCGGCATTCGATATCGAGCCAGTTTTATTGAAATTATTTCATGCGAAAAGTGCAAAATTACTATCGATTTCATTGAATACGACGACTATGGACAGTTCCAAGGCATTTATTCATATCAAAGTCTGGAAACAAGCCAACTTATCCTAGAAGAAATAACAACAAACTGTTATCCACACCCTAAGGCCAGACATGTGCTGTTTTTCTGTTTTGTCATTCAAACTACAGAGCCTGTAGACCAAGGAACCTTTCTCAACCTTTTCAAACTTCCAGCTACAAAGAACAATGATGCCTCTACTAATTTTCTACTCCCAACTGTATACCTCAATTAATTCCCTGTATTACATTGGCATGAGATAGTAATTTATTTTAATTAAATAAACAGGCATTAAATAGACCAACATTTTATAATTAGCAGCCTCAAAAAACCAACATGAATGTTATTTTGAGAGGTTAGAACAACAACTGGAATTTCAGTTAAATCTTTTCTATTTAATAATTAAAATAAACTTTTTTCTAATGTAAAAGAAAGTAGATTAATTTAAGGGGAAAAAATCTAAAACTAGGGACTTTAAGACACTATAATAATACTAGAGTAAATCTCTTTAATGATATTTTAATGAAGGAATCTTAATGGCTTGTATCCATTAATATGCTTGCGTTCGTTAAATAAGTATTTTAATGTACATTACGTACATATACTCGTACAACTTTACAATTTCCATAAAAAAACAAAACTGAGTTTAATGAAAAACGATAATTTCGGCTGTATTCTGCACTTTTCTCAGCCATTTCTAGATCGATTGTATTGACATTATCATTGTTTTGTCTAACAAAACGAAACCACGTTTTTTGCCGGCTTTGTATTTGAGGCAAAAAACCACTTTCACAATTATCTGAAGAGCAAGGACTAGAGCACACACAGCTTGTTCAACAATTCAATTACTGAATGACATATTTTCACGAAGTGGTGATTTATCATGGCTAGCCAGATCTCCGGATTTAACAGCACTAAACTTTTTCTCATGGAGTTTTTAAAATCAAAAGTTTATGTGAATAAGCCATAAACGATTCAACACGAAATTGAAGAATTTCAACCTGACATGTTTGCAGGATATCATGAAAAATGCCTTAAAAAGAGCCGAAAATTGCATAGCGAATCGTGGTCACCATTTAGCCGATATAATTTTCCAATCATAACGAAAAAAAAATGTAAAGACCAAATAAACTTTTAATAAAAACCAAGCTCCCTTGTCTTTTCTGTGGGCAAAGTTATAGGCATTCAAAATGGCAGGTTATTAAATAAATAACAAAACCTAACGAAAAACGACTTTTGGCCACCCTGTATTTAACAAAAAAAATGTAAATTCCCTGTTTAGTTCGATTGTTAATAAAAAATATTTTTTGCAATCCATTTTATTATTGTTTTCGTTGTAGAAAATAATTTTAGCAAAACAATATCAACAACAATAACAATAAAATAGTTTTTAGTCAATTTATTGTTTTACACAAAACTTCGACAACTTGTTAGCCAATTTGTGTGTTTTTGTTTTCATTTCGTTTTGGCCATTAGCAAAACGCAATCATTTATGGAGAATGTACTTTTGCCATTCAAAATTGAACAGCGGAAATGCAATTTTAGATTTCATCAATTGATAACAAAGCAAAATAAACTAAACTAATAAACAAATATTAACTTTATAAAAAATTATTTCCCCAATATAGAGTCCTTTTTCTCTTTTGTTTTTATTAGTTTTTTTTTCGATTTAAGCTTTTGCTCATTTGCGTTTTAGTTTCGTTAATGGAAGAAACTTTCAAACTGGGTCTAACACTAAATAATAAAAGCATTTATTGGCAGAAGAAAAAAAAACAAAAAAAAAAAAAGAAATCTAATACAAGTTAGGGAAATAAACACAAAATTAAACAGTGACGGTTAAAATTTTAGCAAGCGAAATCAAATACTTATTGGAATTGCAATGGGCTTCTGTGAAATCTATAAAAAATTAAGATTTTACGAGAATGTAGTCACTGGGAATGTAAAAATTATACAGTCTGTCGGGAACTCTCCATATTGCGTCATCTCTGACACAATGGAAAACACACAAAAAGAAAAAATATGATTGAGGCAACCATATTCTGATGATGGTTAGATTTATGATTGCATCTAACCATATATATTTTTAAATATATGCAGTTTGAACCGCAAACTCCGGTCAGGGCTAAGCATTTTTTTTTTTTAATTTTTATGCAATTTTTATATAATTTTTTTTTATATAAATTGTTTTTATTCCATGACTTTTTCCTTTCTATCAGGTAACTTCAAAAATATAAAAATAACAACATTACAAATATTTAGTTATTGCTTTTGAGGCTTCTCCTGTCAAAAACTTGATATCTCTTAATTTTTGACAGAACGAGCTTCAATCATGCATTATTCAGCTGGCGTCTCAGTGTCACCTGGTTTTCTTACACCATGGTTTCTATTAATTTATGTTTATTTATTACATTAACAGGGGATGGGTTTGAATTTTTTTTTTATTTATTTGACTCTACCTCTCTCTATTTTAAAAAATCCTTAAAGTAGAAACAAACCTATTTAAAAAATTTTGTATTTGACAATAGTTTTATGCCCACTTGTTAACTTCGTATTTAAATACGCAATTATAGGCTATTCAGACATACACGGTAATTCAGCAATTAAGCATTTTACGCAATTATCGCCTTTATTGAGATCAATTTACCATAAAACTTTCCATTCAATAATTGCCCAATTAAAAATTGATTGCACATTAATGAAGTCAAAATCAAAATGCAACTCTTCAACTCAAAAGTGAGAAAAGTTGATATTTTCAGTATTAAAAAGAGAAAACGTAAATAAATTTAAAAATAAATGTCATAAAAAGGAAATGGCAGCCGAAGTTACCGCTAAAGAAATTTTATAAAATTGTTATTGAAAATAATTTTTAAGTAACTAATTTCTTTTAATCAATAGTTTGCCTTCACAACTGGATTCCACTGATCGGAGTAGTTCAATATTCTTAGTACGAGTATAAACTACCAACATTTTTTTAAAATTTGACTTTCTTTTCATTTTTTATCTTATAAATGTGACAATATTTTCAGTTGTCAAATGCTTAATTGCATAAACTTAATTGAATATGTGTGAACAGCCAAATCAATCACACAATTTAAAACTTAATTGACTTCATTAACTTTTATGTCTGAACAAGATATTAGTTAAATGTTACTTAAATTTAAGTTCTATTTAAATACACTTTCACTTTTTCAGGCAATATTTAAGGTCCCTATACACGACATGTGTTTTACACTGTATTTGTCAATTTTTAAAATGTGAAACAAAAACATGTCGTATGTGCCCTCAAAAACATTGCTTCTGTAAAAAAACATAAGGAAAACTTCTGACAAAATTTCTCATGTATAGTTATGTGTTTTAAATGTCTATGCTTTGTGGAAATATTTGTCGCCGTATAATAATTTTCTGTATCGTTAGCCGCCTGAATAAAAAGTTTTACAAGAAAAATATATTAACCCCCCGATTATGGTTCACAACACAAAAATGTTGTGTTGTCTCGTTTACATAACAACATTAATTGATTATGCGATTATGGTTCACAACATCTAGCTGTTGTGTACGTCACACAGTTGTATATTAATGTTGGTAGATTTTTTCTTAAAAATACAAACGTGCATGCAAAAGACTTGGAAGTTGAAAGAAAGAAAAACGAAGTGCACTAAAATAAATATATTTTGTTAAAGTTAAATAAAACAAAAAAATCTATTTTTTCGATAATGAGTACACAGAAAACACATCGCACGAGTTCGCAAAAAATTTCAGAACAGTTCCAACCCATTAGAACTGCTAAATACAATGTTGGCAAATATTTTCTGGAATTAAATTTTTTAAATTGTTCCACATAAGCAAGAATGGTTTCGCTGGTGAAACAGACTAATTTTTTTGAAACCATCAATCCGATGTTTGATTTTTTTTGCTGATGGTAGTTATAAGGAAGTAGAGGCAATGATATGATGAAGTTTCTCAGATAACTATTTGTTGAATTTTAAATAAAATAATAAAAATCTTGAAAAAAAATCCACTGAAAATACATTTCTTACAAATTTACTTAAAATTTATTCTGCATTTTTATTTTTAAACCGACAAAACACTAATCACAACAATGAGACAACAACTAATAAGCAGTTGTCTATTTTTATCCTTTTTTTACAACGCATAAGACAACATGTTGTGAACGATAATTAACACACACAACTGAAAAGACAACACAACAGATAAGTGTTGTAAACGGTAATCGCAATTCACAACATACAACACCAAAATAGTTAAGTGTTGTGAACCATCATTGGGGCCTAAATTTTTTTATCTAGTTTTGCTTTTTCAATAATATTGAAGCAAAGAATATACAATTTTTTTGTACAAGCTTACCATTGTGTAGCTTAAAAAGAAAACAAAATAGCTGTCTCGCCACCACTACAATAATGCAATGAAAAATATTTTCAGCGGCTATAAGCCATTTTTCAAACGAAGGACGTGGGTATTTATGTAGTAAAAAGAAGAAGCACAGAAATAAAAATAAATATTGTTTTTATAAAATTGGATACTGCAAATTGGTATTTATTATTAATTATATTAAAATTAATAACAATTGTATTTAAATATGGAAAAAGATTTGATAAAAGTGAGTAATACTTTTGAGTAGAGTCTATGTCAGACGTATTTGTACATGTCGTTTGTGACCAAAAATTGTAAACCTTCTGTAAAATAACAAATTTCGACAGACATGAAGAAAACATATGTAAAAAACATGTCGTGTATAGGGACCTTTAAGTAACAAATTTATTTACAAAATTATCAACTGTGTCGTCGACATTCAATGAAACACAGAAAAATATGTGATGAATAGTGAAAAATAAAATTTAAAAACATTAAAAAAAAGCTACAAAATGATTGCAAATGAGATGTCCAAATTTTATTTGGACAAAAGATGAGATTCTATTGGTTGCTTCAGCAAAAATAAAAAATTTTTTTGGCGCAGAATGAGCTATATGGTTTGAATGCTTTATAACTTTTTTAATTATTATTTTTTCTTTGTTTTTTTTCAGCATTTTGTGAAGAAGACTTGGAGAATTAATTATGAATTATTACGCGATCGACCAACGTACAAAAATAATTGAATTTTATTTTTCAAAACAACAGTCTATTGTGTTGACACAGCGTGCATATCCTCGTCATTTTAATGTGCGCATTGCACCCACAGCGCCAACAATAAACCATTTGATTGGAAATTTTCATCAACATGGGTCTGTAAGAACCCTTCCTGGTGCCGGAAGAACACTATGCACAATGCTCAAAGTATTGAACGTGTACGGGAGAGCGTGCAGCATATTCCGTCAACATCAACAAGGAGGCGTTCGACACAACTTGGACTATTACGGCGGTCGCTGCAGAGAATTTTGAGTTATGGAAAATATGCTAAAAAAAGCACGTATGTGCGAAGCGGAAAATGGACATCACTGACAGAATATAATTTTTCAAAGCTAATTGCGAAAAATTCCCCATTAATATACTGTATTTAAAGAAAAAAGTTATAAACCATTTAAACCATATAGCTCATTCTGCGCCCCCTGTATTTGTTGTCTGTAACAACAAAAAGCTGCTAAAACCATATGATAATTTCAGTAGACTTTAAATTTGCAATGATGGCCATTTACTCGTAAGTATTATTTAAATTGATTTTCGCATTTACAAAGCCAAAAAACAGGGCATTAATAATCATTTCTGAAAATCATATTAAGAAAATATCCTAAATAATGTGTTGCCATGCTTTGTCATGATGAATATGGTTGTTAGTTTTCTTTTAATTGCAAACATTTTAATTACACAAAAGAAAGTTGAAAAACTTGCGATAATAAAATACCAACTTAGAAGAACGTATCGAAACGCAGAATACATAGAAAAAACTCAGTAAGCATTGAACTGAATAAACAAACATCCCAACCAACATTTAATATTATTTATTTTTATTCTTCTCTTCTCTATGAATTAGAATTCTTACTGACTATTTACTTCTGCAATCGAATTCGATTAAGACAAGATGGAATAGAACGTAAAATATCAATGCTGAATACCAAACGGATAAAATTTCAATTCAAAACGAAATGCAGAAAAGAAAAGTCAGCAGCAATGACATCAAACTCTTGATAGGACATTGCAGACTCAATTATCGCTTGACTGAAATTGGTGCGGTACGTGACGACTCCTGTCGTTTCTGTCCCAAAGAACAAGAAACATCGCAACATACGGCGAGAAGACACAGGTAGTATGTTACTGGTCCAATTAAGAGCTTTGTGAGGAGTCTTGTATTGTTTTAGTTGGCAATTAATTAGCTTACACAAAATAAAATCAATTGAATCACTTCTGATTTGAATTACATTTTTTGAAATACTTTATTTTAATTAAAATAAATTTCACTTACCTTAATTTAATTGCAGTAATTAATATCTGGAAAGAAAAGAAATATTTAATTAAAAAAGCAAACTTTCAATAAAAATAATTAATCAATTTATTAAGAAAAATTGTTTTTGCAGTTTCGTATAAAACAATTCAAAGCCCTCAATATTTCAATTGTATTTTTTTTTCATAAATTTTTTTACCACCAAAACTTATTATTTTTCTTTTCCTGTGTTTTATAAAAAAACAGCAACAGCAGCAACAATCACAACATCAATTGGTCAGCAGCACCTGAGTAAATTCATAAGTCAGTTATCGTTAGTTAAACCATGACATTTTCAAGTTACTTCTGTTTCTATATGCCAACGCAACCGTACGACTGTTTAAGAAAAAAATAAAATTAAATAAAAAGCAAAAAGATTTAATACCTCTCTTGGCCAATTGCTAAGACGAATCTATAGAAGAGGGATGCGAAACGAAAACAGGCGTAAACAAATTGAAATTGGCATTACTGCAGCTTGTTGACGCTTAATTTATTATGCGTAGGCCACCACATCGTCAGCCAACAACAAGCCAGAGTTGTTTATGAGCTAATACACTGACAGAAATGATTGGCCTAAACACAAAATAAGCAAAATTTTCTGTGGAATAAAAAATGATTTCAAACAGAAACCAAAAACTTACAATTTTTTTTAGAATGTAAATCAGCTTTAATGTGCCAATCTGGGCTTGTTAGCCTTTAGGGCAGCTTGCATGTGTAGAAGAGTTGTGTGCGTCATCTGCAAATATTGTAAATGATAATAATATTGCATGTCGACTAAAGAAAGAAAAAGAGGAAACAAATTCTCTCATATTATATCAGTTTATTTCTGTGGCATTCATTCTACATTCACATATAAGGATTTTAATTGAATATTAACACCTTTCAAAGATTCGATTTCTTTTAAAGTCAATTTGTTTGTATCTCGATTTGCTAACAATTTCGCATTTTAAAGAGTGACATCAAAATGAACTTTTTTCACTTTTCTTTCTTCTCTCTTCTTCTATTACAAATAAAAAATTTTGGAAAAAAGTTAAATTAAAAATTAATTATTGTGACTTCGGGGCACCCTATCTTTTTTGCATTGATTGCAATACCCAAACCGCTTGGGGGAAAGTAGCTGCAAACCAATAATACTCGCACTAAAACAATTTATAAAAAATTTGCTTATGACAATGATTTATGCAAAAGTTTGAATGGAATTTTTTATTCACACACAATTTCCAACGAGATGCAAGACAGAAACGAAACACTTTTTTTATTAAAAACAAAACAGAAGCCACCACAAAAAATATTTAAATTTTTAATTATTAAAAAAGTTTCTTTAGGTTTATGTCTTTCAAAATTAATTTAATGTCAAAATAAAGTAAACCTTAAATAGAAATTTCTAAAGAAAAAGATTCTCGGAAGCTTAAACTACCAACAGAATTTCCTATATTCCTTTCCTGGAAAATGTACTAAATATTTGGACGCATAATACAAAATTGACTTGTACTAATAATACATAAAGGCATTAGAAAATTTAAAAGGAAAATTTTCAACAATTTAAAATTTCTCAAAAACTAAGTCAGCTGGTTATTTCAAGCTTAAGGTTTAAATTATTTTATATCGATATTCCACTTCAACTTTATGTAACTTTTAATATATCATATTTATTTTTGTTGCAAAATATCGAAAAGCTTAAAACATGTACATCTTAAAAAATTTTATTTAAAAAAAATTAATTCCTTTATTGTAAAATTTTCAAGTCAAGTCGGATGGAAAAATATTAAGCTTAAATACAGGGTCCGCAAATTAACTTTTTTTTTTTTTGAAAATGCTATAAAAACATCCAGTGTAGCTTCGGCTGTGTGGCACGTAGCGCCGTCCTGTTGAAACCAAATGTTGCCATATCCTCCTCTTCAATTTTTGTGAACAAAAATTCGTTCAACATGGCCCGATAACGATCGCCATTGACTAACGGCCACTCCTTGCTCATTTTCGAAGAAAAATTACCCAATTATGCCTCTGGGCCAAAATCCGCACCAAACAGTGACTCGTTTTGGGTGCATCGGCTTTTCAATGTATGCGTGCGGGTTTTCTGTGCCCCAAATGCGACAATTTTGCTTGTTTACATACCCGCCAAGATCAAAATGACCTTCTTCTGAATATAATTTTTTTTGGCAAAATCGGCATCTTCTGTAAGTCGATCGCAGGCTCACTTAGCGAAGCGAAAACACAACCATATTCTTTCAGCAGAAGGATAAAACTAATTATCTAGTTGAAAAAAAAGTTAGATGGCGGACCCTGTAATATAAAATTAATAAAGGTAAGATAATTTAAAACTATTAAGTAAAAACACGTTATCGATAGCTGATGTTTTTTTAAGATGTTATCGTTAACTAAAATATTTTGATAAAATTTTGTTCAAAAAGTAAAACCAAACATTATCGAGAACCAAAACTTTTGTATAAGAAGTTATCGATAACCCCCACATTTTGATAAAAAATTAAAACCAAACGTTATCGATAGCCGATATTTCATGTACGGTGTTATCGATAACCCCAATATTTTGATAAAAGAAGTAAAACCAAACATTATCGAGAGCCAAAATTTTTATATAAGAAGTTATCGATAACCTAAATATTTTGATAAAATTTTGGTAAAAAATTTAAGCCAAACATTATCGAAACCCAAAATTTTTATATATTAAATGTTATCAATAACCCTAATATTTTGATAAAATTTTGTTAAAAAAGTAAAACCAAATATTATCGAGAGCCAAAACTTTTGTATAAGAAGTTATCGATAACCCCCACATTTTGATAAAAAATTAAAACCAAACGTTATCGATAGCCGATATTTCATGTACGGTGTTATCGATAACCCCAATATTTTGATAAAAGAAGTAAAACCAAACATTATCGAGAGCCAAAATTTTTATATAAGAAGTTATCGATAACCTAAATATTTTGATAAAATTTTGGTAAAAAATTAAACCAAACGTTATCGATAGCGACATTTTATGTAAGCTGTTATCTATAACTTAAATTTATTGATATAAAAACTTAAAACTTATACTTTTTAAATTGAATTTTAGAAAAACATTCGATAGCCTTATTTGACTTCGATAAATAGATTTTATATCAGTAAATATAATTGACATCGATACCCACATATATTTAAAACTCATGTTTGATATCGATAATGTTTTCTGATTTAGTCAAGTTACTAATAGTTAAAATTAAATTTTTAGTTTTGGACAGACTTTAAAACTAAAATTGAGTGTTCACCAAAAAAATTCATCCAACATTTAATTTATCGATTTAATAGATTTATCGGTCTAACCAAGAGCTACAAAATCCTAACATTAACTATTGATATGACTATTTTAATAATAGAGTAATTATTTTTGAAATATTTTTTTATCGATAATAGAAATTCATGCAAAGCTTCTTGAATTTTCTACAATTAACAAATTATTGTGTTATGCAATCGCAATTAAATTTCTTTTATTATCAATAAATTTTTTCTGACAAAAAAAGAAAACACAGCAAAGAGTTTGGACGCAATTTGTCACTGTAATCATGTGTCGATAATTGCGTTTGCAGTTTCAACTACCAATTCATTGTTTTTTCTTTTAATGTGGTACTTAAAGCTACAAATAACAATAATTTAATATTAAAATATTTTTTGTTGCTATTGTGTTTTTATTCTCACCACACCTTGTGTGCGTTACTGTTTGCGTCTCATGTTTATTGTAATTCATTTTCAAATTACAAAACAACAAAAACCAATACAAATTATAAGCATCCTTTAATGAAAAAAAAAAAAATATAAATAAATAAAACAAAAACACAAACTAACAATATCGTGTTCAATTCACTTCTTATTGTTGTTGCTACGAATGGAAGATGATGACGCTGCTGATGACGATGACGATGATACCACATGGTGTGTTTGAAGTGATAAATTTAACAAATTTTTTAGATAAAAATCTTGTTTTTTTAACTCTCTGGTTGTCTTGTGTATGAATATCTTGTAGTTTGGTGTATTTTGTTACTCTGATGTGATACAAGAACAACAACAACAAAAGTGCGTGTCTGTTGGTTTGTGTTTTTGTGTTTTGACATGGAGCTTGAGGTTGGTACTCCTCGTATTAATGTTGTGTTAAATTGGGTGTCTCTTTTGTTAAGTTTTTGTATGTGTTTTTTTTCTCGTGTTGTATGGTGTGACTAGTTGTTTTAAAAGTGCAAAAATATATTTGTTGCAGTTTGTTTTTTTTTCTTCTCTTCTTATCATGAAAAGGAAAATGTCAAGAGTTCATTTGAAAGTTTAACAAGGAAAATGTTGGTCCAAGAAAAATATGTCAGACAAAATTAATATTTTTTTGGGGGGAAAGAGTGCGTGAGTAACAATTAAAAAAGAGAGCAATTTTTATGGGCATCATGGAAAAAATATAGAAGAGCTTACCTACCCAGCAAAAAATACTGATTTGGAAGCAATAGCGACTATTGGAAGCAATGTATTGAATTTTGCGCTGCAATAGCGAAATGCAATGCGTTTCAATCATTGACCGTAAATAACGGTTATCGAAAAAAATTTAACTCAAAAACTCTTCATGTTAGAGCCAGATAGAGATCTATATTGTCATATATGTACCAATAGAATCGTAATGACAAGCTCTTTCAGAATCTATGATGATATTAAAAGAAAACGATCCCATTGCCACAGTTAAGAGTTATTTTTCAACGTTAAAATAAAAGCTTAGATGAAACTGTTAAAAAGACAGTTTTATTTTGCCGTCTTTAAGGAGTTTTAGTTTTCAAGTCAAAAATGAAACTTATTTTGTAGATTTTCTTTTGGAGAATGTTATTTATTTAGTTTAACAAACATAATTTTTCCAAATTTTCTGCTAAAAGATTTGAACGCAGATTCCTCAATACCAATTTAAAAGCAGAGAATGTTCTTCCCACGCTAATTTGGGTTGCAGGAACACACTGTATAGTTTTGGACAATTTATATAAATAATGTAATTTTTTTTTCTCCCAAAACATAAAAAGAGGTACATTAATAGATAAGGGCCTTGGAAAAAAAATTATAAATTTCAAAGAAAGCTTTTTTGTTCATTTTTAATATAATTTTAAAACGGTTTTACACACCCGTGTGTATTATTCACTTTTTCGAAATATTGGATTTCCGACCCTTATTCACGATTTTACTTTAAAAAGCGACTTTGTATAGAACATTTTTAAGCGAATTTGTTACTTCAACTACTGGAAAAATAAAACTCCTCAAAAGAGTTCCAGTTTTTGACTCAAAAGAGTTTTATTTTCTGACGGCAAAATAAAACTCTCTTTTTAACTGTTTTAGTTAGTTTTTTTTAACTCTCAAAATAACTGTTATAAAGTAAATTTTTGATTTCGATAACTGTTCCGAGTAGCACTAACTTACGAAAATCCTCACAATGTGTAAATATGCTGCTTTTGTTTATGTTATTTATTGAACTTAATTTCCTTAGTTGAAGTAAGCACAAACAAAAAGTTAATCGTTCATATTCAACAGAGCTTTGTGGCTGAAAAGGTTGGTAGCGAGTTAATGCTTCTTAACGACAGATTCCCTGGTTCGAACCCTATTGCTTTTTTCTATAGAACATCACTTTAATGCATCATAGAATGCATAAAATTATTCTTATTTGGCAGCTAAAGCTATTGCTCCCAGGTGGCTCATCGCAAACAAAAATCATGGCTTATAAATGCGCTGCTGTAAGTGATTCTCCTGATTCTTCTGGCTTGTTCACAGGTTTACCTTGTTGCCAATGTCAATGAAAGAAAATCAAAATAAATTTAGGGCCTGTTCAGCTAAATACGAACGAAAGCTGCTTTCGCATAATTCCACATATTGAAAACAAAAACAATACGAAAGAAGCTTTAGTTCGCATTTAGCTGAATCGGTCCTTAAACTTCACTTGACTACCTTCCTGACGTTTTATTTCTCTTTCGAGGCTTTCATTAGCCATTTGTAATTTTACGGTAACTTTCTTTTTCAACCGCTCAAGTGTAAATTGACAAGTGACGATCTCAAGTCAAGTGACTCTCTCTAATTTGTAAGTAAGCAAGTATTAAAATAAAAATTTCTTTATTTTAGTTTAAACAAAATTATACCTAAATGAATTAATCTCTAGGCAAAACATCTCGTTCACGTTTTATTCTGCATGTCAATGACTTCTGATTGTGAATTAAATTCTCTAAAATTTACTATTTCATTTTCACACTTTTTAATTATAAAATAATTTTTCAATCGATATTTGAGCCACCTTCAGCGAACACACAAATACGTACCAGCCAGGTACTTAATTACACAAATTTCGTAGAAAAACAAACAAAATCACAAAACAGACTATAAAAATATTTAAACCGTGTTTAAACTCTTA
Organism: Thelaira solivaga; assembly: GCA_947397855.1. Classification (NCBI taxonomy): domain Eukaryota; kingdom Metazoa; phylum Arthropoda; class Insecta; order Diptera; family Tachinidae; genus Thelaira; species Thelaira solivaga. The sequence continues at coordinate 48,471,546 of OX377614.1, forward strand.
ATTTATAGTTCCACGAAATAGAAAAATATTCCCCCTCCAAAAACGTTTAACATCCACAAGAAAACAAAATCATTAAAAATAAATAAAAAAAGAAAAAACTTCATATGTAACTACCAACAACAATTAATATCAGTGGTAGTGCATAAAAAAATATACACTCACACATAGAAAGTAAAAAAAAACTAATGAAATGAAATTTAATTGCGCTAAAACTCAATCAATTTCTCACTGATTTTATTTTACATGATTTTTTTCTTAATCTAAGATGGTATCACTGTTACGCCAACAGCAACAGAAATAACAATAACAGTAATATCAACAGCACATACTTACATTTATAAACGTATAGTTACAACAATAAAAAAAACAAAACAAACCAAAACAAAACCACACAGAGAAAATAAAAGAAGAGCAAAAACAAATATGAAAAGGATCTCTAGCATGACATAAGAAAACCAGATAAAGTCTTCAGTGCAGATAATGTAAATGTTTTGTTCTTCTCGTGTTTTGATGGGGCATGTGTCAAAATTAGTTTACATTCCTTGCCCGAAATTGTTTTCACAAACGCTTGCTGCAAAACTATAAACTTTTCAGAACTCTTCCTATCGTTTTTTACATGAGCAAAACCAAAACGGAAACGTTTTCAACCCCAATGAGTACAAACAAAAACAATTCTTGTTTTAGTATTTCATTGCAATCGTAGAGTTTATTCTCATGAGCAAAAGATATTCAAGTGTAATCGGCAAAAACGTTTGCATTGAAGTTTGCTGTGAAGAACCAAACAAAACAAAAACAATTGCTTTTTCCCTACTCTGCTGCAAATACTTTTAATCTTTCTCTTTTTTTTGCAGATTTATTTGACACTTTTCAAATTGCTGATTTTGTAACTCAGTGTTTCACGAAGAGCATATGGGTAATGAAATGTAATACTAGAGCTATTCTGCGGGGTGACCAACAACTTCACTTTTGCTTTACTACGCAAGGAGCAGAAGACTGCTGGAAGGCCGAAACGGGCATGCGGCAGTCAAAAACACTCATTAATCTCGAGCACAGTAGGGCAGAGGTTGTTTTAAACCTCAGCAGGAATGATATTAAACTCTACGTTGATTAGCACATCAACATGACTAAAATTGATGTGGTACAAAACGACTCCTGTCCTTCTGTCTGGAAGGACGGGAAACGTTGGAACATGAGCTGCTAAGGCAGTGGGAGATTAACCAGGACAACACACAGCAAGTTTAGTTGGGCAATTCTTTCTCAGTTCTCTTTAGAAATTGTCGTTTTGTCCACACACAAATTTTTTTTTCGGCAATTTTACCATTCTTATTCAGTCACTCACTCATTCTTCTTTTTTACTTCTTTATAAAAGATAAAGAGAAAACAAAAGGGAATTGCCGATTACGAGAAAGTTTGTACCCCTTTCCATTTCTCTTTCCTCTCTCTCCAACAAAGTCAAGAATTGCTCAACTAAAATTGCGTGTTGCTGGTCATTGGCCCCAGAAGACCTAGGCATGATTAGTCTAGCAGAAATTACGAGATTCGTAAGGAGTCTCGGATTGTAGCTGGGATCTGGGCAGTACAATAAATCTTAAAAATCGCGGTGCGATGAATATAACAAAAATTCTTTGTTTGTTGTAGGAAAGACTTTACCTTCTTTTCTTGAGCCAGAATCTCTAGTCAAACAAGGCCACATGTGGTCAAAAATGACTCACAACCATAACAACAAAATAAAAAACAATAACAGCAGGAGAAGACAACACTAACGACCCAAATGAATATAAATTCAAATAACAACTTGTTAATCTATTTACGAACTGGCACTGCGGTTATTGCAATAAAAAAAGCTTTTACACAAAAAAAAAATTAAATTAAAAATAGCAAAATGAACAAAAAAAAATAGAAATACATTTAAACCTCGATTATCAGGGTCTCGTGGGACCGGCACCAGCACGGATACTCAGAATACACGGTTAATAGAGGTTATATTAAAATATACAGAAATTTATTTCTTCTGACGAAATATTTGTTTATTTGAAATATTCTTTTGTATTACTTTGCCTCGTTGCTTTTAATTATTTTCTCAATAATTGGTTTTGAATACGATGCATCTGGATTTTATCTGGTTCTGATATAACTGGAGAGTTTTCTACAAACTTTAACAGAACATTACAGGCCTCTATCGCTTATGCCAACGTTGAAGTTTCTATTTCAGTCTTTTAATACCGTCGATTGAATCACTTTTAGAACCATATACTCGTAGCAAAATTTGTTCTTTGTTTTTCACCAAATTGCGTACAGTTTGCTTACCAACTAAATATTTTTCAGACAGCAACTTAACAGATATGTTTTTGTCGTAGTCGTGAATGAAAGTAATTTTGTCTTTAATTGAAAGAACTTTTCTTGATCTTTGTGGTAAAATTTACTATTTGAAGGAGCCATCATTCCAAAACAGGTGTTAGCAGATCAAATTTCACTCACTTACTAAATGAATAAAAATGCAAATATGTTCTTATGTGTGAATACATGAACTTAAAAAGGGGAACCACCGGATTTAAATTTACATAATAAAAAACATATGAATGCTGCACTGAGAATGGAGGGAAAAAATAAAAAGAACCGCATGCCGCTTAATAGATGTAACCGAATAATAGAGGCCCGGTTAATGGAGGTTTAACTGTAATTACTAAATATTTAAAAGTATACAGATAAGCAATGCAAGTTGGACAAACACAAAATAAAATGAGTTAAAATGAATTAAATAAAGAATGTAAAGTAAAATAAAAAATATTTTAAATTTAAATTTACAAGCAGCGTTACTCCTGGTAACGCTAGAAGCAATAAGCTAAATTGGCCTAAAAAAAGGTTAGAAAAAGCTAAAGGAAAGAAAGCTAAAAAAGAGCTACAGCTAAAAATTCTAAATTTTTTAAATATTTTATTACAAGTATAATTATGATTTTTATAAGAAACCAAGAAGAGAACATAAAATATCAAAAAATAAGGTCGTTTTCCATTATTTTTTCACATTAACTTTAGTTTTTTGATTTCAATTCGATTTCTATTCTGATATTTAACCTGCTTTATCGTACTAAAAAGCGAGTTCTAGACAACTAAAGATAGTATGATTAGATTTATTATTTTTAAACAAAACATATTAAAAATGCCTCTGAACTGCAGATGACGCGGTTCAATCCTGGTCAGAGACAAAAAAAATTTTTTTAATACACATTTTTTTAGATAAATATTTTGTATAAATAAATTTTTTTTATTCTATTGACTCATACAAAAATATTTGTTATCAACAGGGCAAGGAAGTTCATGCAAATGAAAATTGCAAACATATGCAAGGAAAATATAAAATAAAAATCGCAAAATATGCAACAAAAAATACATTCAAAATTTATTTATTTTTTTATTCATAAAAACTTAACAAAAAAATCTTAATTGAATCTTAAAAAGTGAAAACATGGTTTAAAAATTATAGTAGATAAAGATTTATTTATGTAAGTAAATAAAGGTAAAACTCATTCTATTGTGTCTCAAGAAAATTTTCGTTCGACATGAACGAATGTAAAAGTGCATATTAAAAATTGGTCCACACCTCTGTAGAATATTAATTTTCTACAACATTTGCTTTATTGTAAGGTAAGTTAAAAATACTAGCGATTTCTTTGACTTTTTTAAACCCAGCATTCAAGTTTAACTTTAATTTTTTCGCCGATTTCACCTTCTACTTTTCTCATTTTAAAAACGGCGTTATCAGCGAGTTGAACCGAGGTGCCAAATAAAAATATATTGATTACAATATAGCAATACTCTTACAAATAAGGCGAATTTATTATAAAGTGTATGTAATTCTATAACAAACACCAAAATTTTGTTGCTTTTATTCCCTGAAAATATTTCTAAAAAAAATTTAGAAAAGAGCTAATTTTTTTTTATAAATTTTACTAAACATGACGAAAAATGTGAATTTATAACAAAATATGTCAAAAACATGCATTTAAGGCAAAATATGCATTAACAAACTGAAGCCATTTTACCGGAAATATTGTGATTCGCAAAGATATTAACTTTAGGTGGGTGTCAGAGTACACGCAAAGAAAAAAGATGGTTGAATATGGTCACCGCAAACATGGTGTGTTCTTCACAAAAATATTATTATTAATTTGAAGCATCTAAACATTATTCTGATCACGGTAATCATATTTTTGGTTATTTTTAACCATATTATGTTTAGTATCTTAGATCAATCATATAATTATCATATTATGTTTAATAAAATTTTACTTGAAATCATAAATATGTTCATAGCAAACATAATAATGATAAAAATATGGTTGAATGTAAATTGCTTTCTATTTTGCTTCTGCCGCAACCATATAAATAAAGTGACTATAAAACAAAAACTTAATCATTAAAACTCAACTGAGCTTTGTGGCTGAAGTGGTTGAGTGGCGAGTTAATGCTTCTTAACTAAGTGTTCGCAAGTTCGAGCCCTAGTAGAGTCAAACATAAGCTTAAGCCAGATGTATTATGTAATAAATAAATACAAATTGATAGAAAAGAAAAATCAATGGAATAAAAAAACTTTATTTATACAAAAAATTGATATTAAAATATGACTGTACTAAAAAAAAAATTCTTGCCTTGACTGGGGGTTGAACCGCAACATCTGCAGTTGAAAGCTATTTTTAATATCTTTGACTTAAAAATATATATGGTTGGATGCAATCATAAATCTAACCATACTATGTTTCCACCAGAATATAGTTGCCTCAACCATATTTTTTCTTTGCGTGTAACGACAACCAACATGCATTTGCATGAAGTACCTCGCCCTGGTTATTAATTTGTTTTAAAAAAAAAAAAAAAAAAAAAAAAAAACAACACACAAGAGTGTAAATGCAATAGAGAGTAAAATAAGAATCCTTTTCTAAACACACACATGCCTACCTGTAATATCTCTTTTTTCTCTATTTTTCAAACTTGAGTTTAACACTCGTAGTGGGTCTGCATGCTGCTTGCCCATTTAGTTATACGATATGCTCATCAATCGCTCGTTTGTAAGCCATTAAACTGATATCATGTCGTGTGTTTTGTGTGTGTGGCTAAGTGTGTGGCTGAATGTACGTTTGTGTTATTTTTATGCTGTTTTTTGTTTGAATGCTTCTCTTTTTTTTAATTTTTAAATTAATGTTGGAATGGGTGTTAAAAAATAATGATCTTAAATACATGAATGTTTACATGAAATTCAAACACGCAACTCTACATACTTTTACATGCACCGTATAAATGCACACTTACTTGCACATGCATTCCTGATTATGGATTAAGTATACGTTGCAATAAACGAAGCAATTTGTACCAATTAATGGGAGTAGCCAAATTTTTGAAATGAAATTACCTAAAAATAAAACTTTAGAAACTTCAAACTGATAAAGTTCATGGTAAATACTTGTAGATTAAGAAAATTTGTTTTATTTTATATATCATAAAGCCTAATTTTGAATAGTGTTTGTACATTTTAACGTTCAAAATAAACTAAAATGATAGTACTGTTCTGTATTTCGAATCCGCATTAATTTTTTCGAAAATGGAAAAATCCGAATTATTTGGCTGTTCTGTATTCCACTTAAGAATTTTTTTTCTTTTTATGCCATCTGAAAAATGTTGGTGGAATGTAATTTCTTGTTTTATTATTTTTTTTCAAAATGTTGAAAAGTAAGTTAGAAAATATGTGAAATTTATAACTGATAATTTTCGAATATTTTCATTACGAATACTCGTATTTTCATAATTCCACTCGGAACACAGAAAAGTAACGTAAAAAAGTAAATTTATTTCAAATTGTAAATTAATAATTATTTTTCAAGCTTAAGGTGTTTGTTTAATTAAATGAAATATTTATTTGATTTGAGTTATTAAATTAAAATACGAAACGAAATAAAGTAATTTTATATTTTTCCATAAACTCCATAGTTATTAAATTTTGGGTGCTATTTTTATGTTTTCCTTTCTAAGAGAATAAAAAAATTTATGCATAAATATTTATTTTTGTAAAATGAGTATTAATTTACATTTTACTAAATATTTAACTGCAGGCGAAATTTTAACGAAAAAAAGTCCGTTTTCGCTATTTGCTTTAGTTGAAATGAAACAAATAGCAAAGCCGATAACATTGGTTTCTGTGACACCTAAAACCGACGCCAATTCTAGTTAAATCGATGACATGAATGTAAGCATTGTTTAATTTTTTTGCATTAATTAAAGTTTTTCAATTTATTTAATTTTCTTATTTTGATTTTTGACACCATTCAATACAGACGAGTATGCTGTTAGACCTCAAATAGAACGAGCTCTAAATAAAAAAAAAATAAGTAAAATCACATATGTTATGTTTCAAGCAGATCACACGATTTACATAAGGAAAATTGACATTCCAGATGGACAATACACAGCTAATAGCGCATTTACATTGAACCGAAATCTATTAGATTTGATATGGCATCTCTTTATATACCTATACATTTTACATTAGCTTTTTTTTTGACATATATCAAGATTCCATTTTCGTAACAAAAACAAGCTGCATTAAATTTCATATTTATATAATAAATACCACTTATCCTTTTTTTGTGTATGTATTTCCGTCCATTTTTAAATATTTTTCTTTATTTTAATGTGTTTAATAAATTTTTTGTTTTTATCAAAATGTCAAAGTAGTGTTGTATTTTTTTGGTGTATTAATTAAAACCCACAGTTGTATGACTAAGTACACCAAGATTTTGTCTAGTAACAAGTTAGATTTTGTTTTTTAGTCAAAATGAACTAGATTTCGTTCGAAATCTCATATGAATTAGATTTTGCTGCAGTGTAAATTGTTTATTAAGTAATTTTTTTGTCGGTTTCAAATCCAATACCCACAAGATTAGATTCTATGACAGCCCTGTATGTAGGAGCATCATGTTATATGACAAAATAAGGTTTTTACTACCATGGCAGCGGCAGAGGAGTTTATTCTCCATTCATCAATGGATTTATCTCCCAAATGCTTAGCGACAAAGTCAAAATTGCTTAATTGATAATTATTTTTAGGCAATGAATGAATCAACCTAGAGAAAATTTCCAAAGAAAACTTCCCAAAACAGTGCAGCCAATAAATAAAAGTGGCAAATGATGAGATCAAGTAAAAAAAAATGAAACGTTTATTTTAATGTTTTTCCTTTGTGAAAGATTTAATAAAATGGAAAAAAGATTACGTATCCAGTACACCAAAATTTTAATTTTGCGCATAACTGGATAACTGTGTTGCTATTGGTTAGCAATTGCAGGACTGCCAACTTTCACATATTTAAAACATATTTTGTAAGTTACAAAAAAATTTATATAATAGCATATAGACTTGGCAACACTTACATAGAATCAACTACGTCCGTCCGCTAATTTTATTTTCATCATTCTTGGTAGTTAGAACCGTTTTATTCACGTAAACAAATTTATTATTTTGAAATTATTAGAGTGGAAAAATGCATCGAACAAGCACAACAAACAATGCAAAACTATACCCAATTTCCCCAAGTATTTATTTTATTATTTCTTTGTAACTAGAATTAAAATAATAAGTTAAGGAATTTCTAGCCCACACATGTTTTAAGCAAATTATCTTCATGTATTTTTTGACCAAATACCGCATATAACAGTTATCGATATCAAAAATTATCATTGAGTTTGAAATAAATTTTTTTTAAAAGTATATGGAAAGAATACAAATATTCTTTAATTTTTATGAGAAGCTCTTCGCTTCCTAATTTTGTTATTATGCCCATCTATGGCATAGATCTATTGGTATGACAGTATAGATCTGCGATGACTCTAACATAAAAAAGTTTTTGAGCTAAAATTTGTTCAATAACTGTTATTTACGATCTCTAATTTTGATGGAATAATTAGAAAATTTCTTTTAAGATTTTGTAATTATTCTAGCTGGGATTAATAATTGAAAATAATTTAAAAAAGAGGAATGGTTGCGGCACACAGTACTAAATGTCCACAATTTAAAGCCACTGACGAGTGAAAAAAGTACTAAAAATAGTGGATAACGCTGGAAAAATGTAGGTGTTTGTCTATTTGGCATCCTAAAAATTCTACTATGATTTATAAGAACTGAATGTGCATGCGTCTCTGTTTGTTGTTTGGCGATAACAATTTCAACTATTGCCTTAATATATATAAGAGTATTCCTGTCTCTCTCTCTCTCTGTCTCTCCCTATGGCTCTAAATATCAATTCTCTTTCAATTGTTAATAGTTAATTTATTTACATTTTACACCTTAGTTGACTGTGTAAACTGAATTGTGGTACGAGTAGAATAGTAGGGAAATGCTTGTTTGCTTGTTTTATTATTTATTTGAAGAACAAACCAAATTTGTAGATACCCCAAGTGCAAAGTTTTATAAAAGATTACTTAGCTGACACATGTTGTAATTTGAGGATTTTAATTTTGGTTTTTTTTTTCTTCTTTTGATTTTTATTTTAAGTTATGGAAAGAGGTGTGAAGTCACGTTGCATTTACTTGTAGTCACTTTTTCTTTTCACTTTACTTAAGTGATTTACGATTTGGAAGCGATAAGGTACCTACTAAGCACCTATCTAGTTTAAATTGAAATTTAAGAACTTATTTTCTCATATTTTAATGGCAGAAATATTTATAAATACTAGGCTTGTGGCATTCATGCCCGACCTAGTTCATATGAACGATTCAGCAAATTGAACGATTCGGATGTTTCAACTTTTTTAAATTATTTCGTTCATCGTTCACTGACTTTTACTGTTTAGGATTAAAATATCTAAAATTTGTTTTAGTTAAACTGTACCAAAATTTTATTGTAGACTTAAACATAACAAATTGATAGTTAATTTAAAATCACATGTGTTTAAATTCACTAATCAGTTGTAATTACATATCATTATAAAATAAATACAATGCACAAAACGTACTATGAACGAAAGTCACAAGTTTATTGCCTTACAGTGTACGAAACGAAAATCAAAAGTCATCGTACAGTGTTCGAAATTATTTTAGTGATTTGAAAAATCTGAACGATTCAGTGAAATGAATTCTTAAGCCCAAGTCTAATAAATACCCTTTGAAATGGATAATAAAATATTTGGCAATTAAAAAAAGGTGGAAAGTAGCTTCATCTACATGTATCTCGGTTCCACTGAAGAGCAGGGTTTTTTTTTTTAATTTTATGAATTAATTTTTTTTTTGTACTGTAAAGTAAAAAATTAGCCAAGTCCTTTTTGCCTTCATATCGTTGGTGAAAGCTACGTTCATACCAATTACTGATGTTTCTATAAAAACTTGAATTTTTAATAAAATAAAATACAATTTTTTTTAATTCTCTTTAAAAACCAATGAAATCTTGCTTTTATGCCTAAAATCTTCTACAAGCAAATTTTTCATTTACCAAAATTTCTTTTGATAACTTAGCAACAGCACTAATTGCACTTTTAGCATAAAATTCATCTTAATGCTCATCATATTACAGCATACGAGTATAAGTGAGGAAAAGCAAAAAATGCGTTTTTGTTTAATAAAAATTGCCTAGAGGCAGTAGGCAAGCATCATACAAGTATGTTTGAAATAGTCAGTCAGCCATTTATTGTACCAACCTACCTGCTCAACAACAACAACAAAATCGCACCGAAAACATTTATCTTGTTTACGTTCATACCGCATACAAAAAAATATGGCGTCCATTTGCGCATGTTGGAAGTTTAAATTAGAAAACAGCCAATAAGAAAATTGCAATCATGTGCTGGACTTCATTGTTGTTGATGCAAAAACAAAAAAAAAAAAAACAACCGACAACAACAAGACATACAATAAAAAAAAGTTGACACCTTTGCCTGCAAATGTCTTTTGTTATAGTTGTTGTAAAGAAAACAGGTATTGAACCACAACCAGCAAGCCAAACAAGAAACACGAAATTATTAAAAGGGCGTTTACTTTTAAGCACCATTAATAACAAGTAACTGGTTTTGAGAGTGAATGTGTAAAAAACATTTTTTGTTTGCTAGCAAACAGTGACTCTCAAACTTATCTTAAGAGTGTTGTTAAGAGAGCGACAAGCGAATGTTTGAACAAATATCAAATACTCTTTGACGACATGGTAGAACAAAATTTTTTTTTCTTATTTAGAGTAAAATTACACTGTTGTGGAAACAAAACAAGTCACATTTTATTGAAAACGATACACAACTTTTGATACTTTACTTTATTGTGAACAAATTGTAGTATGCCTACAGCAGCATTACACCAGCCATCAAACACGCTAAAGAAACACGCATAAGGCAACATTTGTTTCTAACAAAATAGTCCTCAAGGCAAATTAAGCGATATTTTCTTATTTATTTATATACGTGGCAGAACGGAAATTTTTGTTTTCCAACGCATTTTTGAAATGTGATACAGACTTAGCTACTTATATGCAAGAATGGTAGAATGTATTACGCCATCAAGCATATGAAATTAAAATTTTCTGGGCAAGTAGCACAAATGTCGTCACGCCATGTGTTCCTTTCGGCTGACAATTTACAGCTAAAAGAGAGAGAGAGAGAGAGGTATTATTTTTTGTTATCTTCTATTTCTATCATTCCTGCCTATATGAAATATCTGTATTCCAACGAAAGTCACCATATACGTTTGGATTAGCTACACTTACTTTAGCGCTCACTTTTAAACAATAGAAATAGTTAATTTGTTTTTTAATAATTAAAATTCTATTTTTTAACAGATTTCTCTGAAATTTAATACATACGCACACTCTCTTGAATCCAAGCGGATATTTTATTCGATCCTTATAGTCCAACTTAAATTGAAGCTGCAAGCGAATCATTGTTCAAGGTCTTAGACAGTGGTCTATATTAACTACCATTTAAATATGTGGTAAAATATAAATAGCAAATTGTTATTATGGCGAATGAAATTTTTCTTAAAAAGTGTTATCTGTTTTCTTAAATTTTTTCGTTGTCTACACACAGAAAACAATTTCGGTTGTGAGAAGTAAATTCGAATATTTTAATCCTGACAATAGAAAATTGGTCTTACAGCTCGAAATATTTTTAGCAGAACAAATTTTTGGACTGTATTATCGAATTCTAATTGCTACAACTGAAGAATTTGATTATCACAAATGAATTTTTGATTGGAAACAAATTTTCTTTTCACAACCGAAGTTGTTTTCTGTGTGTATATTTGTAGGCAAATGAATTATTTACACTTTTTTGATAATAAAAATCTCTACAAATGGTACTCATAAAAAATGTGCTAAACTTTGCTATCACACTGTACGTTTATTGTTCTCTTCTGCGACTAACTAAATGTGCATTTAACTCTCTTAAATTAAAGTTAGAGAGCCATTGGGAAGATAGTGCACATCTACCGTTACTTTCACGCCTACCCTTACCCAGTGAGTAACTGTTGTGAGAAGAGCATAACAATAGGGATAACAGTGATGATAATAAAGAAATAATGATGAGGATGATGACGATGGCTAAAATGATTATAAACGTTTGTTTTGTGCTCTTAACAATAAACGAACGAATGAGGTTGTAACATGATAATAATAAATAGAAAATAGAGGTTGGTTGGCTGTTAGTGTTGGTATTGTTTGGTGGCATGAGTGGTAGTAAAATAAGTTTGTGTTAGTGGTTGCTTGTAAGTGTGTTTTTGTTATGCTTTCATTCTTCTTGTTTATTTATCTTTTTACTGTTCGCTCCTGCTGTTTTTTGCTTTCTTGTTTTCTGTTTTTTGGTCGATCGTATCGTATATGCCGATTTGGTTACGCTCCCACTGTCACACACAGTCGTTCTCTAGATGGTGGTACCGAATGAATTGAGACGATATTTGAATTTTAGTTTAACGTTTCCTGTCTTTGCGTGTGGTTGTTTAAAACGTAACGAATAAAAATAGGATTTCGTTTTCTGTTTTGGCTTTTTTATTTTTAAGAACGGGAAAGAAACAAAGAATAACTTTTTTCCGCGTGCGGCGAAATTTATACTATTTATATTTATATACGAATTTAAAAAAATAAAAAAAGGAATTATACAATAAGAATAAAAATAAAAGAAGTAAAATAATAAAAATTGTAATTTGAAATATCAATTTGTTTATTTAAGTGTTAAGAATTTCAATAATTTTTAAGCAGCACAATGGTTTGAAATATTGAGAAAATTTTAAAAAAAAGTGCAATAAAAATTGTCTAAACAATTTCATTTTCTTTTTACTTTGGAATGGATTAATCAAACGCAACCTGAAGAAAAATAATATTGTAATTTTTCGATTTACAGGTAAATAAATCGTTCATTTTTGCTTGAATACAATTTATGCCGACGGCTTTATAGCTTTGAGTTTTTGTTTTGATTTTTTTATTGGTGGTAAAGAAAAAAATTACGGAGTTGCCAAGCCAAGGCAATTGTACTTGTTTTTGTATTCGTAATGGCGCCACTTTATATTTGATCATGATATCGGTGTAATCTCACTATAGTAGTTGGTTTAATTTTTCCCAAAAATTGACGTAGATTTTAAAAGAAACTTTAAGCAAAAATTATATGAAAAATTTCGGTAAAGAAATTTCTTTTTAAGACAGTGTGTTTGTTATTAATTAAAATGATTTTATTTGTAGATTTTTCGAGAAATTCGTAGGCCGTTATTGTTAAATGAACTCATTAGAACACAAAAAAAATTAAAATATTTTGACCATTTGTCATATTGACTTTTAAAATTTCCTCCTTTTGTTCTGTAATGGCACAGGTAATCATGTGATTTATCCATTTTAGATACACACATGAAATGTTCACCAAACTTTTTTTCCACTCCCATTTAAATAAGGACAAAAAAGATCCATTAGTTAAAGATTTAAATGTTCTAACATAAATATTTTTTACAAAATTCTAAAAAAAGCTAAAATAAAACTATAACTAAAAATGTTTAATTCTTCCTTATTTAGAATTGGCTTCAAACTGAATTTCAGGGGGCTGTTTTTGAATGAGACAAATGTTTTACGTTAACCAGAACGGCAGTCTTGCGTAGTTCTTTATTTTTTTCCTTCGAATCCTTCGAATAAAAAAAGCTGTATGTATGAAATTTATGAAAATTCTATTGGAAAACACAAATTTAATCATTAAGAAATAGATCTAAATTTTTTTTATAAAGAAGTAGATTAGTATAGAGAGTAATTTTAAATGCGTAGTTAAAAAGTAGGCGTGGTTAGTACAAAAATATATGTCAATCTCTTTTGAGAGTATATACACTGAAAGAATTTTGTTTATATATCCAATGAATTTTTTTATTAATCCAATGAAAAAATTCATTATTTTTCGACCAATGATATGCTTCATTAGATCAATGAAAACTTTCATAAAATATATAAAACGTGTTCATTATACATATGAATTTGAAAAGTGTCTTTCAACTGCAGATGTTGTGGTTCAACCCCCGGTTAGGGGCAAAACAATTGTTTTTTATTTAAAAAATTTTAACGCACCAAACTCATATTTTGATCAATTTACTTATTTTTTAAATTATTTTCAAATTTTATTTGACTCTGCCAGGATTCGAACTTGGGACACATGCAATTAAGAAGCTTTAACCACTTCAGCCACGAAGCTCAGTTAAATTTTAATGATTAAGTTTTTGTTTTATATTTACTTTATTTATATAGTTGCGACAGAAAAAAAGAGAATAATTTGGAAAAAAAACAAAAACGTTACAATTCTAATGAAACTTCTTCATTCGCACAATGAAATAATTAATAAAATATTTTATTAGATTTATGTATCCTAATCCTTTCAGTGTATTTCTATATACACAAAGTCAAAACAATCGGTTAAAAAATAAGTTTTAAATCATAAAAAAAAACTTTTACATAAATTTGAGCAACTGAGTGCAATAAATTTTAAAGGGACCCGTTGAAAAATAGAACTGTGATCATTGAAGATCTGAAAAATACGCGTATAAGTGAGTGTGGCCGGTATGAAAGTAGGTTTTCACACAGGAATATAGAAAAAGAGTTTTATTTATACAGAAGATCATACCAAACAAGAGAAATTATAAATCCGATTACTGCATAGTTATGAAAACCTCTGAGGATACATACGTAAATAAGACGAGAGTGCCTTTAAAACCTTTAGCATTTTGTAGCAAATGTTTTAAAATTGCAACTAAAATACGAATGGAACTTCTGTAAAGAGATTCTTGGAAACACTTTTTTCTCTGTCTCTCGTTAATAAATTTAAATTTGATTTGGTTTAGACTATATACTCGACAGAATTCTTAAATTACCTTATAAAATATCAACTACTGCGTACACTGAATTTGAATTAATTTCATAGTCCAAATCCTATACTGCTGAACTCTTGAAAATCAAAGAAATTATTTTTTCGTCCTTAAATTTCATTCATTTTTATTTAAAAATTTTTTAATAACAATGGGCTCTAGTTCTGACAGGTTATCTTAACAAAAGAAAATATTACATCTATTGATATGGTTTATTCATTCAATATTTTGGGAACCTTCTTCAGGCCTTATGTAAAATTATTTAAAATAGTAAGTCTGTTGGAAGTACTCGTATATCGTCGACTTGCGCTTTTAAAGAATTTTATTTTTTAATATAGAAATTGATTTGTATTGCAGTTTAAGATTCTTATTTATACAATTTTTTTCATTGTATATAAATTTTATTGAATACAATTTAAATTATTAGCCGACACTAGCTTTCGGAAAAATCCCTTTTTCCTTATCGGCAGCATTTGTGTCAACAACTTGGGGATACTGTATGTTTGTTAATATCAAATATTTAAACAGAACAACTGTGAAAATGGAATACGAGAATTTTTCATAATCACAATCCCTTCATACCTAAAAAAAATATTATTTTTTAATCTAATTTAACTTAAAAATCATTAAGGGAATTGTGCTGCTGTCCAACTATAATTGAGAATTTCAAATCATCCGCTCTGTTTCATTTTCGTAATATTTCAAAGTCAAGAAGGACAAAACTAAAGTTAAACCAATGTCAGCTTCTTGACCTTCTTAATTTTAACGTTGTCGGGTGAAGCGGAACACTTCAAATTTGAAATAAAATGAATTTTTTTCTTATCTTAAAGTTGGTGTTCACAGTCTATTCAAACTTATGGTCTTTCGCCGCTTCATGCAACAACACGCTCTGTGTTGTAAATCAAATCCTTTTGAAAAACAAAAAAAATTCTTTTTAACAGAAAATTAGTTTTTATCCCTTTCCATCCCCGCCTACACGTGTTTTGAAGATAGAAGTTTATGTATAAATGTCTAATTTATATATATTTCTAAGCACATGAGCTTTGTATGGACATAAAAAATACATTTTAGGTTGTTTTAGGATGAATTATCATATACCGAAAATTTCATTAAAATCCGACAAATTTGAAATACATGGGAACTGAAAGGGTTAAATTATGTGAAAGTCAGTTCTAATTTTTATTTAAATCAAACTTGTAAATTTAGTGGAAAGTGATTCTTCTTTGCTTTATTTTTGAAACTAATTTTCGTACTTGTAGCGAACATGGGAAGAAATTTCAGTGTATTTAAATAATTTTTTTTTTAACCCTTGAATGGATCACATTGCAAGTAATTTTACTAAAATTAATAAAAAAAAGGCTTCAAATTTTATGTGTAATTAACACATGTTTTTTAATCATTTATTACTTTAATAAGCCACTCGATTTCGGTTTACAAATCATACTCGAATATCGTTAGTTTGCTTCTAGACCTACTTTGTACTCTGTAAAATCTCAAACAAATATTTTTAACGCTCTTCTTTTCAGAATAAAATATTTAAAAAATTTCTGAACCTTGTTACTATGGAAGTATCTGCACAATAGATCTTAAAGGTCACCGTGCGATTATAGCCCTTTAGTATTATAAGGGTGGTTAAATTTTAAGGGCCGATGTTGAATGTGAACCACACCTAAACGTCAAGTTTTTTTCTCCATTTCATTAGACATTTCTCAATTTCAGACTAACTCAATTTGAAACATGGAAAGATACACAATCGAGCAACGCGTTAAAGTTATTCATTTGGAGCATCGGATGGAGGTGTGCCACCGAGATCGCGGCGGCCATTTGGCCGACATTTGGATCCATACATAATTGAACGATACCATATTATCATAACAAAAAGAAATGACAATAATTTCCTAAATAATTTGTGTTTTATTCAAAATCAACATCGGCCCTTAAAATTTAACCACCTTTTATGGAAGTAAAGGACCGATATAATTAAAAATCATGATAAATTGGGCGTAAAATTTAATCATTTCAAATGGATATCAAGACTGGTATTCAAAGACGAAAATAAAGAGAGACTTCATTTAGACATTGTGAAAAATTTCAAGCCTTCATTACTCATTCTGAATACCAGCCTTAATTTTGTTTTTAATAAAAGACAAACAAAAAATGCCCATCTAAGAGATATAACAAAAGTACAAGAAATAATTCTAAAGAATTCTTTTCACAAATAGATTACATAAGCAGTTTGAAGTGAGTTCTCTCTATTTCCATCTTGATTACAAAAAATTTCATATTTAGGAAAGAAGTCTAAGGCTTGTATTCAATGAAAAATAAACAAGATTTCTAATAAAAATCTGTCATAATTTCTATTTCAAGTATTTATTAATTATTTTGAATACCATAATGAGTATATTGTTCCAGCTTCCCAGTCCTGCGCTCTGAACGAAATTAAAAATTGAGCTGTCATTTTGGAAACTGTTATAAGTTCATTTTTTCATATGCGAGTATATAAAAACATTGGAAAACATTAATCTATTCGAGTCATGTTCTTTTAAATTTTATTGTGAAATAATAATTATTAAAAATATTTAAAGAAACAAACGATGTTTTTCTTAATTTCACTTTATAAGAAATAAAAACAAGAGGAAATTCAAATCCATATTTTAACCGACATTAGCTTTACTCAAATGGATTTTTAATGTGAAAAATAATCACCCCTATCATGAATACGAGTAACTTTTTCGCAACTATTGCAATCATGAATAACTCCCATGAAAAATTAATTTTTAAATTTTTCCCACGAAGTTTTTTTCCTTTTTACCTAATATTTTTTCATTTCATGTCAATACATCACACAACAGCAGGTATTACAAATTTAGGCTCAACCGAAGCATGAGTATGTCCCTGTCATTTAAAAAAAAAAATTTTTTGCTATAAACATTTTGTAGCCAAATCGCACTCTATGAAAAAATTACCGCTACTACTTTTTTTTTATAAGTTTAAAGTAAAATATATGGGTAGTGTTGCCACATTTCTCTGTTCTACTTAGACAACCTCAAATTCTACAAGTTTTTCACTGCCCAAAACTAATGCAAACGAAAAAAGAAAAAATATTTGGAAATAAAACGATTTGGGATAAAACGAGTTCCCAATAAAAAAAAAAATCAAAAGCTTATGGCGGAGTCTATACAGAGGAGTCTGGGACAAGTATACCCTTCAGACTCCCCGATCATTGCAGCGTACTACAAGCTGAGTTGATGGCAACAAGAAAAACAGCAGACTGGCTGTAGTACCATGAAATATTTGGCAGGAATATTAGCGTATATATCGACAGTCGAACTGCAATTAGGACTATGGTGGGTGTCTATTCGACATCCAATCTGGCCCGAGAATGCCGAAAATCTTTAAAGGTGATGGCGGGATATTCGGTGATCACCCTCATCTGGGTGATCCGTAGGGATCTGTAGGGCGGACAACCTGGCAAGGGAAAGGTTTAGACTGCCAAAGCAGAATACGGACAAGCCCTATGACATCCCTCTCTCGGTTCGAAAAAGGGGAGATCAAGAATATATTTAGCGCACCAGGTACAGTCCAGATAGAGAAATGAACTAACGTGCAGCACAGCGAGGATGATCTGGCTTAGGCTGAGCAGTAATCGCAGTAGGGGTTTACTGCAACTCCAGAGAACAGGCCACTGCAATTCTGGTAACCATGCAAGGAGAGTGGGTTTACCATCGAATGACTACTGTGGAAGTTTTTAAGTTGAGGAAGAGGAGAAAACTGTGGAAAATCTTCTCGGCCTCTGTCCTGCACTAGAGGGGGCGCTACCTGCAGGGTACCACTGCAGGTCGACTTGCTTTATGGCTTCATTAAGAGTAGCAACTGGTCTTCTTATTCTTTCCCCTACTCTCTGCGTACTTCCTTTCACAGGAGATAGCAATGTTTGCTATCTTCTTTTTCTTATACAGGTATCACAGAGGAATCACGTCAGAGCACCCAAGTGAGTCCCCCTCTGCAGCCTAATCTAACCTAACCTTATGGTGTGATAATACAGAAGCCGACGAAGCTCGTTTTGCCCAAAGTGTATTTTTTGGTGCTCAATTCAAATGCATTTTATTCTTTTCATATTCTCTTGGGAAATTAAAAATTCCTTACTTAGAGGGACCAGTTTTACATATAAAAAATTAAAAAAAAAAAAATTCTGTAGAATCCAAAAAATTTAAATTTTGATTTTTTACGAGTTTAAAAAAAAAAAAATTTTAATTTATTTAAAAAAAAACTGCTTTCGCTCGAGAGAAACACAGTCAGTTCAAAAAAAGCATTTAATTTAGAGGCATTGACAAACACATATTCAGCCTTATTACAAGTGATGTGTGGCAGCGCCGGCCATACAATTTACATTAGCTTGTCGTTAATTCGACTACGAAAGCGACACTCGTAATTAGGCCTATTATTTTGTTAGCTTGTAGGTGCGAAATAGCAGACCCTCTTAAATAATTTTGCTTAAACAAATG
The DNA here is from genome assembly GCA_947397855.1 of Thelaira solivaga. Taxonomy (NCBI): domain Eukaryota; kingdom Metazoa; phylum Arthropoda; class Insecta; order Diptera; family Tachinidae; genus Thelaira; species Thelaira solivaga. The sequence goes on from OX377614.1 coordinate 48,490,391, forward strand.
TATCCCTAAAAAGCGAAAAAAAAGAAAATCTACCAAATCTAAAGTAAAAAGCTGTTTAAGTGTCAACTCAAGGGAAGAGTGAGCGAAATACAGTCAATAAAAAATGTTGGGTCTTTCTTAAGGAATCTTTAGTAAATATATATAAATCAATTTTAATTTTATTCTATAAAGAATACACAAACTACGTAATAAACAAGTTTGTTGGTATTTTTAAATGTTTCACAGCTAAAAATAAATTCCACAATTTTTGCAAAAAAAAATTTATGAATTTTTATTTTATTAACTGAATGAAGAAGCAGCAATCTGCCAAAATAAATGAATTTCTTTTTTCTTTTTTCAATAATTTTCATTAAGCCATGAAAAAAATTTTAAAAAGCAAGAAATCAAAAAAAAAAAAAAAAAAAAAAAAAAGTGTGTAATTTTATACAAAGAGAATATTTAGTAGCTTGCAACATGTTAAATGCTTGTTTGATTAAATAATTTATGGCAAAATAAATTTTTTAACAAAATATTGAAATACTGGCTGGCACTGGCACATAAAAGTACTCACTCACTCGCCCAATAATAAATATTTCACAGTTTTTGTCCAAAGATATATAAAATAGCGAAAGCCACTAGGCAGCGTAATAAAATTCTTTGTATTCGCATTTACATACATTTAACACATTCTGGGCAACATTTGTTGTTCATTCATCATTTTTATTTGATACAAAAAGAATATTTTCTTTTTTATTGTTTTTTTTCTGTTTGTTTTTTTGAAGTACTTTTTTTGTTTGTTTGTTTTAATTTTACTCAAATTGCATTAGAATGAATATGAAAGGAAAGCATGAAGTGGATTTTCTAAAATTATACTTTTAATATGTGGTACATGAAATGTTGCATGTTTTTAATGCGAAAAATATGAGTGGAACCATGTTAATATAGTGGGCGTAAAATTTGCTTTTTGATTTCTAATTTTCATTCAAAGAGAATAACAAGACCGCAGTGTAAAGGCATATAAATTGAAGTGGGGAATGTTGAAGAAGAGTAAGAGGGGGAGAAAGGAGAAGATGAGAGCTGCAACTGGACGAAGATTTATTTTTAAATTTTATTGTGGCGTAAGATACACTGGCATGCAAGGCAAATTGATAGAAGGTATTCGCTCATCAGCTGTTTGAATTCGCAGCATGCCGAGCTGTCAAAATTTGTAATTTTTTTTCTATGTATTTGTGAAGAAATTAAAATTAAAAAAAGGTAAAAATATTAAGATAAAAAATATTATAAAGCAAAAAATGAGAAAAAAGTAGAAATTTTTTGGGGTAAAAATTAGCTATACGTGTACAATGTTTTGCATGTGTGTAATGTTTTTGACATTTTGGAAGAAAAATTTTGTTTTTTTCGCTTTGCGTCTAGTTCGCGCAACCATATTCTGGTGGAAACGTAGTATGGTTAGATTTATGATTGCATCTAACCATATATATTTCAAAGATATTAAAAATACTTTTCAACTGCAGATGTTGCGGTTCAACCCAGGTCAGTTGAGTTTGAACGATTAATAGGCTATTCCTCTAGGAGTTACTTTGCCAACGCAGGAATTAAGAATTAAATCCATAGATGAACAAAGATATTTTGAATGTTCAAAACAAGAAACCATAATTCCAGCCAAAAAAAAATCTTCAAACAAAATATTTTGTTATTGAACAAAAATATTATATTTTTATCTTAGACCATTACCAGAGACCTAGAGAACTTAACACGAATCGTTAGACTTGATTGCAATTCAATTACCGTTTAAATTAGTGTGATAAAGGACGATTCATGCCGACTCAGTCAAGAGGCACAGGAAATTTTAAGCAAACATTTTATTAATTCAATTAAAAATTCTAATAAAAACATAATTTTGTTAATATTAGAATGATTAACTGTTGCATAATATTTTTCAGTGTACAACTTGCAATTGGCTTAATTTTACTCTACTTTAATTGAGTTAATTAAAAATTTTATTAATTAAAACGAAAAATGTGCTTAATTTAATTTTAACTTTTTTGGCAAAGTGCAAAATGAAACTCTGTGTGGTGGTTTTTCTAGCACATTTTTAAACCGACTAACGACATTGAATACAAAAAGTGATGACATTGCTTAGAGACCTTCCTTAACCAGCTGTTCAAGACGGATGTTGATGTTTAAAATTTGTTTGGGTACGAATAGAGCACACTCCTCACAAAGTAGGCGTAGTTAATGATTTTACAGAAATAAAATAATAACAAAAATGTACATTTCTGGTGGATATTGAGCCAAACTTCTAGTCAGTTCCCACGTTTCAATATAAAAAAACTTCATTTTAAAAGTTAAATTTATGAGCGACAAACGATCAATCGCCTGGAAATTTTATATGAAAAGTATTCAAAATATTGAATCTTTTTCATACAAATTTTATAGACGAGCTGGTCGCTTGTTATAAAAACAGCACATTAGAGTTTAATTTTTCTCTTTACAGGCAGTTTACAATCCCCATCGTTAACGTTTTCGCTTACAATCATTAACTTTTCTTTTATTTCTGCTTTCAGGGGTGTCTTTTTCAAAAGCCGTAGGAATTTTTACTTCATTTCAGCACGAAACCTGTGCGATTGCAAAATTTCAATCGCTTTCTAAAAATTGTTTTCTTTTTTTTTAAATAGGCAAAAATCAGCAGAATTACAAACAAGAAATTCGGCTGTGCCGCATCTCATACACCCTTCACTGCAGTAGTTGTGAAGTCTTCTTGAATATTTAATAAACAAATTAAAAATTGTAAATGAAACAAATGTAATGGGCCATAAATATAACCACAAAAAAGTAGGTTTTTATTAAGAGCTGACTTATGAAGTTACAGTCGTTTTTAAAAAGTTACAGACTTTAGGGTGACTATGATTATGGCCCAATGATTTTAGTGAAATGACAAACATTTATTAAAATAATTTTCTTTAAATAAATAAATAATTCAAGATACGGCATTCAGTAAAAATTTTGTACTGGAATCCATGTTTTTAAAACCAATAAAATGTCTGTAGGCATTCATTATTTAAATAAAAAAAAAAATAAAAATTAAGATTGTAAAATAAATCTAATTCTTGCAAGCATTTTTTGAACCGAGTGTGAGTGTCTTTAATTAAAAATAAAGAAATTCAAATTAACAGCAGAAACCAAAAACTTCTCTCTAGCATCCCTCTTTCAATAAGATGTCTGCATTCGTAGTCATTTAAAAGACACGCAAATACGTTTGTATTTATAAGACCGATTGCCTGGTTTCGTGCGCCCTCACATTAAGCACATGTATTTATGTATGTCGACAGAATTTGTGCCATCAACTTGGGATGCTGTACGTTTGTTAGTATTAAGCATTTAAGCAGCATAATAATGAAATTGGAAGGCGGAACTTGTCATAATCCCATGAGGTAAAAGGGCTCCAGCAATCCAGTATCTGAGACCAATTTCAAATAAAAAGGTGAATATAAGTACATACGAATACATACTCGGGTGGCTGTCAATATGGAATTATTATGGGACTAGTGAAAATCAAAATATGAATTAATCAAACTTTTTTTAAAATAAAACCAGGACAACACACAATATTTTAGTTGGGCAATTCTTTTTCAATTCTCTTTTAAAATATTCAGTCATTCATTCAGCCTTCAAGCTACCTGTCTTTTTTTTTTACATCTTCATAGAAGATACAAAGAGAGAACAAAAGAGAATTGCCGAGTACGAGCAAATTGGCAACTCTTTCTCCTACAAAATCAAGAATTGCCCAACTAAAATTGCTGTGTGTTTCTACACACAGGTCCTGGTCTAACAAGATTCTGGCTACTGATTATGGTAGTAGGGACCACAAAAACTTGCGTTTTGAAAGTTTACATCTGGATCTATCTCAATCTTGTTTAGCAAAGTTATGTTTAACACTTTTACCTTCTATTTCTTCCGTTAGTGTGACTTTTTTGACTCTTAATTGAAAAAAAGTCGAAAAAGAGCCAGAAGTTGAAGAGTTAGAGGGCTAAAATATTTCACAAAAATATTCGTCGTAAATTTCTACTAAACACAAACGGTGAAATAAGTAAAAACTTAAAATTATTAAGACACGGGCGCTGCCGAATTCAACTTATTTTATCTTACGCTTGTTAGAAAATTTTCATAAATTTGCTAAGCATAAAATATTAAACTAAAAACAAAAACAACAAAATACAACTTTTGGTAACAAAATTTTATAGTTTTCAGGGTGCCTGCAAAATAAATTCCCTTAAAAATTTGTTGTCAAAAAAAAAAGCTTTTTCGTGTAAAAAATTCAAAGTTTTCCATTCTCTCCCTTGTTTAAAACACACCTCGCATATCTATTTATGTGCGTGCATGTGTGTGTTATGAAGTCTTTTATAAATTTTCGTTAAATGTATCTTTCAAGTTGATGTGTGTCATCGTTGTACAAGCATCTCTTAGCAGGTGTATAAGATATTTTATCACAGATTAAGTCACATACAAAAACAAAAACAAAGAAAGACAAAAAACAAAATTATTTTATTTTTAAACAAATGATGATGATTATTTTTCTTCTCCTTTTTCTTTAAAACACAAAATAGATATCTTGTGATCTTCTTCTGTGTAACAAAAAATATTGAAAGCAAAAACTCAAAAACAAAAACTGATACGATACGATACAACAACAAATAAACATAAAGAGGGAATAAAACATTTTATACTAAACAAATAGTGTTCGTTAGTTAGTTAAGTGCGTGATTCGCTATTCCATTTAGTCGTTGTACCTGTCAAAAACGGCATGTGTGTTAAGAAAGTAGGAAAGTTAGTACATCTGTAACACATTTTTTGACAGGTCTGTAAGATTTCTAATTTTTTGGAAAATTTCATAATATTTTGCTCTGCATAAAGCTGGAGAAAAATCTTTCAGGTTTTATTGCCATAGAATTGTGCGATTGAGTAGGATAGTGAAACGCTGCATTTCAGTTAGAAAAATAGAAGGAGAATGAAGAAGGATAGCGATAGAGATATGTCAAAGAGACAGGAGGTAGCAGAATGAAGAGAAGTAGGAAGAGTAGAAAAAAACAAGTCCGCCACCTAGGCCAATTGCTACTTCTAACGAAGCAAGACATTATGCCGACCACAACAGACGACAGCTTAGTGAAAGCCTGCATGTAGCACTCCAAAGACACAGTAGGTATTCCACAGTTTCTTCCTGCTTTTCGTCTTGAAAATTTCTGCAGTAGTCTATTCTCCTATTCTCCTTATTTGCATGGTTGTCAAATTTGCAGCGGCCTTTACTCTCTAGGGTATCAAAGGACGAAAACAACAATTTTGAATATAAAATATCAAGCAAAAAAGCCTTTTGCCTTTTCCATAAACCTTTGTTTTGGTGAGAAAAATAATCTTTAAATAAAAACCTTTTCCACAACAATATCTGTGCGCTTTTTCTAAAGCTTCAAACGCTATTTACGGATAGTTCTAAGCAGCTTTTAACTACAGGCTTAAATCTCTTGAGTAGTAAAGTTTGCGTCCTGTTTGAGTTCATTAAAGAACTTCTACGCTGAGAGAATTTTGTTTATTTATCAGCTGAATTTTGTCATTATAATCCAAAGGAAAAATCCATTATTTTTCAACCAATGAAACGTCATATTCAATATTTCACTGTATAAAAGAACAATTTTTAAAGAAATCGTTTCACATGTTTCTTTCAGTGCAGCAACTAGATTGGCGTTGGTTATTTTTGGTTGCCTTTAAAAAATTTCTGAAGGAACTGTAATGATAGGCTAAGTGTGCCTAAAACATTGTAAAAATAGCAGCTCTGAGGACTTGTGTTGTCTTAAAAAAGGACTTTCGTAGCCACGACTATTTTCAAAAATAACTTTCATCACCACTTTGACATTGTAATTTGTGGTGTGTGTGCAGGGATATCCCGGACCAGCACTATTACTACTGCTTTCTGCGTATTTTTCAAATTACCTATATCACTTGCAAATAATCCTTTCCTTTCACTTGAGAGTAATTTCGCCTAATTGTACACAGTTTCGCTATTCGGTATTTCCATTCCAAAAGCAAATCATTCGAATTTGTATGTCCTACAGTGCGCATTGTTATTGGGGGACGTTTTCTTAATTTTCTTTTCTAGACAATTTGTCATACGACCTTTTTTTCCTTTCATTTTTTTCAACGATGACATCAAATTTCGTTTTATTTATTAAACACACCTCGTAAACAAACTTCCATAGAAAAATTTGTTCAATAAAATTTTAATTAATCAAAAATATCAAAAATACTCAAGCCTAATTATTTATTATTTCTTATAAATTGACGTTAAGACATTGTTGCAGCCAGTGGGGCGATATGTCTGAGTATGCTGATTTGGTTATAATTTCAAAAATTAATAGAAATAATTATAGACTCTGGCAAATGTGATTAATGTTGCTGTAAAATTTAAGAAACGAAAAGTTCTGTTGCGCCCTCGCTTTTGCTGTTTGAATTGAAAAAAAAAATTTGAAATAAAAAGTCTCAGTGGTCATATACTGGGTACCCCTGCAAGCAATTTGGTAGCCGACTACAGAAAGAACCGCTATTAAAAACCATTTAAATTTTAAATCATAATAAAACAAAGAAGTAAATTTTTAATATCAATAAAACGGGCTTCATTGGATAGAACATTTTACGGCATTAATGTTCATGTGGCCGTCACAGCTGGCGCATACAAGGCGCACTTTGGAATATTGATTTCTAAGTGTAGACAATTGAATTTACCACGTCAATTTAGTTGAAATGTCATTCAGACTTGGACACTGCTGACTACAGCCTTGTTAAAAAACTCATCTAAGCATCAATCACCAATCGCTATCCTACAAATAAAAAGTGGTCTATCATTCTTAAAGAAGTAGTTTTACCAGTGGTAACGCTGTTGCCTTCTATATAGTGTCCCAGTATGTGTGGCAGGTGCCGCCGTCTTACTGAAACCACACCGTCCACTTGAGCCTACAAGAACTCGGTTATCATGTTCTTGTAACGAATGCCACTCACAGTCGTCGCAATTTCAGTCTCTGACCAAAATCCGCACGAGATTTATATCTTTCTCATGGATTGCTTGAAGATTTTCAGAGCTTTAAATTCAACAATTTTGTGTATTCGACAGATGGAAATGCGCTTCATTGGAGAAGATGATTTTTTTTTCGAAAAATTGGCATTGACTTCACTTTGCTCCAAACTTCCAGTTCGAATATTTTATTTCTTGACAATCCAATATAAAAAATCACAACTCACTCAAAGAATAAGTGTTTTTATTTTAGAATTAAAAAGTGCACTCTTACTGAGACATCCTATATTATCTTCTGGGACTAGTTTTGGAACTACTCCGATGTCGTGCAAAGTTATCTTGCTCTCTCATACAATTGACTTATCTTCAGAGCAGCGATACTCCTTTACGAACCCATTTTTTGTGGGGCAGTTGAGTAGGAGTGAAGTTGCCTGCAAGGTGCACATGTGCAAATATTGTAAGCACTCCTAGGTAAATTTATAATATTTTTTGTTTTCTTTTGTTTGTGTTTTCAATAAACAATTTATTCCTCTCTAAGGTAACAAACAAAATTAATTAATTGTGTTGAAAAGTATTTAATTGATTAATCACAAACGTTTTTCGCATACTTTTTCATAAAAAATATTTTGAAAGTGTGCATGTACATGCATATTTTTTGATAAAAATTTATATTTTGCTGTTTCCGTATCTGTGTTCTTTTTCAGCTTTAATGAACCCTTACAGCCCATTTGAAATTGTTTGTTTTCTTGTGCGTAAATTAATGTTTTTAATGCAAAAAAAAACTTAAAACAAAAATAATATTGAACAGACAACACAAATCTCAACGCATTAGGCGACAAATAAAAAAAAAAAGGAAGAACAACTACAACAGTACGAGAAAATAAATGTTTTGTGTGAAATTTTCATTCATTAAACACAATTAAAATGAAGAAATAACAAACAGAAAAAAGGAATTTTGCATGAGTTTAAATGCTTTTACTTGGGTTGTTGGTTGTTGTTTTTTTTTTTTTGGCTGATTTTAGCTTAAATAAAAGTGACAAATTTTATAGCAACACAAGCTAAAAAATAAATTAAAAAAAGTTGTAGGGCAATTAAGCATTTAAAGCAGCAGCAACTAACAAAAATAAACTAAAACACACATACCTATAAGTACGAGGGTTGTTGCACAAGCGCAAAGTTAAAAAAAAATTTAACAAAAAAATTGTTTTGAATACAGACTAGGCCGTCAAGCAAATTAAAGTGGCTGATACACTCATCCAATTTCAATATGTATTTGTGTGTGTATCCAAAAAAATATCAAATTAATCAAATTCACACGCATAGAAATGCAGTGAACTCCGTTATTACGAAGCCATTCTGATTGAAGATGACTTTTTTCAGAAAATTGGCATTGACTGCCCTTTGCTTTATTACAAATTGATCGAATTGCCGTGGCGGATATTTTACTCAATAACAAAATTACAAATTTCTGAAAAAGTAAGTGTTCCTATTTTAAAATTAAAAAGTGCACTCTTACTGGGCCACACTTTAGATGTCCATCCATCTTATACAAATTGTTGTTGTGATGACAATTTGATTTTCTATCTCTCTCTCTCTCTCTCCAAGTACTGCATTTTCTCACATTCAATTAGAGAAACACATTTTGCTTACAAATCGAGGAACGCTGGAATTTTTTGTTTTACAACTTTTTGATGCTTGACGTTCTCGCCAACAATTACAGAAACGGTGGTACTGGGTTTGATTCACAGCATTCCAAATGGAACGAAATTTGAATCGAAATGGAATGCCGTAGTGTGGCATTCATTTTCACCAGTCACGAGACCAGTTCTTCTAAAGAAAATATCACATAGTTTTCTGCAGGATACAGGCTATTACCGTCCTCTCTTTTTACACATGCCCTCGTATATGATAAACTAAGCTGAATAAGAACAATAACAAACATGCAAGTGACATAAACTAATCGCATGCAACGCATTGAATATTTATCACAAAAAATAACAAAAAAAAATAAGAAAATTTAAAGCAAATGAAGTGAATTGAGCAGAACAAAACACAACAAAACTGAAGGAAAAAAGTTAAAAAAAACACACACATACACAGCACAACAAGCAGCAACAGGCAACAATAATGAAAACAATAGCAATAAAATCATATTGTAAAAACACGAACAAGAAGAAAAATCATCACGAAATATAGGCCTCTGTGTACGAGTATGTGGCATCATAAGCCCATTTGCATAAATTGCAGTTCCCAGAGAGAATTAATTCTTGTTAAACGTAAACAAAAAGAACGTAGTACGTTATACCGGCATTAGCGTAACAACGGAGAAAGTAACTTGAGTAAATAAATTTTAAAGTAAGTTTCCCCACTTTAGTTTCTTGCTCACAAGAAAACATGTATTTCAACTTAAGTGTCAGTGTAATGAAGACGAAGAGACAGCAGAACATGCGCTATCTCACTTTAATGGTCTAATTAGGACCGGCTACAACCGTTTGTCATAACGAACAAATCACTCAAGTAAGTCCTTCAATTCTTAATAAATACTAGACAGAGAATTTGTAACTTGAGGGTAGCGTCCAAATAGGTCTATTCTGACCATAGTGACCAGGTAACATGTTTCCGCTTCCAATTCTTATTCTAGGGTATGGAGAAAAAATTAGACACTTTACACAAATTCCTTTACGTTGGTGGCACACATGATCTTCCCCAAGCATCATTAGACTGGTTCGCCACTTCTACACTTGGGAAAATAACTTCATGTTTGTTGCCACTAAATCATTTCGTTTTGAGAATCAAAAATTTTTACTTGTGATGACAGAACAACAATTAATAAACTTAATTCTCGGAACCCAATTTTTACCTGTTATTGATGTTCACAATCAAAGTTTTTTTCTGTTTGATATAACGAGTAAAAATGTATACTTACTTTAGTGTAACGGTATACGCCCATTTATTACAATTAAAAACTCAAACATATTCGGTGGTATAATATCGCTCAATGCAAATATTTTAGAAGCACCGCGTATAGATGCTAAAATAACCGAAATGAAACTAAAAGCAGTTCAACTGTAAACTTTTATTATACAAAAATAACCAGGGCAGACTGAAAAATTCAAACGTTCACCAAGACTCATGCAAAGCACTCAGCGATCTATTTAACGAAACTCAAGTCAGCTGACAATCACAATGTCGACTTTACTAAAGTACTTGTTGGTTGAATTAAATTTGAAGTTTTAATTATAGAAATTAATTATTAAAATAAAAAAATGTCTCATGTTTTCATTAGTTTGTTGCTCTGCTTTTCATAAAAGCAAAAACAAACCGTTTATATGCATCTTGAGTGAAATATTTAAAGATAAATCCATGAAATACTTGAGATCACAGCAGGTTTTCATTTCGTTCACCTTGTGTACGTTCGTATATTTTAATAAAATATTTTTTTTATTCAATAAGTCTACAGGTTGAAACTAAAAGTTAAATTAACAAAATTTAATTAATGGGTCGTATTATCGATTCCGCACAGAAAGGAAAATTTTGCGAAAATAAATACCGATCAATATGCAAATTGCTATTATTCATTCTTGCGGAATTGTCTTATTATTTTGAATTGTTTCATTTAATAGTGAATTAAAAGGTTGTCTATTGTGAATGAATTGTGTTAATTTTTCAGCTGTTGGTGATAAGAAAAAAACTTTTTTTAACATAAAAATAAATTTTAAATAAACAAAAAGAAAATTAATTTTCCATAAATAAAACGAAATTATTTTCGAAAAATAAAACAAATTAATCTAAAACACATTTTATTTTTGTGAAATTTTCTATTTTTTCTTGCATTTTTTATCCTTTCGTTTGCATTCCGTGAGAAAATTTAAGCGTAAGCAAAGTGTAGAAATTTATCTATGCTGCGGGATCAATAATTGCAAATCCGCAATCGCGGAACGGAATGAATAAATAGACCTAATTTGTATCAGAAACTAGCAGTTTTTTCCCGATCCTTTATATTATGGTTTGGAATCCTTAGAATAAAGAGTATAGAAATCCGTTAAAAAAATGAAACTTTTTTAGTAAAATCGTTGAAAAGCACACTTGAACCGGTTTACAAGCACTAAATATTACATATTTTTGTAGTGATGTGAGGCTTTCAAGTATGTTCGTGCAGTCCTTTAGTAAATAAAAACACATATTTTTGAGAGAGTTGTGATTGTTTATTGGATTCATGATATGTTTTCAGCCGTTTTTGTTATTTTTTGTTAGTATGCAAAAACTGCCGCCCTGATACACAAAAACTAACGGTTGCTGTGGTCCAAAGTTGACGTGAACTTGTAAACTTACATTGTTATTATTATTATTTAATTTATTTAACACTCATAAACTTGTAAAGGGTGTTTTTTATAGACGTATAGAACTTTAAGTTGCCATTACTGTTCAAGATGGCGACCGATTTAACAGCTGTCAAGTGATTTATTCTCAGTTTGGTTTGGCAATTCATCATGAATAGACTCACGATCATCAAGTAAGGCGTAGATTCGTCGAATGGGCCCAAAACGAGATTGCCGTTGTTCCCGATTTTCATAAGCGAATTTTGTTTAACGATGAAGCGCACTGCTGGTTGAATGGCTACGTCAACAAACAAAACTGCCGCATTTGGAGTGAAGCTAATCCTCAAGTATATGTCGAAACACCGTTACATTCAGAAAAACTGACTGTTTGGTGCGCTTTATGGGCTGGTGGAATCATTGGTCCGTACTTCTTCAAAAACGATGATGGCCAGAACGTTACAGTCAATGGTGATCGGTATAGAGCCATGATTACTAACTTTTTCATTCCTGAATTGAACAACCATGATGTCCAGGAGCTGTGGTTCCAACAAGACGGCGCAACATGTCACACAGCTCGTGCCACAATCGATTTATTGAAAGACACGTTTGGTGACCACCTAATTTCACGTTTTGGACCTGTGAATTGGCCTCCAAGATCTTGTGATTTAACACCACTAGACTACTTTCTGTGGGGCTATGTAAAGTCATTGGTCTATGCGGATAAGCCACAAACGGTTGACCGATATACGGCCACAAATGTTGGAAAAAGTCATCGAAAATTGGACGTCCAGATTGGACTACATTCGAGCCAGCCGTGGCGGTCATATGCCAGAAATCATATTTAAAATGTAATGCCACAAGATTACCTTTCGGATAAATAAAATTCATGTCAATCGAATAATCCATCGTTGTTTTATTGCAATTTAAAGTTCTATACGTCTATAAAAAACACCCTTTATATCAGGATAGCAAAATTATTAATGTAACATGAGAGTAGTAATATATCACAATGGGTCTATTATGGCGCAGTGATCTAATACTGATTCTGAATACTAAAATTATATGTGTGAACACAAATGCAATTCAAATGAAAATTAAAAAGAAAACGGCTGCCATAAGAATTGTATGATTTGGGCAAAGGGCAAGAAATACTCGTAATGGGGTTTAAGATCTATTCTGAATGTACTTTTACATTAAATTTAAAATTTTTGAGTTATATCATTAACGAAATAAACGTACCCGAATTGATTGTTTTTACCTTTTTGTTGTTTTTGTTATTGAAAATCAAGCAGAAAAAAAATTTATTTCAGCGTCTCTATAAGATTTTCCACATGAATAATTTTTGTATTTTTCTTTAGAGTTTGTTTCTCGAAATCGTTTTCTACGCTTTAGCCTGTATTCCTTTTTAAACGAAAATTTTATGTTCTCTTCTAATTTTTTTATGCTTTTTTTTTTTTGTAGTTTTATTTCAAAAATAAACTTACCAAGTTACGAAGAATTCTAAAATTACACACGTCTCAAATGCAAATAAAATACATTTTTTTATATTTTATTTTAATTTATTATTTTTAAAAGAGTGTACATACAGACAAAATTATATACGAGTGTAAAGGAAGAAACTGAAATATATTTAGTGCCTCTCAAACACACACACACACACACATAGACGTACTTTTTAAAATTATACTCATCTGCTCGTAAATTTGCTTGTTTATATAGAAAACCCTCTAATAACACGATTTTTCTTTTCTTTCACAACACGAATTAGAAATTGGGGCAACACATTCTTTTGACGCCATTTTTCTAGAATTTTTAATACAAACTATACAATTTGTTTTACAATTCAATTACGCAAAAGTGTATTTAAAGTGAAACCTGTTTTGGAATTTAAAAAATAACAAATAACAATAATCCGAATAAAAATCATTTCATGTTTTCAATTATAAGAGGTACTCAAAACGGTGCTTACAAACAGTGCAAACGATGCAAATAAGTGCAAAAATACCACGTTTTGCTCAACAGAGTACACATTTGCATTTGCTTCATTTGTACCAAAAATGTAAATAAACCAGAGAACTGGAAAAATCGCAGTTTCAGTTTGATTATGCATGACTACAAATTTTTTTTTTTTTTTTATAAAAAATGAAACCACACAAACGAACAATTTGAGGAAATATCGTTCAAGACACGATTAGAAACTGATTGCTTTTTTATGCTGTTCAACACGATTGAACTTTAAAAAAAATATTTGGCCGCAGTAGTGAAGGGTCTGCAGAATTTTATTGGTTTTTTTAAACATATTTGCCGTATTATGAAAGGGTTACCTGTATAAACATTTGTATGTTTCTTTTTACAATTTTTATTTAATTTTTTTATCTTTGGGCAATGTGATCTGAGAGATCAAATTCGCTAAAGTTTTCTTCATTTCATTAGTTGTACTCCTATAGAATTTGGTGCGTGCAGGCAGGTTAAGTTTAGATTTTGTTTAAAAAAAGTTTAAAGAAAAAAACTTTAGCTCGTGCTACAAATGTGTGCGGTTTCGTAATATTTTTAAAAAGAAATTTTTATAGAAAAAACTAATCTATTTTGGAATTTAGAATAAATACGCTGCTTAATCACTGTAACAAAAAAATTCCAACACTTTTCGAATTTATGAATGAAAAAATATTTCTGTAAATCAGCGAGAGAAGTAACCAACCATTAAATGAGTAGAAAAAAGTGTTAATAAAAGGAAATATTGACATACAGAATTTTTTAAATTCCGTATGCGCAGATGTGCAAACACTATATTCACTCGTATGCTACGCCGTATTTTCATATAATAGTTTAAAGCAAAGCAAGCACAACCAATAAATGAGCTATTGTTTTTGAAAATGGTATAACTCCACTTTTTTTTTAAATAAAATTAACGGTTATCTTAGTGAGATATACACAACAAACTTACCGCTAATTTTTAAAGTGGACTTATACCACTTTCAAAAATAACAGCTCAAATGTTGTGTTAAATTTTGTGCTAAAAATTAAATTATGTATTTTCTACTTCTAAAAACGAGAAATTGTAAAATTTTGCTGTAACTAGTCTCAAGTGAAAAGGTGGAGCAAAAGATAACTCCTTCTCATGAGAGTGGACTTTTTCATTTCATGTGCAATAAATCGATTGTTTCACTAGCTGTATGGCAGATGCAGCGTCTTGCTAAAACCACATGTCATTCATATTCATGCCGGAAAATTGGCATTGACTTCACTTTGTTCTCTCCTAAAGCGCACTAAACAAAAAAAAAATACACTGATTTTAAAAAGTGCACTCTTACTGGGACACCCTATACTTATCCAAAGTTACAAAGTCTTGTTTGGGTTTTGGTAGCTTATCTGCGGTTGGTATTTTCTGGTAATATGAGTTTTACTAAAAATATATTTCTGAAATCGATTCGAATTTTGTGCTATGAACTAGAAGGGCCACTTTTTGCATAGATTGGCCTTGTATGGAAAAAAAGCTCTGGCACAAGTGGCAAACGATTAATATCTAATGACAGAAATAGATGGATAGTGGTTCAAGTCCATTAAAAAAAAATTTGTTAATTAATTTATTTTTAAGTGGACTTATACTACTTTCAAATATGACCGCTCATTAAAAGAATGAAGAGAATAAATTTTTAATATCTTTTATTACACAAATTCTTTTCTTGCTGCTGTTCATTCACTGCCACGTGTAACTGAAAGAAAACTTTTTATTTTGGTTAAAAACAAAAAATTAAAAATTTTTTGTATTAAACATCAACAAGTAAATAAAGATTCCAAAAATAGGTGTTTTTGTAAAAAAAAAATAGTCACGCAGAAATTCTACTTACTCACAGTCACCTCACAGCAGTTTTATTAAAACAAACTTTAGCTATGTACAAACGGTTGTCAGATCTGACAATATTGTAAGGCCTGGCAATGCTCTGACAACAAAACATTGTCAGCAAAATATAAATTGCCAGTTCAGACGATTGTAAGAAAGCCTTACAATTTCATTGCCAGACAATTGTCATACAATAAATTTATCTGCCAACAAATATTGTCAGTTCAAACGGTTGTCAGATTATTGTATAGAAAAAATTGTCAGATATGTTGTTAGATATTGCCAGAACTGTCAAAAAGAAATTATTATTTAATTAGAATATTTTGTATAACATAACTGAAAGAGAATTGTTTTATTTTATGTTTGTATTTTGTTTATATTGTTTTTTTGCTAAATATATACGCAATTGCATAGAGGAATTGGATTGAGTAGATTTGTTAACTTTCGTGCTTTAAAAAAGATCATCGGCTTGAAGTATCTACATACAAGCAATTTGAAATTGCTCGTCAGAGACTTGGCCTGAATTTTTTGGTATATTTTTTTATAACAACTGATGTGCGGAGACTTGCCCATTTTCTTTAGCAATTATTCAAACTTACATGGATGCAATCTACGACTTCTTGCCTTAACAATTTTTGGAAAGTTTATATTCCAGCCAACCAGCATTCCATAAACTTCGCCGTACCTTAACTTCTTTTATTGGTTTGATTATATTTTAACGTCATCACATAGATTTTACTTTTTTACTGTAAGATTTTTGTTTGTCCCTTGATTTTTTCCCACCTTCAGGCCTTTTTGGCCACTGCAAAATGATATAGAGGTAATTGCTCAAAGCTGCAGTCTATGACGAAGGTGTTATCGCTATCCATGTTTTATTTCACTTGTTTTTTAATTTTTATTAAATTTTGGTTTGTTTTTTAAAATTTATGTGTATTGCCAATAGAAATATTTCTCTGACAATGATACCATTGTCAGGTGCATTAATTTAAATACATCTGACAATAAAAAATTAGCTTACAATGTCTGACAATAGCAAGAAAGAGTGTTCACACGATTGTCAGATGTCTGACAATATTATTGTCTTACAATGTGCTGACAATGCTTTTTCTGACAACGTTGTAAGACAATAATTGTAAGTTCATACGGTTGTCAGACATATTCTGAACATTTTCTGACAATAATTGTAAGATCTGACAACCGTCTGTACATAGCTTTTGTTGTCTTTTCTTCTCAATTACACACAAAAAAAAATTTATTTTTTTTTTAATTCATCGTTTTCATTATCATACAAAACAGGAAAAATAATTTCAAATAAATAAAAAAAAAACGATTGCTAGACCAAAATACGAGTAATAAATCAGAAATTTGTGTTTAATATTTCTTAAAAAAAAAGAGAAAGAAAACAAAAAAAAAAGAGAAATTTAAAAAGCAGCAAAATAGAAAAGAAGAAAAGAAAAACAACAAACAAGCACAGAAACACATGCGGTGAATTTGAGATATTTTAAGATTTCGTTTCACAATCATGTGAACAACTCACTCAGGCCATAAGAGTACGAAAACACGAGTACGTCAAACGTAAAACGTAATACAAAACCACACAAATAAATATATTTCGAAAATATATATTAAGCGAGAAATAGGATTTTTCATACCCACGCAAAGTTTTTTTTTTTTTAATTTATTTTTTCCATCAGAATTTCAATACCAACAAAATATTTTGAAAACAATTATTTATTTAAATTTTTCTGTTTGTTTCTTTTTCAGAGCTAATGCGAAGAGTTAATTAAAATAATAATAATAAAAAAAAATTAAAATTAAAATAGAAATCAAAGAAAAAAGTTTTTAAAAGGAAATGTGCTGAATTAATTCATTCACTAATAAAAGTGTAAACTGAAATAAAAAAAAAATTAAATTTTTGTTGTTGTTTTTGAAACACTTAAAGCAGTTGAAATTTATTTGCCATTTAAATAATATTTAGCGCAATAACAATAAACAAACACACTCTCTCTCTCTCACTCTGTCTCTCTCGATATGCTGCAACATCCCGCCACAGATTTTTATGATTTGGCAGCAGCTAATGCTGCCGTTTTAAGTTCACGTCAAACGCCACCCTACAGTCCGACCGGCCTAACAGCCACTGGTTTAACCAACAACAACAATAACAACAGCACAAGCAATAATAACAACAACAATTTGGATATATTATCTCATAATGGCAACATTAACTCTGTGCCGGGTTCTACACTTTTAATAAATCAAAATACAAGTACAAATGGTGGGGCTAGTAATGGCGCCGGCGGCAGAGAGTCCTTGCCCAGTTTTGGCTTTACACAGGAGCAGGTGGCGTGTGTTTGTGAGGTAAGTAAGTGCAAGTTGACATAAATTAAATTTTATTTAAAGAAAGTGCTTGATGAAAAGAATGCCAAGTGGACGTATTCAACCGCTAACAGGTGCCACAATTCGGGGGAGCTAATTTCCATGAGAGAAATTTTACAATGACAATACACAACGATCGAAATTTCAATGTGATTTAAATGAAAATTGCGATCGATATCGAATGCCGTTAAAACTGTTAAACTGTTAATTTAAGACATTATGACCCGACCCTCAAAGGGCCATTCATATGGGAAAATTTGCTACGATCTTTCTGGCGGAAATTTAGGCTTTTCTCATGTGTGCTAGGAAATGTTTAAGTAGAAGGTCTAGAGGCAAGGCTTCATACTTGAGGTCAGATTGTCTGTTATCTCTGAACAAACTTGGGATCCATAACAACTTACCGTTGTGTTGGATTCTTAAACATAAGGGCCAAGCGGACAGACTCCTTAGCCAACAGAAGGACACGTAGTACATTCATAAGACATGAACCTTTCTTTGGCATTGCTCCGGTATACATTAGGAAGCAAACTGTTTCCTAGGTCGAATCACAACTCTCAAAACTTTGAGAATTGCTGACTGCAAAGTGTGGCATTAGCGCTCAATAAGAGCGACTTTAGACTACTAACGGTATGGCTTACCGGGCAGCGTAAGATAGGGAATATAAGTATCAGCCAATTCAGGTTTCATGGTTTACATAAATAAATCTCTGAACATGTACTCTATAATTGTCGGGTCTTAGGGTTTCGTAAGGCAAGAAAATTGGGGGACTTCTTGTTGGCTTCCAAGAAGGTAGGAAAAGTCTCACTGAATAACATAATTGACTAGAACAGGAGGCGGTACATACAGCCTAATTTTATAATAAAAACATGTATTTCTGAAAAGAATTGTAATTTTTTATTGGCTTATAAAGAAGACATGATCGATTAAATATCTGAGCGAACAATTCGTTCAGTGGATAATGAAGCAAAGTGAAGTCAATGGCAATTTTTCGGAAAAAAAGCCATCTTCTCCATCTGAAACGCATCTTAATGGTTTCTTGAATACACAAAATTGTCAAATGTATGGCTCAGAAAATCCCACCCACTACGAGCAACTGTCTGATTTTGTTTAGGCCTTATTTTTTGAAGATGAAGCCGAAAATGCGGTGACTGTGAACGGCATTCATTACAGGATTAAGATAACGAAGTTCTTGTGGCCTCAACTGGACGGCATGGATGTGGACGACATGTGGAACACCCTATTGTTGCAAATGTTTAGTTACAATTGAGTGATTAATTTAATTAAAGAAACTGCAATTATCCGACTTTAGCTGTACTCGTATTTCAATAGCCCGGACATCATGAAATTGATCGAAATTTTAAGCATTTTGCATGAAAAAATCAGAAATTTTCGATAAAAGTTGTTCGATATCTATATCTCTTCATAAACATTATTTTTGGTGATTCTTTTTTTGTTTAACCGAAAAAAATGTTTATGGAATTTGAATCATTCTAAAACTATTACAAATCATTGATTAGCGAGTGAAAAAAGTAAATTCATTGCCAAATGCTTACAATCGAGTCAATCCCTTATATCTTTTTAAAGCTGCCAAAGATTTAATTTGCACTTTGAAAGCCACTGCGGCTGGGAGAATCGAATTTGTTACCATAAAAAAATTCAATTCAAATTTTTCACTTGCGACGATAAATTTTGCGAAATATTATTAAGGTTGGACTTAATTATAGAATTTTAGTTGTTACAACTGAAAAATTCTTCGGTTGTGACAATTGATTTTGTTACCATGTAAATTTCGGTTGTTGTAACCAAAAATATTATTAAAGGAACTAAAAATACTGGCCATTATTATCGAATTTTGTTTTCTACTACTAAAAAATTATTCGGTTGCAGTAATCAAAGTTTTTAGGTGTGATAACAGCAATTTGTTAATATTAGCAAACTCAATATCGAATTAAATTTCGGTTATTACAACCAAAAATTTTGGTTGTCACAACAAAAACAAAAGTTTTTTATGGTAACATATGCAGTTCCCACTACAAAAATTTAATCGAATTATAAATTTATTATTATTGTTAATGAATTTTTGTATTTGTACTATTTTTATTTTTTGTTTTGGAATAAAGGTTTTACAACAAGCCGGTAATATTGAAAGACTGGGCCGTTTTCTATGGTCATTGCCACAATGTGATAAATTGCAATTAAATGAATCTGTGCTAAAAGCCAAGGCCGTTGTTGCATTCCATCGCGGTCAATACAAAGAATTGTATCGATTGTTAGAGCACCATCAGTTCTCACCACACAATCATGCTAAATTACAAGCGCTGTGGTTAAAGGGTGAGCAAAAAACTATTGAAAATTATTTATTAAAATTTTAGTTTTTTTTGTTGTGTTTTTGTTTTCTAGTTTTAAATTATTTTATTTTTTTTTTGTTGTTGTTTCATTCAACCAGCTCATTATGTGGAAGCCGAAAAACTGCGTGGAAGACCATTAGGTGCTGTGGGTAAATATCGTGTTCGTCGTAAATTTCCACTGCCTCGCACAATTTGGGATGGTGAAGAAACAAGTTATTGTTTTAAGGTAAAAACTTTTATTTTACTGTTGTTGCTGTTGTTGTTATTATTATTATTATTATTTTTTTATGGAATCCGCAAAAAATTTTATGTTTCAACTTTGTTAGGGGGTAAAACGACAAACAAATAAAAGAAAACAAAAAATGGAAAATAAATTTTATAGCAGAAATATTTTAAGGGAAATCGTAGTAGTGTTGACTCACATGCATGTGTTACACATGAACGAAAAAGTTTGTTCGCTACATGTTCGTTACAACTAAACTTGATGTGAACTTTTAATTTCTGTTTTTGTTTTAAACAAAATTATTAAACGAAAAAAGAAAGAAGTTTGTTTCCATGGCTTAAAATCGTACGTTTTACTTAAAATTGCCTTTACAAGGGTGGGAGTTCAGTGTGCGTCTGTGTGGGTTCTCGTAAGAAATTTTATTGCAAAGGCTTCATTTGATTAAAACAGTAACACAATTTCAATATTTACTTACAGATTTATGAATTATGTTTTTTATCATTAAAAAAAATTATTTTTTATTTTTATTTTTCGTTAAGGAAAAATCACGTTCAGTTTTGAGAGACTGGTATGCGCACAATCCATATCCATCACCACGTGAAAAACGTGAACTAGCAGAGGCTACTGGACTGACAACAACACAGGTAAGAAAGTGTTAAAATTTTATTTAAAAAAAAAAAAAGAAAACTGAAAACGCGGGAATTTTTCGAGTTAATCATTTTCTGTCAATTTTAATTATTTTTTCCATACGAGTTTTTCTTGGTTTCATAGCATTAAAATCCGATAGTGGGCAACTCTTTTTCTCTTACTCACTTTCACACGGTTTTTGCTTATGAATTCTTAAAAAGGTTTACAGCCATCAGATCATGTTTACCAACAACAAAAACCTCAATCGAGATACCTTTACACTATCAAACAAGTCTGAAATGAATGACGCTCCGTCAAGTAGGAGGGAAATTTCACAAATGAAAGCGTAATTTTCATATGTTAAACTGCCAGACTTTTCATTTAATCAGACTTTTCAGAAAATCACCTGTTGTAAAACTGCTGGACTCCCAAAAATTCCTCTTGATTTTATTTTAAAGGATAATTTAAACTGATAGTAGATTTTTGATTTGATTTTGCTTTCATAACAAGAACAATAAGTCATAACAACAAATAAGTCTGTTAAAGGGCATTTGGCAAGTCAGCTGGGCAAGTAGGTTTTTTTTTTTACTTTCCTTTTTTTCCGTTTTCTTTTTCTTTTGCTTAAAATTTTAAAATCTTTTAACATTTTTTATATTTTGTTTCACTCACTCACTCACACAACAATTTAAAATACTACAAATCAGAGACATAAATAAAGAGTGTCTCAGTAAGAGAGCACTTTTTCATTTTAAAATAAAACCACTTATTTACTGGATTGCTAAGAAGACATGTTCCGATTAAATATGAAATAAAATAGTGGTGAAATGGCTCTGATGGCAGACCATTCATTACCCTCATCATGACATTTTCAAAGACTTTGTCACAGACCAAAACCCTCACCAGATAGTTGCTCGTTGTGGCTGTATTTGTTTCTCATCAATTACATAATGATTTTTTAAATCCAAGTTTGTGTATTCACGAAGCCATTCAGATGGAAATGCGCTTCATCGGAGAGCATGATTTTTTTTCGAAAAATTGGTATTGACTTTACTTTGCTCCATTACGACGATAGAACGAAGTTGCTGCTTGCAAAAATAAATTACACTAAATTTAAAAAGTTCACTCTTACTGAGATACCCCTGACATCCTTATATGAAACGAATTGCCAAGTACAAACAAGTGTGAGCTGAGGAACTTGCAGTTCTCTTTCTCTTAACCATCTCTTGAGCAACTGACTTGCAAAATCTGAAGTCCTTCTTACTGTGTGCTAGAGTGGCTTAAATGTGAATGAAATCAAAATTTGTTCATCGATTTCAACCAAATATGGCTCTTTTTATTTGAAAATTATGAGACTACGTTTTTTTTGCTTCTTTTGGTTTAAATAAAATTTAAAATTTTATTATTGTTTTATTCATAGCCAGGCGTGTAGTGTGTGTTCTGCTAACATAAGGACGACCATGTGTTTCAATAACCATAATAAACAGTTTTTAGTTTTACATTTTTACTAGCTGACACGGCAAACGTTGGTTTGCCTTTAAATTTTATTTATATTGAAAAATAATTAAAAAGAGAAGAGAACTATAAGTTGGGTTATACCGAACATGTAATAAAAAAATTAGCTAAATCGGTCTAGAAGTTCTCCGATTTCAGAAAATGCTTAAAAGTGGGCATGGTTTGTTTTTATTTTTATAAAAACCTAGTTGGGTTGTTCTGAATATAAAAAAAAAATTAGTCAAATTGGTTTAGCCCTCTTCCGTTTCTTAGATAGATTTTTAAAGTGGGCGTAGTAGTGGGCGTGGTCTATTTTAATTTTCATAAAAATTTAAGTAGGGTTTTAGGCTACAAATAAGAAAAACAGAAGCTGGGCTCACTTGGGTCCTCTGATGTGGTCCCTATTTTTGTTTATTCGATCTTCTTACTCTAAGAAATCATACTCATATAGTAAATTAAAGTGCAAGAGCGGGTAAAAGCAGATAGTAAGTAAATAAGCCAGATACCGACTGGGTTGGGCGAATTTGTAACGCTAAACGTTGAAAGGCGTAGTCCAATTAAATGAGTCCAACCGTTTAGGAGCAGTACTATGTCAAACACGCGTACAGTCGAATTTTATATATTAAGATTATTTCATAGTGAGAACTTGTCTGCCGTAGACTGTAATAGAAGTACGCAAATACATTTTTCTCTGTTTTAAGCTGAAATTTTGACTGGAAACAAATTCCAGTCTCGCAACCAAACTTGTTATCGGTATGCATGCTTCAAGTCATTCTGCAAAACCAAAAAATAGAAATCGGTCTGACTACATAGGGTTGCAGTCAGCTTAAAGTAGTAAAAGAAAAAGGCTCATGTGTTTTCTTAAATTTGCTCTTTTGAAATTATATCATGTTGCCAGATCTACAAAATAAAATATAAAATTTAAATTTTAATGATCAAAAATTCTAACGTTTTGCTTTTTTTTTTTCTTTTAATTTAATTTATACCAAAACTAATTTAGTATTTCAATGAAAAATTAGCCCTCAATATGTGTGCCTGTTTATCATTAAATGTGATCAATTTCTAAGATATTTTTTAAATGAGACAGCAAAATGTAAAAAATCTTTTTGTAATTAAAAACTAACAGACTTTTGGTGAATTGAAATTAAAATTTATTTAACAAAATTGATGGTTTTATGTATTATACGAATACATTAGAAACTCATTAAAATGTATTTTGAAATTTTACAAAAAATAAAAACTTAATTATTTATCAGTCATACAAAGTGAATTTGTTGTTTTCCTTTCCCATTTACAGGTTTCTAATTGGTTCAAGAATAGACGACAACGAGATCGGGCTGCTGAACATAAAGAGTAAGTGGAAAGTATTTTATTTCTTCTTGAACAAAAAAAATAAAACAAAAAATCCTCAAAAATTTAGCTGAAATTTTTAAAATAATGATGATGAGGTGTCAACTAAAGGTTACCCCCACTAAACTAATGTTGGGGGTAATTAATCTTTTTCTTTTCATTTCTTTTATTGTTGTTGTGGTTGTTTTTGCCTTTAAAATAAATTCTTAAACGTTTTAAACATTTTAGCATTTTTTTTTCTTTAAATTTAAATTTTAATGTTTTGCCTTTCAGAGGCATTACAATTTCATTTTAAAATAAGAAAAACAATTTTAACAAGGTGAAAATTAATGATTTTACAAGAATGTATAAATATTTATACTCGTAAGATGCAAAAAAAAAATAAGAGGAAATATGTCAAGGTCTGAGTTTTTGAAAATATTAAATGCATTTCAGAAATATAAAAAAAAAGAAAGAAAATATTTAGCTCTTGCATTAAAAATAAATTGCAAAAATTTTATATTATATGCAACAATAACAAAAAATAATTAATATTTTTGCATGGAAATTTTACACAATTTATTATGAAACAAAATGAAAATATTTGAAGCAAAAAAAAAAAAAAAATTGCTGGAAATTTATAATAATACTAACTATTTTTACCCGGTCTCCCCCGGTGCTTTACTATATGAATACAAATTCTTCCACTAAGAACAACGTATATAGAAAAATTCAGTGCAATTTGTTAAGTCTTGATTAGAAAAAAAAAAACAATTTAATTTTTTTTTTTTTTTTTTTTTTGGTTAAAAGTGGTCTTAGATACTGTTAATTACATGGCGTATAGAGGTTGTATATGGCAAATTTTTAGAGAATACAATTGGAAACAAACAAACAGAAAATTGCTTTTATTTATAGAGGCGATAGATTTTTTCTTTCTACTCCTATTTGAATCAGTACAGTTGCTGAGAGTCCTCTCACCAATAGTCAAAATTTTTGGCAAATAAATATTTCCTAGAAGTATAACTGGCAAGTCAACTTTTAACGTTAGTTAATCTAAAGGCATTTTCGGGTTGATTTAATGAATTTAAAAATTCTATTAAGTAAAAAACAACTGTATCCTTTGAAATTCCCGTAATCATATTTTAAAGTTTAGAATTTTAATCATTAAAAACCCACATTTTATTCAAAAAGAAACCGTAAAAGGGTGGATGGTCAGTTCAAAACTAAATGCAACGTTCAAGTGTAAAAAGCATTTGTAGCAAATTTTGAGAATAATCCTTTGAAAAATTTAATTTTAATGATTTCAATACCAATTTTAATTATTTTTGCTTTAAAAATAGGCGTAAACGTGGGCATGGTCAGTGCAAAAGTAACTGGAAACTTTCAATGTGTGAAATATAGAGAGTGCATGTACTAAAGGGCTGCCCAAACATACTTGAAAGCCAGACATCCTACAAACATGTGTAATATTTTATAATAAAAAGTGCTTGTAAGCCATTTCAAGTATACTTGTGCATATCTTTTCTAGCAAAATATGTTGGAAAATATCATTAGAAGACCATTTAAAGATCAATTTCCATTATTTTGCTTAAAAAATAGGCGTTAAACTGGACATGACCATTCTAAAGTTATACAGCATCCTTCTTTGAAGAAAAATCCTTTGGAAAACAAAGATGTGTACAGCTAAAAAACAAACAAACAAACAGAAAATGAGTTTTATTTATAATTTAAAATTACTTATAAGAACGCAAGGGCTGTGTTCCATAAGCGAACGATAGTTTCTTTCGCAAATTTGTATTGCAAACAAACACAATAGGGTCAATCACATCAGTGCAAACGATGCAAATGAATGCCAAACTGCTTCGGTTTACTCAACACAACAACAAAATGAACACGTTTGCATTTTACTTCATTTTCCTCCGTTTGCACTGAAAATATCTTGAGCAAACATTTTCCAGTAAGCCGAAAATAACAAACCATTTTAACCATTCACTCGTCATACCTATTTTGTAGCTGGAATTTTAAGTCATCGGCATTGGATTGTTGTCAGGTAATTTTGGACTAAATTATCACATGAGTAAAATTGGTGTGATATAGAATGATGGCTCCCATCTCTTTCAAGAGGGATAGCAAACATTTAAATAAGTTTTGGGCATTTCACCAGCATTTCGAATGAGCTACTTAGTGGCCCCTAGGAAACCTAGGGGCATTTCATGTGAAGCAGACATTGAAAACAAGTGAAGTCGTAGAATTTGTTGCCCATAATCATCTTTTTGAAAACGATTTTATTTCCATAGAATTCTTATGAACAAAAGTCAGCTTTTAATAAAAGCCTACTTTTTCGGGACTATGATTGATAATTGAAATTCCGATTTTTTTGGAATAGAATTTCTAACAGGAAAAAAATTGCTAAAAAATATCACGCTTCACACAATCGATCAAACATCAGTATGTAACCTCACACTCAGTACAACATGCATGTACATTAATTTATCCATCTTTCTAGTATCCAGTATATTTAAAATATACTTTCAGCTATTTTTCGAAATAAAAAATAATTAAAAAAAAAAAAATTGTCATTTGAAATTTTTACTTCCGGTTTTGAAGTTAAATTTTTTTTAATTTATTTTTTTTATCAAAAAGGGAATAGAAAGATCTATGAGAAAGGTGATTTTTTTTAAAACTTTTTCTTCCAACTAGAGAATCTACTCCAAAAAAATCGGAATTTCAATTAAAGGCCCATAACTTTTGAAAAATTAACATGATAAAAAAATATTAAGTATTTGCTTTTATACCATCTAGAGGTATAACTAACCCGAATATAAGGAAATTCGCTGTACGTTTCAAGTGAAATGTCCCCTAAGCAAAATTCAAACCAAAAAGATAACGAGATTTGTAACAATTCGAAGATTGTTTAACTTGGAGGTGTGTGGATGTCTAATAATAATAATAAGCATTTAGTTGTGGATTCAAAGTTCACTCATGAATACTTTTAGCTCTCATTAGCTGATCAAATCTATAAATTGAAACTGTATGAATTATCAGCTATAGATCCAATTGATATTTTTTCCAACTTTAAGGTCTAGACATTATCGCTTTTAGATTAGTTGCGCCACTAACTAAAGCTCTCAATTAAAATAAGCATAATGTTCCTCCCCAGCATAGCCTTGGTTAATTGTTTACCAGACATAATGTCCTTCAGCTCTCAAGCCATCTTCATACAATTAAGGTTCTTTCAGTTCAAAAGATTTAAAATATTTAACAAATATTTTGTTTTTGTTTTTCAAAAACCACTTGCTCTTATTAGTGAATGCCTAAGCTAACTGTTTACTTTCAGTTTGTAAAAATTTCCAACATCTTGAAATCCAAAAAAGAAATGAGTGTTTGGTCAATTAAATAAATTTTATTTTGAAGGGCTCAAATTAGATTTTTTCTTTGTTTTTTATTTTTGTAAAAGGACTTTTTGGCATTTTAATAAATCTTTAAATATTTATTTTGTGCTCTTCAAGTGTGTGTTTGTTGTTTGATTTGGCAAACTCCAGCTGCTTGCTGAGGATACATTAAGCAGACAGACATTGTTTAGCAGTCATTCACTCACCCTTTAAAAACATTTAAAGTAGTTTTCGCCTTAGTGGCACCTCTGGCAAATTACCAACAGCAAACAGTAAAAACAAAAGAAAATTTTGAGAGAGAGGGAGAAGAGAAAGAACGGAGAGTGTTTAATGTTTATTTTGTCTACTAAAAATAGAAAACAAAATATCCTCGGCAGCCACATGTTTTATTGTTTGTTCTATTTTAAAGTCAATTTTAAGTGAAAGTTGCTTTCAAAACGTTGCCAGATCTAAAAATTTATTTACATTTTGAGGAGTTTTGATTGTAAATAAAACAAAAAGTTTCCAAAAAATTATCATAGAATTTGTTATTCTGATAGAAAGTTCTATGACAACTATATCGGCCACGGCTTCTGTGGCATACCTCTATCCGATGGTCCATATTTTCAACGACTCTGAGACATAATTGAGGTTCAATGTCGTTAATGTTCTTGGCTTATTGATATACACTTTTTCTTTTAAATATCCCAAAAGAAAGAAATCCAAAGGTGTCAAATCACGTTATTAGACCACTAACATCGATAAGATCTGACTCTTGTTGGCTGTGTGGCAAGTGGCCCCATCCTGTTGGAACCACATATCGTCTGTTATCATCTCGCGTTAGCGAATACCATTAACCATTCGAAGTTGACAGCTCTTCTGCCACACTTTCGCAAACAGAGCGAACTGGATGAGGATGCATTACCTACAGACCTGGTTTGCTGAAACTTCAGCACAATTCTCCCATTTGTGGACACATTTAGTCGATTATGCCGACCAAAAAATCACGAAATGCCTTTTGATTTGAACGCATTCAACATCTAAACGCGTTGCTTAATTGAAACAATGAAATTAAGTGCCGAATAAAACTTGACGTTAAGGTGTGACTCAAAATTAACATTATGGTTGGACCACCCTCGCATGCAAATATATTTTATTTTATTTTTCTTAATATTAGAAATTAATTCTAAGTTAACGAGCACTGATAACTTTGAGCATCGGCTCCCAGGGTCCGGGCAGAAATCGAACCTGCTACCCATCAATCTATAGGGCACCTCAAATATATTTTATGTAAGCAAATTGTTATTAATCCTTCTCTTTTACTTTTTGTTCATTAACTTTTTTTAATTGAATGAACCAATAGTTTTTTCTTTATTTATTTTTCTTAATCTAGAAATTTCAGAAACGCATTTCTTTTAATTTTAGATACAGAATATTATAATAAATTAAAATTTTTTTTCTTTGTTGCAAAAATTAAATTTCATAATTTATAAATTCAGCATTAAGTTAGCATTCGTTTTTATTTTTAACAAGAAAATTAATTAACAATTAATGTGCTGTTCTGGAAATGTTAGACAAAAAGTACTCAAAATATTAAATATTTTTCAAAGAAATTTTTTAGCTGAGTTACGCCTACTCTGCTGCACCTGGGGTGGAAAAAAATAACAAGAAATTGTTGCAATTAAAAAAGTTGCCCATTGTACTAATCGAAATTGCTCAATATGAAAATGTAATTCGTCGAAAATTTGAATTTAATTAAAGCTGTGAATCGTGATGAGGGTAAAAAATTCTCGCATTCTATTTCCGGGTGAAACGTTAACAATACATGGCATCAATACAAGTTGGTGACACAGATGGTGCTAATGAGGAGAAAGGATTTTCTCCGAACCAGTGTCCGGGGTTAAAATAAATTTTTCTGCATTTCAATAATAAGGAATTACATATACTGAACTAAAGACCGCATAAAATACATACGAAAAAAAACTATAGTTTTTGCTAATACTGATGTAACATAAGCGGTGTTCACTCTTCAATGCAAACTACCCTTGCAAGTTTGCAGATATTGCAAGTGTGGCAAAACATTTTAAAATTTGCACCTTCCAACAACAAAATAAATATATGAAAGTGAGACTTGCACCGGTTTAAAAAATTCACAAGACTGAAAATCATTGC
The DNA here is from genome assembly GCA_947397855.1 of Thelaira solivaga. NCBI lineage: Eukaryota > Metazoa > Arthropoda > Insecta > Diptera > Tachinidae > Thelaira > Thelaira solivaga. Next base: position 48,519,524 of record OX377614.1, read on the forward strand.
AAAAAGCAAACACAAAAACCTTGCACCATCAAAACAGCTCAACGAAATAAACAACTAAAGTTCAGAGTTATCAAATTGTACGGCGGTAGTAAGCGACATGTAAACTACCAACGTAGGCTTAAATCGAATTTAGGTTTGGTTAAAAAACACTGCTAAAATAAAGGAAAATTAGAGTTTTATATAAAACTCCATGAGTAAAAACAAAATTACAAGAAATTTCATACAACAATTGAAGTATATTTTGCATTGTAAATTTTAACGACGGTGCGGCGCGGCTTTAAGTTTCAAAAAGGTAATGTGGCTTAGCTAATGTCCTACTCTGTGCTCTATACGGGTTCTATGTAAACAAAAAGAAAATAAACAAAAACAAATTAAGAAATTCAATTTCATGGAGAGCATTTTGAACCAGAAAATTTATGATTTTGTTTTTTTCTGTTAACTTTATCATTGTCTTTGGTTCAAGGATTTACTTAATACGCAAATTTACTTTAAATAAAAAAATGTACATGAGTGTTCTGTATATGTTTATTCTCTATGGAATCAGCTGTGATGATTTTTTGCTACAGCCATAGAAAAGGTCTCTCACGCATTGTAGCAAGAAATAGGCGCAAATTTGAATTCCGCTATAATTTGTGAAATGTTACTCAGCTTTCTCAATCACATAAATTTCAACGCTTAACTAATTGAGAATTACCTAAAAACAATTTGTTTAAGCTGAAACGTGACTAACTGGCAATAAGTTACTTTTTTTTGTTTTTATTTTCTGTTGCTTAAGTAATTTTTAAATGAAATTCAAATCATAAAATAAATAATTTTCCACTCATGTGTGTTCATTTCACAAAGATTTATTTCTCAAATTCATCATTTTATTAGTAAACCTTTAAAAACAGAATTTATTCTGGGCTCAACATAAAATTTTTATCGATTTTTTATACTATGAATAGTTTTTGTTGTTGTTGTTGTTGTTTGCATTCTGTAAAAATGAATTTAGTTTTCAAAGAATTTGCCTTTTATTAAACACTGAAATACAAAGAATAATAAACACAAACAAAAAAGCAACGAATAAAAGCAGAAGAGACTAAACAAAGATATCAAATTACATGAACCAAAAAAAAAAAAAAAATAATGCAAGAGATAATCAATAGAGTTTGATGATGAAGAAGACCTTTTTCAAACCAAAAAAAAAAAATCTACCAAAGAAACAGTTTTTCAATAATGTTTTCCAACCAATAAAAGTTTTTTTTTTTGTTTTTTTGTTTTTTTTTTAATAATTAAACAAACAAAAAAATAACCAAACCAAACATAATCTTAAATGTTCCACACCAAAAAATCCAAGGACAAGTTTTAAACCAAAAAGTGACAAGTATGTCATACAAACTCGTATAAAACACACAGTGACAGAGAGAGACGGAGAGCACAAAATAAAGAGCAGAAAATATTGAATATGAATTTTTGATTAAAACGAAGCAGGAATATAAAAAAAGACTGCAAAATTGAGATAAAAATAATAAAAATTAAAAAATTAAGTAGAAAAACTTATTTGTGTCAGATTAAATTATTATAAACAACTCAAAAAGATTTTGTTTTCGTTCCTTCAATTCAAACCAAAAGAAACCATGTGGGTGGTCAGATTTCAAAACTTTTATGTTTGAAGTTCAATGTTGGCGAACAGAGAAAAAAAAATTTCAAAATTCACATTGAGTAGATAATTTTTCGATGAAACATTTCAAGGGGAAATAATTAATTAATTTTTGTAGAAAGAAAAATTTATTTTTTCATTTATTCAAACACAATTGGAATTACTACCAAAAACAGATTAAAATTTTGTCAAAAACAATTGCCTCTGTTTGTGTAACATATTTGCGTTGCCTATATGATTTGCAAGACTGTTAGATTTACACACTAGCCTAAATTAACTATTGGCTAGTGGGGGTCCTTCATTCGATATTCAAATTGGTTACAAAGTGCCTGAACTTTCTGAACGACTATGAAACTCATTGGGGTATATAGACATGCAGCTGCAGTGAGGAATGTAATTGTGGTTGACTTTGTCTGGTCTTGAACGCATCTAACTGAGGGTTTCCACTCTGAGCTCTTGTTAACTGAGGGTCTAATTGTCGCATTCAATATCGAATAAAATCAATTGAAATTTTAATCTCAGGTCAAAATTTTTACTTTATTTCATTAAAAAAAAAACTAAATTTTCAATCAATTTCATTCGATTTGACCCCTGTTTGTAAAGGGTGTTTTTAAATTGCAATAAAACAACGATGGATTATTCGATTGACATGAATTTTATTTATCCGAAAGATAATCTTGTGGCATTACATTTTAAATATGATTTCTGGCATATGACCGCCACGGCTGGCTCGAATGTAGTCCAATCTGGACGTCCAATTTTGATAAATTTTTCCAACATTTGTGGCCGTATATCGGCAATAACACGGCGATTGTTGTCCTCCAAATGGTCAAGCGTTTGTGGCTTATCCGCATAGACTAATGACTTTACATAGCCATACAGAAAGTAGTGTAGCGGTGTTAAATCACAAGATCTTGGAGGCCAATTCACAGGTCCAAAACGTGAAATTAGGCGGTCAGCAAACGTGTCTTTCAATAAATCGATTGTGGCACGAGCTGTGTGACATGTTGCGCCGTCTTGTTGGAACCACAGCTCCTGGACATCATGGTTGTTCAATTCAGGAATGAAAAAGTTAGTAATCATGGCTCTATACCGATCACCATTGACTGTAACGTTCTGGCCATCATCGTTTTTCAAGAAGTGCGGACCAATGATTCCACCAGCCCATAAAGCGCACCAAACAGTCATTTTTTCTGGATGTAACGGTGTTTCGACACACACTGGAGTATTAGCTTCACTTCAAATGCGGCAGTTTTGTTTGTTGGCGTAGCCATTCAACCAGAAGTGCGCTTCATCGCTAAACAAAATTCGCTTATGAAAATCGGGAACAACGGCAATCTCGTTTTGGGCCCATTCGACGAATCTATGCCTTACTTGATGATCGTGAGTCTATTCATGATGAATTGCCAAACCAAACTGAAAATAAATCACTTGACAGCTGTTAAATCGGTCGCCATCCAACTTAAAGTTCTATACGTCTATAAAAAACACCCTTTATAAGCTAATTTAAAAATTAGTGAGCCGAGTAAGTTAATTTAGTCTCACGATTTTTCTCATATTATAGTTTTATTTTCCCATTCAAATTTCAGCCTCCTTTTCAAGTGTAATCCACTTCTTAACTTATCATATTTTGCCTCAATTCTCATTCTCCTCTTATCCTTTGCCTTAACTCTCATTTTTTACCTCTTTTTCAAGTACCAGCCCATATCGTCGCACTCGATAACAAAAAAATCTATCAAAATTAATATCATTTTATGGGTGTCCGAACAAGAACGCAAGATTTAAATTTGGCGCCATTCGAAGTGTCATTGTTTGACATTTGAACAATTGTTATTGTTTGCTAGTAGAAGGTACGAGGTTAGTAAAAAATGACCACGGACAGCGAAGGGAGTTCGTTAATTGGGTATTGGAGAGACGACATGAAAATTCTGATTTTGCCGATAAAATCATCTTCAGTGACGAGGCCCATTTCCATCTTGATGGCTTCGTCAATAGGCAGAACTGTCGCATTTGGGGTGAGGAAAATCCTCTAGTGATTCACGAGAAGCAAATCCATCCTCAACGTGTCACTGTGTGGTGTGGTTTTGGGGCTGGAGGAATCATTGGACCTTTTTTTTTATGAAAATGAGGCAGGTCAAGCGCAAATATTCAATGGTGTTCGGTGTCGTGAAATGATAACCAGTTTTTTCTTGCCTAGAATTGAAGAAATGAATGTGGAGGGCTTGTGGTTTCAACAAGACGGCGCCACATGTCATACAGCCAGAGAAACAATTCAATTGCTGCATCAGTCATTTATTTAAAATTTAAATCTTGCGGTCTTGTTGGGACACCTTTTATATGGACAATTTTTAAAATTTGGATACGAAATTCTTTTCTTAGACCTCGTATTATACCCAGAGAGAACTATAAAATATTTTTTTTTTAACCTTGTTAATCGGCTCTGTATACTCAGCGCGAGACCTTTAAAGTCAGTCTCTAGTTTTATAATATATAATTTCTCGCTGCTTAAAAGTCAAACAGGCTTTTTTCTAAGAGAGTTTGGCTTAAATTTTTAATTTGCATCATCTGCCTTTGAAGAAACCATTCTGAAAGAAAACAGGTGTAGAAGGCTGGCTTGCTCAGTAATAACAAAATTGTAAGAAAATATGTTAGTACGAAGGGGGGTTCAGTAGTCTGTATATTTCTAGGAATAATACCAGGTATTCTGCAGAATTTTGCTTCTAACTCTGGTATAACTTCTCTCTTATTGCTGTTGCTCTCTATCGCTCTCTCTCTCTCCCTTTTTAGTATCTCCCTAGTATCTCTCTGTAGTATCCACGTGTTTTTAAAAATATCCGGCATCGATAATAAGATGATGAAAGTAATCTAATCTACGCAAAATCAGTTACATATAAACTTATTAAAAATATTACGTTTTGTCTTAGCAAACCAACAATATTTGAAGCGAAGGTTTGTGACATTCCCACTTGCATAATTTTTGAAATGTCTGATTAAAAATTGGGGATGAGTATATCGTTCACTATAGATTTTGTGGTATTCAAAATTAATTCCTAAAACTTGTCTCCTGAAAATAGGCTGCCTTAAAATATTACAAGTCAGTTAGGTTAAACAGCCTTGCCTTAAATGAAAATAGAACGGGGCTCAAATGTGTCCTATAGGATTTGAGGTTAAGGTGGTATGACATTTCCTATTAAACATTAAAATTGCCCGTATTGTTCATTACAAACAGTCGCTTGGAATGATTGATTTGCACAGACTTTAAGAGGCAAAACAGTGAACCGCCAATTTCTAATCTGTTTTAAGTGTTCAGATTATTCCTTTTTTTTACGTTAATTTTCGGTCCTACTAAATTAGTTCCTTTCAACTTGAAACTTTCAGCACAAACAAACAATTAATTACCATAAAATTTCAATATAAATTTAACACGCTTAACAGGGGACACAACGCAAAAGACAAAAGAAGGCTTAACAAGATAAAAAATCATTGAAATGACAAACAAACAGAAAAGTAGTTAAAAATCTAAAAGGAAAACATTTAAGCGCATACAAAACAATTTGTAATAAAACCTGTAGTGGAAAACAAAAAAATTAAAAACAAAAATGCAATAAAATGTTGTTCAGATTAAACAAACACATAAAGGAAATAAAAAAGTTGTCGCCAGCCAAAAACACTGCAAAAAAAAAAGAATCATTTTTCGTTATTCAAGGAAATTTTTCCACAATAAAGGCTGTCCCGCTAAAATTGAACTTTTTAAATTTTAAATAAAAAACCGGTTTTTTAAGAGTTGCGATTTTGTTTTATTGAATTGTGAAGAAGTATGGAATAAAATATAAAGTGAAGTCAATGCCAATTAAAAAAAAAGTCAATCTGAATGGCGGCTTCGTGAATACACAAAATAGTTGAATTTGGGGCACAGAAAATCCTCCTGCAATCCAATCTGTTGCGGATTTTGATCAGGCCTTACTTTTTTGCAGATGAAGCCGAAATTGCGGTGACTGTGAACAGCATCCGTTACAAGTTTTCTTGTGGTCTCTACTGGACGACATGTGGTTTCACAGCTCGTCAAACAATCGATTTATTGCAGCATAAAATGAAAAACGTGCAATTCCTACTCTTATGCTTTCTTGCTCAATTTAATTGCTTGTAATTCAATAATTTCTTCAACTGTATTTATTCTTTTCACACCAGAAACCAAATAATTTAAAAGCAAAAGAAAAAGAAAAAGACCAGGACCACACACAGCAATTTTAGTTAAGCAATTCTTGATTTTGTAGGAGAGAGAGAGGGGAAAGCAGAATGGAAAGGGTTACAAACTTGCTCGTACTAGGCAATTCGTTTTTGTTCTCTCTTCGTATCTTTTATAAAGATGTAAAAAAAGAAGACAGGTAGCTTGTGAAGGCTGAATTAATGACTGAATACGAATGGTAAAATTGCCGAAACAAAATATTTGTGTATGGACAAAACGACAGTTATAAAAGAGAATTGAGAAAGAGTTGCCCAACTAAACTTGCCGTGTGTGCTCCTGGTCAAACTAAATACGACTTGAACATGCAATAACAAAAACAAAAGAACAAACTGAATGTGGAAATAAAAGTTGATTCACACAAAACGATTTAAGACACATTTTAAGTCACCAGACAAACTGACGCAGACTAAAATCCCCAATAAAATGCAGAGTAAAACAATAAAACTAAAAAAAGCGAAGGCATGCACACAATTTTATTACGAGCTTAAATGCAACAGAAACGCTAAACACTGACTGAGTTGACTGGCTGCTCTTGTTGCATGTTTACAAAACCCAATAAGCAAATTTTTCAAGAATTAATGAGCCTTTCTTTTGTAATTTAAAAAAAAAAAAATATTTAAAAGGAATTAATTAAAATTCATCTTTAAAATCAATTAAATCCTAATAAATAAGTTAAAAGTCCACCCAACCAAAGCTCTAGGCCTCGGATGCAGTGAGAGCTTTCCCATATTTCTTTGGTTTTTTTTTTTTAATTTAATTTAATTTTAATATAAAAACAATTCAACATTTATTTATTCGTTGGGTTTTGTTGGCTGTTGGTTTTTTTATTTTTCTTTTAATTTTTGTTTAAAACACAATATTTTACGTAAATATGTGTGTATGTATGCTGCGCTTTGTAACAGGCTCATATATTGTTGTACGAGTTTTTGTTTTAGTTACTCGTATCGTTGCAATCATGGATGGAAATTTGTAAATTAACAGACAACCATACGACGCACATATGGTTGGTTATTTTTTATTTTTATTTCTTTTTTTAATTTTTCCAAACGAAAACAAAAAAAATATACCTACTCCAGCCTACAAAATGACTTTTCTGACAAGGAACAGAGAGCAGTTTTTATTTAACACACTCGTATTCAAATGATCTTGAACAGATTATGAGTCAGTGTATGTGTTGGTGTGTGAACTACAGTGGAAGTCAGTCAGTCAGTTATTTAAACTCGTACTACTTGTATGGATGTGAACACTAACAATATGGCAAATTATTGTTTGGAAATTTCAGACGAAATGCAACATATTTATTACAACACACAGCACACAGACTCAGACTCAGACACGCGCTATTATTATTATTGTTGTTGTTGCTGTTGGATGGGAAATTGTGAGAAAGCTTTTTATTTATTAATTTCTAACTAAATTAGAACAAAAATAAAAATAATTAAAAATATTTCTTTTTGCATAACAAACAAACAAGTGTCTGTCTGGCTAAGAGACCTCAATTACCCTGCTGAATATTAATGACCAGTAAATTAACATTTCCATCTAATTTAGTTTTTCTGTGTTAAAAGGGACAACTTTCAATTAATAATAATTGAAAAAAAAGTTTGCTAAAAATAGTGCATGCGAAATCTAGTATTTAAAAATAAGACTAGTAAATTCGGCACGTTATTCATTCCTTAACTAGCGATTAGCCCACTTAAGCAAAAAAAATTAACGTTCAGTTTAAGCTATCGACATTTTTCATAAAATTTAATTTTTTGGATAAGGCGGTAGGTCTTTAACCGTGACAAGTCTTGGCAGACATGAAGAAACCATGTGTGTTTCAAACTGAAAAAACATGTCGTGCAAGGGCAACTTAAGTCCTTCATGCTCCGGACTCATAGTAGAAGGACCGAAAGTTATAGAAACACAAATCCCACCTCCATCGGAAAGAATAGCTTCCCAATGGATTTACAACTGCTTGGCTGGCCAAAAGACTGTGTACGCTGTTGCCTTTACGTAAACATTTTCTAGCTGATATTAATCCGACGAGAGTTCCAACCGCAAAATAGAAACTGTTTCGAAATGTGGCCCTACAATTGCCGCTATGAGAATTAGCATGCGAAGTGTGAACAAGTCATTTGGTCACTGCGGCCAAAATAGACTCCCAAGTTAAAAATTCTCCCGGAGTCAAGTATTCATTAAGGATTCAAAGACTTTCTTAGGTGATTTGACTGCCATGTCTCCAACGGTTGTATGTAATGATGCCGTGACACAATATGTGCTCAGTCATTTTGACTGATTTTCATATTTGTCAAGTGTTTGAATGTCCAGTCGTGAATACCGCGATAATACGAATTTCTGACCGGATCCGGCCAAGTAATTTGTTCGTTCTCTTCCGATATCGGAATGGCATGAACGTTTACGCTATCCGGAAACCTTTTATTTCCTTTCTCGCCACTCCCTAAGACTGAGAGCATCAAGAAAGTTCGCAGAATGGTTCTGGGGCAATGAATCTATTAGCAGCGCCTTTTCTTGCGAGATTAACTACTTTCTAATTACTTACATATCCACTATGACCTGGCACCCATATTAGACAATCCCAGACCAGTTTTGAACTTATCTCAAAGGCCCTAAATGATAGTAATGCCGCCATACTGTCTGAGTGAATATAGAAGTGACACTTGCCGCTATAGTCTGCCATCTTTCATTTTGGTTATAGTAAATTTTCACTGATGATCACTTCCAAGCGTCTGAAGATATCTAGTTAAGCGAAACATAGAGAATATTCGCAGGCCCAGGGAAATCACCCTCCCTAAGTTAAGATATAACAAGTAACTATGAGCACTGCAAAATAACTCTATGAATTTTTTAATTTACTTCGCAGTAACCTTAACTGCAACACTGCTGGCATCAAACACTATATTTCAATAAGTTACTGTCAAGTAGTCTTGTGTAGTTCACGAACGAACTATTCACATTGTACTATTCACTTATTTGAACTGAACGAACTAGTCTGTGTTTTGAATTCCTATAGTTCATTTCCTTGCTCTTCATTTCAAATGAACGAACGAACTAAACTTAAATGAAAACAATGACGAAGGCACGAAACTTGCAAATTATTTCCTTTTACAAAAATGGAATTTAAAACAAATAAACTGAAGAAGAGAAAGCTTAATTTTAATATTTTAAAATTAAACCTTAATTTTTTTTTCAGCCATAGTGACTAAAGTACTTTTTGAATTAAATTATTAAAAAAGATATTAAAAACTAAATATAAAATTTTTTAGGAATTTTTTTTCTTGTTTTGCTTTCTATTTTCGTAAAAAATTCCTTTCAACCCCTTTTCGATACCATTTTACATAATAAAGAACGTTCAATGACAATCAAAAGTATTTATAAGTGATAAAGATACAAAAGATCAAATGAACTAAATGAATGAACTATTCCTTTTGAATTTTTGAACTGAAATGAACTACGGAGCACAAGTCTACTGTCAAGGTTTGAGCAAGCTGTGCCTTTTAGTTTGTGTTCGGCAGCCACTAAAACCAGACAACTTCTTGAATTTTAACAAAACACAAACGCACATTTTAAGTACTTGGAGAAAACCTATAATTTCGAAGGAAGGAAAAAAATAAAAATATTTTGGATTAAATGTATTGATCTGAAAGGAGATTATGCTGAAACTAAAACGGTTATTTGACGAAAAAAAAAAAAAAACATTTATCGCAAAAGTCATGGAGTTGTCAAACAGGCCTCTGCACTGGAGACTTAATCTAGTAAAAGTAGAGTAAAAAAATTAACTTGAGTCAAATAAAAAGAAGGAAAAAATTTATAGAGTTTGACAGTTCACCTGAAAAAAAATCATTTTATAATAGGTGGTAAAACAGTTGCTCACGACAAAATATCTCTTTCACTTTAAAAAAGGACTTCTAGCCGAATAATATTATTTGAAGCTGATTAAATACTTTATTGAAACGTGAATAAATAATAATTCTTGTTCTTTACTGTTCATTGAAAAATTCACAAATTTACTGCTTAATTTATTTAATAAAATTATTTCTTTTTAATTACAAAATTTGCATGAAAAATTTGTTCCATAAATAATCAAAACATTTTTTTTCTTTTTGCAAAATAGGCCTGTAATAAAAAGAAACCAAAATTTCCTTTGAATTTTTCTAATTTTTAATGATTTCTAATCTTCTTATTGTTTTTAAGATATAAAATTAGGTGACAAAAACTTTTTCCCCCAAAAAGTTAAAACGTTTAAAAAAAAAAAATACAAAAACAAAAATGTTTCCTTTTGGGTTTTTTTTTATCTAAAATCTCATTTTGAAAAGATGATTGCGCCAATGGCTAGATGACTTTGCAGTGATAAAAATGTTTTAATACTCACTCACTCACGCTCACGATAATATATGTAAACACAAAAACACACAATGTTATTGTTGTTGTTGAAAAAAATGTCATCAAATTGTGTTTAAAACATAAATTTCAATTAAAACTGTGTAACATGAACAAGAACAAGCATAAAGACAAGACAAATTTGTTTTAAAAAAAATAACAACAACAACAACAAACAAACTTTTTGTAAGATTTTTTTGTTTAGATTTAAAAAACAACAGTATTTTTGGGTACAATTTTTGCAAGTGTAATAGTATGTTCAGACGAGACAAGGTTCGCTCTCTTTCGAGGGTTCACATCCCAATCTCGAATGAAACAGGAAGATTCGCCATACAAAATTAAGTGAGCGAATCTGCAGGTTTCATTTTGAAACTCTTGCCGAAACCATGAAAATTTAGTATCATCCCTAGTTTCTATCGCTAGTTTATCTTAACTAGCTGCCCAACAAAACAAATTGTAAACAAAGAAATATTATTGTTTTGCAAGCATTTCAATGTATTAGTAAGAAACAAAGGAAAGAGTGTTAAATTGCTTAAATATAAAAATAAACATAATAAATAACACAACATATTAAATTATTTGAAATAATAAATAAATTTTTTATAAATTATTATTTTTTCTAAAAATACATATATTTAAATATTAAAATTTACCTTTTTTATCCATTTCAAAACTAAAAAACAAACGCGGGCAAATGCGAAACAACAAAAAACAAAACAAAGCAACTGTCAAATGAAACTCATTATGTGTCGTCTGAACGCAAATTTTCACAATCGAGGTTCAGACAGCGAAACCAGCATTGAAACTCGTCGTGTGAACATGCTATAAAAAGGGTGGCAATTGAACGTTGTGGAAATGAAACTTTAGTAGAAGATCGAAAAAGAAAATTGAAAGTAACACTTTTAACGATTGCAAATTTTGAAAAATAGCTCGGTCTATCAAGGAGCTTGACCACAGCTACTCTTCTTCGCTTTTTTTTTCGAATTAATTTACAACACTAATAGGGCCTATACACGACGATAGCTTGCTGGTGCAATCAAGTGATTGTGCTTGTGGCGTGATTGCACCAACTGCTGGTGTAAAATCAAAATGAGTTGGTGTATTTGGCCTTTAACAGTATTCAAACCAGAGAATCTTAGCTCACCACTCAACCACAAAGCTTTGTTCAGTGTGAATGGTTGAGTTTTTGTTTTATATTTACTTTCAATAAATACTATGTGTGCAGGCAGGCAATCGATGTATGGGGACATGCTTTGAGCTTCTCGGAAACAATCAATTTCAATTTACAACTAAAGGGTGGTTAAATTTTAAGGAACGATGTTGAATGTGAACCACACGTCAAGTTTTTTTCTGCATTTTATTTGACATTTCTCAATTTCAGACTAATTCAATTTGAACCATAGAAAGATACACAATCGAGCAACGTCTTAAAGTTATTCAGGCTTATTATGAAAATGGGCGTTCAAATCAAAATGCATATAGGGCACTTCGTGATTTTTTCGGTAAATTTAATCGTCCAAATGTGCGTACAATCGGCTCTGTAGGAGATGTTAAAACACCAGTGCATACTCGTACAGCTCGTACTGCAGAAAATATTGCTGTTGTTCGTGATAGTGTGGCTGAAGAGCCGTCCATCTCAACTCGTCGTCATGCCCAATGATGAACATTATGCATAAAGACTTGCATTTACATGCAAGAAATGGCAACAGTGGATGATCAATATTCAAAATCAACATCGGCCCTTAAAATTTAACCACCCTTTAGTTTGTTCTTGTAATAGAATTTTTTACATTTAAGTACTGTCGTCGTTTTATGTCATCTTAATATAAATATAAAATTCGACTGTACGTGTGTTTGACATTGTACTCCTCCTAAGCGGCTGGACCGCTGTATACCTTTGATTTACGCCTTGGAAGGTTTAGTGTCACAAATCTGCCCGGCAGGTTAAGCTGCAGTTGGTATCTGGCTTATTTATTTACTACCTGTTTCAATCCGGTCTTGCACGGTCCTTTACTCTATGAGTACGATTTCTTAGAGTAAGCAGATCGAACATATAAAAATTTTAAGCAAAACAACGTTTTCCGGGTCAGCTAGGGGTTCTATAAAGATGCTCTCGCTTTATCAAAGACTATAATTCATTTGATGTTTCTGTGCCAGCACAAAACTGAATAAAATTATATTTTTAGCTTGTGAGAATGGAACCTATGTAAAATGCATTGCATTGCTTCCAATTGTCGCTAGTGCTTCCAAACCAAGATTTGTGTTTGCTATACATTTTTGCTACTTATGAAGAGTCCTTTCGCTTACTAAGGGCTTTTTCTTTTCTAACAAAAATGTTCCATATATTCTGCCGTTCAAGAATGTTTTTGTTCTATTATCAAAATCAAAATCGCGTTCCTTTTTCAACATGTTGCACTCAATTTATAAATAATATGAGTAAAGGTGAGATAATACCTTTTTTACAACTGCGTCAACTACTTGTTTATACAACGAAGCAAATTATTTTATTTTTGCACAAAAACATTAAAACTAATAAAAAATAAGAAAAAGTTACTCGTGAAGTAGTCAAGATATTCTTCATAAAAATCTATTTTGGTCACTTTTGCAACAAAATTTATTTTTATTTTGTTTTAGGCGCAAAGTGTTTTTATGTGAACTGCTTATCAGTGATGTTAACGTAATCAAATTTTGCAAACGGCTTTAACAGTGTTAAGTATATCAAACGCTTAATGTGCATTAATGTTAAATGTTACTGAAATCATAAGAAAGGCATCACTTTGTGCAGTTTTAGGTAACCTGTTTAAAATATTACATAAGGGCATTGTTTTTTTTTTTTTTTTTTTTTTTGAGAATAGAAAACGTCATAAGATCTAAAAAAAATTAATTAAATTATGTTCTGAAGGGAATAGGTGAGTAAATTCTGTACTCGAAAAAGAAATTTTCTTCAACTCCCTTTCCCCTGCAGCCGCACCTGACAAACAAAACAAAATTTATAATTTTTTTCGATACTATTTTCCCATTTTTTCCTTAAATTTTGTCATTAAGTAAAGCAAACAGAAGTGTTTCTGTACAATACAGCAATACAAACGTATGAATTGTAAGTACAAAAAAATTTGGCTTTCATATTTGTACTCCGCATAGTGTTTTTTTTTTTTTAGCTGATGATGGCGTTGTGCTGTTTACTTTGTAATATTGCTGCCCATTTTGCCGTTTCGTGTCATTTATAAGAGCTTCTTTGGCAGCCAGTGTACAATTTTTTTTTTTATTTCTGAATAATTCAATTCAACAAAGTATTCACTAACTTGTACAACACACTCACTCAATCGCTTATACGCATGTTTTTTTTTTAAGGCTGTTTTGTGTATAAAGACATGAAGGCCCAAAAACCATTCATTATAAGAAAAATGTGAATGCAAGTTTTTATTTAATTTTTTTTTATTCAAAAAAGCGTATGAATATTCAGTCAAGAAATTTTGCCATGGATTTTTTCCTCCAGCAAAAAAAAATACACACTATGACGACGTGAGTGACGATACATCGTCATTACGAGTACTTCATAAAACATAACTTTTCTTAAAAAAAGCAGTTCCTTAAATGAATACACTTTTTACACCAGTGTTACCAACTGTTACCAATGAAAAACACAATATGGCATCACATCTGGCTTTGCTTACTTCATTAGTGAGCAATTTCTCTGTTCAGCGATTTTATAAGTTGAAAACAAAAATACAATCAAACGAGGTGTAAAATTTGCCGCTAAGCACAAGGGCTTTTCAAGCAATTATTTTTTAATGAAATGAATATCTCACCAGTTTGCTCGTCTTTGACACATAAATTTCTCGCTACACATCTATGGACGAACTACCTGAGATATCGGGATTAGGCTTAGGTGACCTTCTCAGTTATTTTATTTTATTTTGGAAGGGTGGTCTAGGGTACTTTGTTAATTTATTGTCTTCACGAGTAAGTGGGCTGTTAGGTCGCCCACAAATCCCGTAATTTTAGTGCGATTTATTTTTTTTTTTAATTTTTCTCACCGCTAGGCAAAAGCACACACGACAGGGACAGAAAAAACTGTCTAACTGACAATGTTTTCAATCATCTATGATTTCCTAGAAGCTGGAGATTTAATCTGATAAATCCATCAGAAAAGCGATACTAAAGTTGCAAGTCAAGTTGATTGTTTTGTTGCAACGAACTCCACAGCCTAAGTCAAACATTATCTTACGTCTGTCAGTGTTTTATACAAACTGACAATGTGTAATGATGGGAAATTTATTTTAAACGATTTATTAAAATAAATCTGCCTTATGATTGTGGAAGTCCTTATGAAAACAAAGAAATATGGCAACACTACCCATATGGTCCTATCAAATTTCAAGTACAACTTTGATAATCGTAAAAAATTCAACTTTTGTCCGCCAACGAAAACCGGTCTAAATTAGACCACTACAGCGAAATTCATTATCATAGCTATAATCCGACCACGACCCTTAAAATCTTTTATGCAGTCCAGTTCCTAATTACAATGCGATATTACTTATGGTCTTGTAATTATTGTAGGATTAATTAGATCTCCTGGAATCATTGACTAAGCAGCTCATTCTGCGTTTTGCTATCGTTGGGTACTCGCACAGAATATGTTCCTACGTTTCCCGTCCTTCCCGACAGAAATGACAGAACAGGAAATAATATACGTATGTTCTGCTGTCTCTTTGTGTTCCTTACGTAACCTGAAGAGGTCGTTTAACTGATTCTCAATACTCTGCAATGCCCAGTCACTAATACCGTGACAATACGAATTCCTAACCGGGTCAGACATGAATGTTTTAGCCTTGTATCAAAAAATATTATTGCGATTCTCTTCCCAGCATTGAATCTGAGAGCTGAATAGATCTCCAAGACACTCTGCGGAACGCTTCTGCGCCAATGAAGCTACTAGCCACGCCTTTTTTTCAGATTTTTTTGCTTTTTCCAAAATATTTTCAGAAAAATTTAAGCTAAATTCTCCAGATCCTAAATGGTTACGTATCTAAGCTTTAAACTTTAAGCTTTAGTGTCGTCACTATCCTGAACATTTTTAAGTTAATTCCCTGACCTATGATTAAATTCTTTTAAATCTCTGTTAATTTTATGCCGTTTACCTCGTTTTCTTCTCCTTTGCTATATACGTTTATTGTAGTTGTTCTTTTATTTTTTTTTCTTTGTTTACCATTCATGTACTACTGCTGCCTGACTGCCTTCGTTTGTGGAGTTTTATGGTTGGGTGGCGGGTATTTTATGAAAGTATCAAATTACCTTCTGGTTTTTTTTTGTTTGTTTTGTTGTTTTTGCATTTGTGTTATGAAAAAAAAGCAACTACAACTGTGCGTATATTCTGGGTTCTACTTTTCCCTGCTTCTACTCCTGCTCCCTCTCATTGTTGCTCTCTAGCGAAATATTTATTTATTTTAATTTTTATTTGTACTTGCCTTTCCCGTTGTTGGTTATTACTTTTGCTTTTAGCTGTAATTTTATTTATTTTATTTTTCTTGTTCATTTCGTTGTTTGTTGTCTTTGTTGTGCAGTTGTGTCTACTTACTCCGCCAATAGATTGATCAAGTTTTGAAAACACTCCTCTCTAAGGGCAGCATTAGTTAAACACATTATTTTGTTTGTAACACCTTTAACAACAAAGTTTTCTATTACAAGAACATGAAATGTTCTAAAGAAACGCACACTCACATTTGAAGCATTAAAATGTATTCGATAGAATCGCGCAGTAAGTGGAGATGTTAGCAGAACGCCAAGTCTTTTTATTTTAATGTTTTTTACGAAATGCAATAAATTATTTACCAGACGCTGGAAAAAACGGACGGCTGCGGGTACACGGCAAAGAAAAGAAGTTTTGTTTTCCTGCGGAAAAGTTCAGCTTGTTCAAAAATCTCAATTTATCTGCATCCATTTCAGAGCGTAGCACCTAAAAATGCCGCCTTTTCCTTCTGGTGAACAGGGCAATATCAGGCAACTCCTAAGGTATTCATTATACGGGCGAACGATATGGAACGGTCTCGTTTGCTTAAATTTTAAACAACGAAATAAATCGAAATGGAGTTTTACACTCTAATACGACTTGCAAAAAAATGAAATTCAAATGAAAAAGTCTGATCGTGTGAAAATAACGGTAAAAATTGGACGGTCGCATTTTTAGAAAATTTTCTAAACGTTTATACTTTTCATTGTCCCAGGGCTATATTTTTTGCATACCTAACAAAAAAAATCTTGGCACTTGTACGATAGTGTAAGATTCCTAAAAGCGGGCAATACGATGGTCAACAAAAAACAATTTTTTTGTATTCGCTTTCGATTAATTAAACGCTGATTTTTCTTTCTAGCAGCTCTAGTTTTTAATTTACGGGCAGGTTAAAAATTATGACTATTTTGTTTCATACAGTTACCGTTGTTCAGGAACAAAATGTTTTTTTATATGAAATTTTCTTGAATGGGATGCCTGTTTTATATCACGACAAAGATTCCAGCAGTAAGACTAGGACCACACACAGCAAGCTTAGTTGGGCAATTTTTTCTCAATTCTCTTTTGAAATTGCCGCTGTGTCTACGCACAACAATTTTGTTTCGGCAATTTTAGCATTCTTATTCAGTCATTCATTCAGCCTCAAGCTACCCGTCTTCTTTTCTTACATCTTTATAAAAGATACGAAGAGAGAACAAAAAGGAATTACCGAGTACGAGCAAGTTTGTAACTCTTTCTCCTACAAAATAAAGAATTGCCCAAGTAAACTTGCTGTGTGTGGTCCTTGTGTAATCAGCCGTCATATGTACGCCCCATATCTCTTGGCAATGTTGTTCCATTGTAGCAGTAAGTTGGTGAAACCTTTCGCCTTCTTCACTGTAATCTTTTCAGGAAATCGATCCAAATGAGAATGTGAATACTGTAGTTTGATGCTCATGTAATAGTAGAGGTGCGTTATAAAAGGTGATTTTATAAGAACTATCGGAAATTTAAAAAAAAAAACACATAAAATTCAGAAAAATGCATGAAATATTTATTTGGATCGATAGTTGGGTCGATATAATTTAATGTTTGAAGATTATTTCATGCAAATGTTGGCCGCGGCTGCGCCTCAAATGGTCCATCCGCTTAGTCCAATTTTGGCATACTCTTTCCAACATTTCGGCCGGTATCTCACGAATAATGTTGGCAATGTTGGCTTCCAGTGCGTCAATCGAAGCGGGCTTGTCCCTATAGACATTAGCCTTAACATAGCCCCACAAAAAATAGTCTAGAGGCGTTAAATCGCACGATCTGGGCGGCCAATTGACTGGTCCCAAGCGTGAAATAAACTGTTCACCGAACTCGCCTCTCAATTGGTCCATTGTTTCGCGTGCTGTGTGGCATGTGGCACCGTCTTGTTGAAACCACATGTCATGCAAGTCAAGCTCTTCCATTTTGGGCAACAAAAAGTTTGTTATCATCGCACGGTAGCGCTCACCATTCACAGTAACGTTGTGATTCGCATCATCTTTGAAGAAATACGGCCCAATGATGCCGCCAGCCCATAATCCGCACCAAACGGTTGTTTTTTGTGGATGCATTGGTAGCTCTTGCAATGCTTCTGGCTGCTCTTCACTCCAAATACGGCAGTTTTGCTTGTTCACGTATCCATTCAACCAGAAATGAGCCTCGTCGCTGAACACAATTCTTCGATAAAAAAGTGGATCTTCATCTAACTTTTCAAGAGCCCATTCACCAAAAATTTGGCGTTGTGGTAGGTCGTTTGGCTTCAATTCTTGCACCAGTTGTATCTTATAAGGCTTCACACCCAAATCCTTCCGCAAAATTTTCCACGTAGTGGAGTAACAGAGGCCCAATTGCTGCGAACGGCGCCGAATCGATAATTCACGG
This sequence comes from Thelaira solivaga, assembly GCA_947397855.1. Taxonomy (NCBI): domain Eukaryota; kingdom Metazoa; phylum Arthropoda; class Insecta; order Diptera; family Tachinidae; genus Thelaira; species Thelaira solivaga. The sequence continues at coordinate 48,537,698 of OX377614.1, forward strand.
TCATCACCAACACTGGCCGATACGGCTGCGATATTTTCTTCAGTTCGCACTCTACGTAGTTTAATGTCCAACAATGTAAATTTGGTGCGAAATTTTGTTACAATAGCCCGAATAGAAGCCTCAGTAGGTCGATTAAACTGACCATAAAATGGAAGAAGCGCGCGATGAACTTTCTTAACAGAGCACGCATTTTGGTAATAAAATTCAATAATTTGCAAGCGTTGTTTGTTTGTAAGACGATTCATGATTAAATTATAGACCAAACTGAAGATGTTTGACAGTGACACAAGATACAAAACGTGCGTGAGCTGTCAAAACTAGTGTTGCCAAAAAGATAATAGCAAAAAAATCACTCTTTATTAGAACAACCCATTGTTAACTAATTGCAAAATGGTGTCTTGATTTATGATTTCCAAGTAAAAATTTATTTATTTTAGTAAATTTGTTTCTTTAAGACGGGATGCCACAATTTCGAAAAACACTTTCGTTTAACTCACTTTCATTGAATGGTTGAGGATCAGACTCTTGACTTGGTTTGGAATCAGAGTCAAATTCATGTCTTTCTTCATCAATTTTCATGTTGCCAAGTTCGGCTGATAGCCGACTAGAGCGTGTAACAGAGCTCTGAGCAGAAGACGATGTCGGATATGAAGCCTTATCTCAGTTTACAGAGTTTTTGCGCCTAATGTCTACCATAGAAAAAAAATTCTCATGATGATTATGAGCCTCCCACCAAGCATGGGTATCCTGAACTTAAGAGCAGATCCTTTTGCATTTGTCCACTGTTGCAGAGACAACACAATTTGCACATGACTTCTATAGTTTGCAAATATTTACAGTACGCCGATTTTATGAAGCCGGTCATGGGTTTATATTCGCCACAAATAACATAAAAATTATCTAGATCATTTAAACGACGTCTACTCTGAATAGCCATTTTATAAATTTACTATATATTAAACAAATTTTTTAAACTTTAAAATGGCATCCTATGCACCGTCACCTTAAGTAAGAGTATATTGAAAAATTTCAAAAGTTAGAGCTTCTAGAAAAAAACCAGTGCTATTTTCGTAATTGTCACACTTTAATTAATCGGAAAGGTATACAAAACCTCTGGGAAATGTGGGTATTGATGCAGCTTACGGAATTGTCCTTCAAAGATTACCATCATAGTTACAGTCTTGTTAAAATTATACTGGGGCTATGGAAGAATCTGCATTCAGCATGTGTCCTATAATTCGACCATCTTTTTTTATTTATATTTCCTTCCACCTTCTTTCTAATGAATCTCCTTTCTTGCCCGCTTTAATATTCACAAATAAACCGGAATAAATCTTCAGGAGAACCAGGGGATGAGGTGCAAAAAGGAAAGTTTCTTCTCCAAAATCCAAAATATTTAAGCGGGGAAATGCCGCAGTCAAAGAGAGTCAGAAGCAGAGATTGTTTTAAACCTCAGCAGAAATAACAAAAAATTTTACTGTATGAGTAAAATCGGTGTGGTACGAGTACAGAATGACTGCTGTCGTTTCTGTCAAGTACAAAAAATATTCTATGCGCAGAATGAGACAGTGGGACATTGGTCTCAGGAGGCTTAGGCATAATTAATCCTACAACAATTTGGAGATTCGTAAGGAGATCCTAAACTGAGTGCGATTATAGCCCATTACGATAATAATAATAAAGAGTATATGGCCGGCGTTGCCACATATTACTATTTTCATTACCACATTGACACTCAGACTCAGATTTATTACCAATAACAAAACAGTATTTTCCTCTCCAAAAGCTTAAACTGGTAACTCGCCTGAACAAATTTAGGGCATTTAAGGTTCTTATTCTTCTTCTTTATTTTTTCAAAACGAATTAAAATCGTCCAATATTAAGCTTTTATGGTTCATTAATCGAAATGTTAAACACAAAATTCTTCTTTGAGTTCAATAAGTGAGATGAATTCAATTTGTATTGAAGATTCCCTTTACTAGTTGCAATAATTCTTGTAAACAAAATTAAATCAAGGAGGCACAGCAATGCTATTCTCATTTAAAACTAGCTCGAGTGTATTACAAGGTTTTTCAATTTAGCCGGAGGCATCTTACAAATATAATCCAATAGAAAAAATTATTCTCCCAATTAAACATCCCATATTAATACAATTTCTTTCCAATTTTTAGGACCTTTTAGCATCTTTAGAGAATCTGAACATCTCAAATGCATCTTCTTATCAAAAATACGGCGATTTCTAGTAAAAAGAATCGTGTCCAGCTAGATGCTGTTAATTATGCTTATAATTTTCTCCATGGACTTTTCTCGAAAGAAAACTTGTTGCGGTATTAATTATCCTCACAAAATGACTAGCACACAACGTGAATGTTTGCGTTGACATGTTTAATGTGTCTCCTTGACCAGATAAAAGTTAATTTGTGGCACACGCAGCCAATACGTTGGCTGATTCTTGACTGACTCGCAATTACAGATCAGTTGGTTCGTTGTATGATTTACTTGGTGACCTAAAAACGGCCATTAATTAGAATCACAAGTTTCCCTCCAGCCGGCAAAAATTATGTCATGGATTGTCGTAGTATTGATAATCCCCGATAACTCACACAAGTCATTCAGAAAACGTCCGATTTTGAAGAATTTCCTTTTCTTGCAACTTTAGTCTTGAATCGTTAGCACTGGTCTGGTTTACGTGGTGGTCTGAGGGCCATCAATTAGAATGAATTCCTTTTTACACCTCAACTCTTGGTACTCATTTACGCCTCCTATTCTCATTTCGGATAGAAATGGAGGAAATCATTTGCATACTTTCTGTTTTTTTCTTCTTTTTTAAGTCTCTCCCATTCTTATTTTCTTACTTGTGTGGCAATTATTGTAGCCATTTTTTAATTTTTCTGATTTTAATAAAACATATATAGACATGGGCTATCGAGAGCTTTAATTACTCTAATTTCCCTGAATTTCCAGACAAACTTCTTCATAATCGAATTACATTTTCAGAAAACACTTTTTACAACAAAACTTTTAAAACAACTCTCGCAGATTATAAGTAGCGAAGAAGAAGTAGAAGAAGACTTCCTTTGAAAGACTTTTTTGTTTTGTTGTTGTTGCACACCCCCTTAATGCAAAGCCTTCTTTACATTTGCCAATAAAAGCGTAAATTAATGTCGTTTTTTACCATAATTTTCAACTGACTTTTACGTGTTTTGTGTGTTCGACAGATTTTTATTTTTTCTTGTTTTAATTTTATTATAAATCGGCTTACGACACTTAAGCTCACACCATGAACTTCAACTTGATTTTATTAGCGTCGAATGCAGTGCTGGCCATAAAAATATTTTTTCTTCTCTGCTTTTCTCTTCTCTTGTTTTTTTTTTATTTTTTCTGGAAAGAAGCCTTACAAACAAATCTTTTTGAAATGTTAACTACAACAAGCTTTAGTTACTGCAGCAGACTTAATTTGTGGAATTTCAGCAAAAAGAGCAACAAAAAATACAATGATAAAGAAAACTTTAATTGCAAACTTTTAGCAAAAGTTATTGGCTAAAATAGTGGAAGGATGTACGAGTATTTAGCATAAGGAGCAATAAAAGTGAAAAGAATTTAGGAAATAAGCAAGCAAATAGTCAAAAACTATAATCAATCCCTGATGAGGGAGATGAATGACTGAAAGTTTATTAAGATTCAATTAAGTGAAATGAAAATGTTACAAATTAAGTTGAGGATAGTCCTTTAGATAGAATATTATTAAATATACGTGTAGCTCAACTTCATAGGAATAAGCCCTTCCTTTACACACCCTTTGCAAGTACTGTGCTTTCAGCTTCTTCCTTGTTTCAAGTTACTCGTACAATTTGGTTTTTTTTTTTTTTTTTTTTTTTTGAAGAGAATATCCCACTTTTGTGGATATAATTTGGAAGACGTTTTGTTGTTTGCACTAAAGAGGCTTCACTGCATGATTTAATAAAATCAATCCATTTTTTTCAAGCTTTGTTTTTAAAGATTTTAGGCTTAGCGATAGAATCCTCTGAAGACTAAAAGCTTCAACTTTTTGTTAAAAATGAAGATCTACAAATCCCACATTTTCTGCATGGTCAGAACTAAAGCATGTTCCAGCAAAGAGTGCACTTTTCCATTTCATGCTGCAATAAACCAATTGTTTCATGCGATGTGTGGCAGGTCTGGACGTCTTGCTGTCCAGTTGAGGCGACAAGAACTCCGCTATATTAATCCTGTAACGAATACCATTCACATTACCACAATTTTGGGCTCATCTTTAAAAAACTAAGGCCTCACCAAAATCCGCACCAGACAGCTTTAGCTAGGTACATTTGTTCCTCATGAATTTTATGAGGATTTTCTGAGCACCAACTTCAACAATTTCGTATATTAAGTTGGAAATGCTCTTCATCGGAGAAGATGACTTTTTGCGTAAAATTGGCAGGGACTTCACTTTGCTCCATTACTCATTAAACGAAATGCCGGTGCTGTTATTTTATTCCACACTAAATCGGAACGTCTTTTTTAAAATAAAAAAAAATAAAATAAAAAATCACTCAAAAATACGTGTTTTTATTTTCAAGGCAAAAGCAAGTGCACTTTTACTGAGACACCCTTTATAAATCTTGCTCTAATGATATCCGTTTTTGGTCACCTTTAATATATCCTTCCTGAGATGCCACCACAAAATTATTATTCTAATTATTATTTCCTTTGTATCCTGTAAAGATCAAAGAGCCATTGTCCTGACTTGGTTTTAGCTCTTGTTGTTTACTGAAGCCCTCTCCAGCTGTAGGCTGCTAGGCCTTATCTCCCATTTCCCTGTGGGTTTCACTGAAAGGACGATTTAATTGCTTCGCTATCAGTCTTTCGCAACGTATGCCCAGCTCCATTTCTTGTGGTTAGAAACCGTGGATGGTCAGATTATTCTTAAAATGCGTTGTAAGCACCGGTTGTGTGTATGGATTTCCGTTACGACACAATGAGCGTTGCTTTTCTAAACATTAAAACACTTTCCAATGATCGTAGAGAATATCCACTCGTAGAGATTTTCAAACTTTTTTGTTTTTGGCTAAAGATCGATCCCATGTTTAAGTAATCCGCATCATGGACATTTTTTTCACTATTCTGGATATAGAAATATATTGTTTTTTTTCTCCTCTGTAATCCCGTCCAGTAATTTACTTGTTTATTTATTTATTTTTTTAAAATAATTTTATTTGAAATTCAAAAATTTAACAAACTATTAATCTTTATTTGTGCTTAATTCCAGAATTGTGTTGGGTTATTTAAAATTTATTGTTTTCTTCATGATATTATGACGCTACTCTGAATCCTCAGTAGATTTCTCCCAACATAAGAACCTTTACATTGTAAAAACCATTGACTAAATAAGAATTATTTGTCAATAGTTCCAAAAAGATTTAAATATTCAAACAAAAAACTTCCAACCAACATTTTAATATAGAAAAAAATATTTATTTTTATTCTTCTCTTCTCTATGAATTAGAATTCTTACAGACTATTTACTTCTACATATAAGACATTGATATGTTAAAAAAGATGATTCTCACAACAGAATTTTGTTTTATTGCAGAGGTATTTAAAGAAAAATCAATATGACCATACATTTTATTGAAGTCCTGCATAATCTGATAAAAGAATGATTATTCGAATAATTTGTTCTAAAAGATTTAATTGTGTGTAGGACGCTGTGGTACATAAAGCGAGATATTGCCAGTTAAAAAAGCGGATCAAATATTTTCATAGGAAGGAAGACTTGTTTATTATTCCAAGCAAAAACGAAATTCTTAAAAAAAAAAAAACTTTCTTATTAGAGATTTCCCGGCGGCATTTCTGACTACAAAAGCGTAAAACTAAACCAACTGAAAAAAACAGCAACTTAAAACTTTATTTTTACACCAACTACCGTTAAATTCAAAGCCATACAGCCACTCAGTCAGTCAGTCAGTCATTGAAATGTTAAAAGCAGAAATACATATCACATTTCTTAAAGTAAAAAATAAAAAAAATACGTACAATTGAATCATTTTATTATTTTATAGTTTTTGTTTATAAATTGTGGAAGAGAAAGAAAACGAAACGAAAGGAAAAATATTAACAAAACATAATCCCGTAACATGATAATACTTCAACTTGTTTATGTTAAAACAAATTTTTGTTTTTGTTTTTGTTTTTTCATTTTTCCTTTTGAAGAAATGTGATGCTTAAAAACATTAATAATTTATAAAGAATTAAATAAATGTCTGAGTACATTCATTCACACTTTATGGAAACGCAAACTTAAAAACAAAAAAAGGGAACCAAAACCTAAGAAACGATTTTAATCTAAACTGTGACCACCAATGAAGAATTCATAAAGTTGGACGGCGACTGTGCACAAGGACAGTGACAGTGGCAGTGACAGATACACAAGATAACTGTTAACGTAAGAAAATAAAAACTTTTATTTTTTTTTTTCATGTCTAAACAATAATAAATAAATAAAAACTGCAGTAAAGCCGTATGCTTTTTTATCAACAGTTTTAAAGCAACTGTCAACTTTTCAAGTGCCAAGAAAAAAAACTAAAACAATCTTTTAAATTTTTCATAAATCGAAATAGAACAAAAAATTTTTGAGAACAATTTAGGCTTATCTAAAAGTCTTACGCGGCTTTATTACGAGTTTCTTTATAGTTTTTTGAATTTGCGACAGGCTATAATATATTTGCGGAGTTGCCACATATCACTGTTTTCGTTCCCACAATAATCAGGCAAAAGTATTTAATAGATTCCATAACTTTTAACAAAAAAAAAAAAAATTCCCTCTTCAGTTGTAACGTCTGCACTTGAAATAAACTTCTTATGAAGCTTTTTTTTCTGTTATGTGGAAAGCTCTGCCATTAAAATTTTTTTTAGCTTCAACACAATACATTACACGAGTACTGGTCATTATCGCCTGAGTTCTGGTGCTATCATTGGGACTGCCAAAGCTTAAACTCTTTGCTGGATAAGTGGAAATCTGCATATATTGTTTTTTATAGAGGCAGTGAAAAGTCATTTGTATTAAACATAAAGTAATGGTGCTGCGTTTACAGTTTTGCAGTAATGCAACTTATAACTAAGGCTGTCTTCCTACACGTGTTCAATAAAGCCGTAATGACTTTGCAGCACTGAAAGAAAATCAAATGCATTGCCAATTTAATTAATGCTAAAGCTAAAATTATAAGATTAGGAATGCCATAGTTTGCGTACACACAGAAAACAACTTCGGTTGTGAGAAAAATTCATTTGTGATAATCAAATTTTTCAGTTGTAGCAACTAGAATTCGATAATACAGGCCAAAAATTATTTCTGTGAAAATTATTTCGAGCTGTAAGACCGAATTTCTATTGATAAGATTAAAAAAATCGATTATCACAACTGAATTTTTGATTGAAAACAAATTTAGTACTCACAACCGAAGTTGTTTTCTGTGTGCAGTTGCGTTTAGGAATACATGACGTTGTTGCGCTGCAAAACACCAGACGTTCCATTGATTTCTACTTTATGAAAAGAAGAAAGGAATGTAATAAAGATTTGCTTTAGTAGAATCTCTTATGTATTAATATAGCATAATCACTCTAGAAGTCGAATTTCGACAAGCTCCCGACAAAAATTATGCTTCCTAGAAGCCATTATATAAAGCATACAACGAAAAAGAATCACTTACAAAGCCCATTTATATGGCATGATTTTAATTCGCTATGAACCACCTAGATATGGCCAAGCTCCTTGATAGTCCGAATAATTTTTAAAAAACAAAAATTTTTTTGGGCCGCAATTAAATACATGCCAAAAAATATAATAAAAATATTTTTTTAAAGAAATTATATTAATTGAAAACATATAAATTGAAATAAAAAATATTTGTATTGAATGGAAAAACTGCTTAAGTCCATTAAGTTTTTTTTAGAAAACTGCAGCTTTAGGGGCTTAAGCGAAATTTAAACACATTTATTTTATTTCTGTTGGTAATTGTTTAAAATTTGGCGAATAATTGGTGACAGCGCTTCTCAGTAATTCCACTAGATGCTGGTTATTCAATAATGTTCGGTGTTTGGATTTCATGATTTGTTCCGAATATTGAAATAGTGCGACAGGATACTCTAATTTTGGTACTAATTTCCAAAATGCACTAAACGGTGCCGACTTAATTTTTTTTTTTTTTTTTTTTTTTTTTGTTATAGAGCTTGACTTTCTTGCATCTCCATTACTTCTAATTCTCCAGATACTTTTTGGCTCATAATTATATTGGTAGGTGGAAACTCACTTCGAATTACGTTAATTTGAAATTGATTCAGAAAAAACAAGAGACTACAAGAACCAGCCGAAAAAAAATCCATTTTTTTTATTTAATTCACAGCACTAGCAGGATTCGAACCAGGGAATCTGCAGTGAAGAAGTATTAACTCACCACTCAATCACTTCAGCCATAAAGCTCTGTTCACTATGAACGGTTGAATTTTCGTTTTATATTTATTTTCAATAAATACTACGTGTGCGTAACCACACGAAAGCAGCCGGTAGTCGTTGTGTGGAGACATGTATTTAGAGCGCTCACTTCCCTTAGAGCTTTTCGGAAGCAATAAATTTCAATTTGCATCTAGGTTGTTCTTGTAATAGAATTTTTTACATTTAAGAGATGTCGTCGTTTTATGTCATAATTCTGTAAAAATGCTCTCGTTTTATCAAAAAAGAAGCATTTAAAAAAATGCCTCTATAACTACGACTCATTTAATGCTTCTATGGAAGCACAAGACAAATTAAAATTTTATTTTTAGCTTGTTAAAGGGACACTCGCAACAAGTGTGATATCCTTTAATGTACTTAGCACTTTGAGCAAATCTACCACGATACGGATTACCTATCGATTTTTAGCCAAAAACAAAAGAGTTTGAAAACCTCTATGAGTGAATATTCACTACCGTCATGGAAAGTTGTTCAATGTTTACAAAAGCAACGCTCATTGTGTCGTAACGGAAATCCATACACACAACCGGTGCTTACAACGCATTTTAAGAATAATCTGACCATCCAGATTTCTAGCCACAAGAAATGGACCTGGATTGGGCATACGTTGAAAGACTGATAGCGAAGCAATTAAATCGTCCTTACAGTGAAACCCACAGTGAAGTGGGAGACAAGGCCTAACAGCCTACAGCTGGAAAGGGCTTCAGTAAACAACAAGAGCTGAAACCAAGTCAGGACTCTGTCATTGGTCAGATTACAATGAAAGTAATTTACAATGGCTCTTTGATCTTTACAGCATTCAGAGGAAATAATAATAAGAATAATAATTTTGACGCGGCATCTCTCAGGATACCAAATTCTTCCCAACAATTGTTACGATTTTCTAATACAAAAACACAAATTGCAGAATAACATTAAATTTTCTTTCGGTCGTCGTCTCTTCAAGATCAAACACAAGTTTTGTGTCTTTATTTTTTTTTTTTTTTAATTTTTAATTGTTTCCTTCAAAATACAAAATCCGTATACAATTTACCTTTTTTACATCATTAGAATGTTCGCTGCAGTATTTAATTTTACTAGGTTTTTTTGTTGTTGTTGTATTTTGCATCTTTTGGCTTTCAATTCAAGCATTGTTATGATAATTATCGTTTGTGCTCTCGTACACGTTCGGAGTGTGTAATTTGATATCATTTTACTGAACAAGACAGCAAGAATAACATTGAACGGTTGTTGTTGTTTAGCTTACGGTCTGAATAATACGGAGAACAAAACTTTAACTCAAATGTAAATTGTATTGTGTCTGTGTGTGTGATGATTTAATAATGTAGATCATGTACACACATACTCGTACACACGTATTTGCTATTGTTGTTGGCCAGGCTATTACTTGCCATACACTTTAACAAACCGTAAGAAATTACATTCTAGTACACACATTCATACACACATTTCCTACATTTATGTTTTAATTCATACTTGACAACAAAAATAACAACAACAACTCTTACGATTGATATAAAAACAATTGAATGTGTTGAGAGTATTGAGAACAAAAAATATGGCAGATGAATGGCTAACAACAGTTAAATGAATCTACTATACAGAGATGGAAAATATATTTATAAATGATGTTCAAAAATTAATGTGTGAGAAGACCAAATGTGTGTAAATGAAGGTAAGAAATAAAATCTAGTAAGACCTGCACACAGATTATCAATTAAGCTGTTATTTTTGAAAGTGTTGTAAGTCCAATATTGAAAAAAAATATATATCTAAGTAATTTAAGTAAGATGGTGTCCATATCTTACTGATATACCATTAGCTAATTTTTTATAGTAGCCTTATATCACTTTGAAAAATAACAGGTCAAATATTATTATTATTATAGCATTGCGACCATAAGATTTTTTGTGCAACGCGAGGCTCAACTTAAATGATTCGAACCTAGGGACTATCCCCCAATTTTTGTTTTCTTAGATTTCTCAAGAATTTCGTTATTGTTGTGGGCCAGTCTTTCAATTTCTAGGTTTCTATTTTGCTCGGTGGAAACTACAGGAATCACCATGCATCACAACAATTCTACTCATATGGTAATTCCTATTAGCAGTTAATCCTAAAGTCTGACGTCATTTCTGCTACGGTTCAAAATAACCTTTGCCTTAATGAGCATGGGGCAGTCTAGGTATCCCACAAGACCGAGTTTCGACCACTTGCATCTAAATAGTATTTAGATGCTTAGGAATGTTTACGAAGGGGCACCGTAATATAAATTTTCTCACATAGTCAAACAACTTTAAGTAGACTGTCAAGCTATTCTTTCTGATCAAGATTAGCTTGGAATTATTATAAGCTTTTCGATACCGGCATGTGGGCCATGAAATGGCAGAATACCTGCCAAATAAGACACGGATACGACTTTCATAAATCCAAAGCCTTTCTGCCGGGTGAATAACATGATGATCATTACTGTCTGACTACGCAAGCACGAGAAAGTAAATCCGCAAGACTGCTAGAGAGTCGTAGTGGGCATGCGACAGTCAAGGAGATTCCTTAATCCTGAACGCATAAGGGCAGACGTTCTTTTGATCCCAACAGAAATGACATCATACTCTACGTTGACTTACTGGCAGGCAATTGTGGACTTTTGTCGACTCTATTGCCCAGCGGTGGCAAGACACAGAGTGGCTCTCATGAGATTCATAATAAATCTGGGATTGTAGTTGGGAACTGAGCTGCACAATAGATTTTAGTGGTCGCGGTGTGATTATAACCCATGATAATAATAATAATATTAATAAAAAATGGCTTAATGAGTGAATATTTTGGGGTAAAATATTATAAATTTTATAGATGCAGTTGATGACTTAAAGTTGCGTTGATATGTATAACAATATTTATTTACTTCAATATAAATTTGAACTTCAATATAAAATTTGGTAAGAATTAATTAAACCTTTAGGTTTGAAGGATGAGGAAAAAGTACTTTTAAAAATTACAATATTCTTTGATTTGACCAACTTAACAACAACATTATTCATAAATTGTAGATTTGTAGTAAGATAAAAAAGATGGGAAATTTTACAAATAAATTTTCCCTCACAGTAATAATTCAATAATAATAATAATTAAAAAAAAAATATTATTATTCAACTAGCTTGAACAATGAGTCTAATTAACTTTCGCACAGGAATAAGATTAGACGATCTCTTTTAGACAAAAATCATTTCAGCACTGCCTAAAACAACGCTCTAGCAACAAAAAAAAGTGTATGCTCTTTCTTTGCTAAGTCCTCCTTACTCCAGGTGATTCCCTCATTACTTGGTATCGAGCACTTGTATTGAAATTTTCGAATTATCTTACAGAAAACAAGTATAACTTTATCCGCTATTGCGGGCATTCACAAGGAAATTGTGAAATTCACCTCAACTACTGCACTTAATGATGCATTTTATCACAGTCATAACAATTGACAAGGCCCATCGTAACAACTTCATAGGAATCAAATCTATTTTTGTAGCTTCAGCTCTCTGAAGATAATCTCAGAAAATAATGTTTCTGGCTTTGTCCAAGATTTCCGGTTCTGTATCACTAATAGCTTAGGAGAAATTAGCCTGAAGGATGTATGCATTATTATTATAGGTATCAGTGTTTAACGGCAAACTACAGTACAATATCGAGCTGGTTTATCGAGAGTAATCTGCAAGTTTTTATATCTCCAGATGCTTTAATTCTGTCTGCTTGTTAGCATGGGCACCAAGATAAAATGCGCCTTCCTCCCCAATCAAATTTGAAATCCCAATAGAGCGTATGTAAATCACAAGCTGAAAAGCCATAATGCTGCGAAAGTACGATACTCTGAGTAATCGGAGAGATAGTGTATAGCGTTAAAATGTTGCCACATTTCAACAATTTCATTATAACAACAAAACCCAATATCTCTGCAATGGAAAAATGTGGTAGTTGTTACATTTGTTTTTGTTGCTATTGGTTTTTGTGGTTTTTGGTTTTGTACAGACATTGAAAACACCTTGCATTTCAGATAACACCAACAAAAATTATTTTATTTTTTCATAATTATCAGTATAAAAGCAAAAATAAAAATAAAACATTCATACAATACTCAGAGCGACACACACACGCAAGTGTGCAAATAATATGAAATATGGATTTAATAAAATATTTATGATTAAAGATGAAAAAAAGAGACAACAAAAGCTAAAGTACGAGGTGTGTTTCATTTTTAAATCACTCTAACAAAAGTACGCTGGACACAATATCACTCCATATTAATTGGAAAATTATAAATAAAAATTTCCCGGAAGTTTGTCTTTTTGTCAAAGTAAATTCTACCACTTGGAACATTTTTCCAAAAAACAAAATATTCTTTGGGGAAAAAGTTCCCTGGATGTATTTATAGTTGGGCTGTAAGTTTAGTGTTGTATAGCTTTTATAGTTTAAACAAAAATGAAGTTAAAAACGTTACTTAAAAAAACAAAATTAAGTTTCCTGATATCGTTAACTAAACAGTACCATTTAGCTAATTTGCACTCAAAATTTTTTTAATAAAAAAACGTACGAAGTCGGCAAAAGTTGAGGTCAAATAGAAAGAGCTACTGGCTCTTCAGCGCATACTGTCGGGTACTTAAGAGTAAAGCGGCAGTTCTTTACCTTTTCTGTGATTGTACGGGTTTTTCAGCTTAGAGAAATAAATTTCTCAGTGCACGTTTTCCCGACGGCCTAAATATATGAGGTCTCTAATATAAAATTAGGGGACCTAGGAGGATCTAGATTCTTTCATTATTTCGTTGCCTTGACAAGTAGAAGGTTCAAAATGAAATTCTTCGATTCTAATTGAAGGCCTTGTAAACCAAAACAAATCCCGAAAGTTTTCTTTCTTATTTGCAGAAAGTCCAGAATTCTCCAATTTATAGCCCAGCACGTTGCCCATTAATTTAACCCTCTAAATCTGGAAAAAACACTATTTAAAATTGGGAATAAAAACTGTATGAAGAAAACTGAGAAGATTTTAATGATTATTTTTTTTATTATTATTAATTAGGTCATATGTGCCAGAGAATATTTCAGTTCTAGAGCTAGTGTAAAGAATACTACTTACATCAGAGAGAGAGGGAGTGAAAGAGAGAGAGAGAGAGAGAGAGAGAGAGAGAGAGATTGTGATAGTTTTCCTACTATTTGGAAATCAACTAGAAGCCTTTCAGAACTCTTTTCCTACAAGACCCCAAGGCTCGACAGTCACAAAGTATTATATTAGGTGTTGGAATTAATTCGTAGCGTTTTTAATTAAAAAATAACGATTTATTTGAAATGAAAATAAAAAATTACATTATTGAAAATACTGCCCATTGCTTGCCACTACTTTTTCCCATTTTTCAGGTAACTATCGAATACCCTGTCGGTAACTATCGAAAACTCTTCATTCTTGGAGGCAATCCATGAATCGATCCAATTTTGGCGATCCTCATAAGATGTTAATTTTTCCCCTGATAAACCAAGAGCCATTGATCGAAACAAGTAGTAATCCGAAGGGGCAATATCTGGAGAATACGGCGGGTGGGTTAAGACTTCCCATTTCAATGTTTCCAGGTATGTTTTCACTGGTTTCGCCACATGAGGTCGAGCATTGTCGTGCAGTAAAATAACTTTATCGTGCCTTTTGCTCCATTCCGGCCGTTTTTCCTTCAATGCACGACTCAAACGCATCAATTGTAACCGGTAGCGATCCCCATTGATAGTTTCATTGGGTTTTAACAATTCATAATAAACCACACCTTGTTGATACCACCAAATACAAAGGAGGAGTTTAGATCCATGAATATTGCGTTTTGCCACTAATGATGATGGTTGTCCGGGCTTAACCCATGATCTTCTGCGTTTCGGATGTTCACCGTAAACTTCTACTAAAATTTGATTACTTTCCCTGCACTTTTGTTCATATTAAAATTATGTAATAAAACTCACCGCAAAAACACTTTATTTGGTATAAATTTCGACATAATTAAAAAGCTGCCACTTGTTGTTATTAACAATTAAAAATAAGATGCGTCGTAAAAACAGTACCTAATAACAGCTGTTTAACGATCAATTTGTTTCTGAAGGTAAAAACGGAACACTTTAATAACCACGTAATCTCTCATCAAACGCTACGAATTAATTAATACATGTTCAGAGCTTTTGTAATGTAAACCTCAGCAACTGCGTTGATTAATCCCAATACTGCCTATCTGACGCTAGTGAAGTTTTTATACTCTTCACTTCCGTTCGTAATTTCTACACTGTACATAGGGCACCTTATAAAGTATATATATTCTGGATTTTTATAAACAGCGCAGTCGAATAAACGATGTCTGTTTGTCTATGTGAATGTTGAAATCATCTTACTGAAGTCCTTAGACAACTTAAAGAAGAGTTTAGCATACCAATCCATAAATGGCGGAGATATGTGTCAAAAACCGCAACTACCTCTACTTTTGACAATGTTTCTGAGTGGTTTTTGGTGTATTTCGTTTAAAATACTAAACGAACAGAAAAAAGTGGTGAGCAGTTTTATCAGAAATAACAGTCATAATGTCTGTGGCAAAAATCAGAATGATCGATCCACTAATGGCCAAGCAAAATCACAAAAATTAATTCTGCTTTGTTTTTTTATGAAAATTTTTAAGCTATACATGTGCGTAATGTTTGTACACAAAACCACGAAACCTACAAACGTTTGTATGTGTATGTGCCTTTTAAATGGCTTTAGTGTAATAGCATTACAAATACAAACATTTTTATGAAAGAGAATTTTTTGATTTTTGCCGTTAATTTAAGTTCTTTTTTGATACTCAATATTTAATTAAATATTTTTGGTTTAAAAAATGTCTGCAAATGTTTGTAATAGTGTTTTTACACTAGAGCACATTTAACATCTACCATCTATTCGGCGAGATGACAACATCTTCCCATATAAAATGCATGTAGAAAAAATCAACATCTTCCAACATCTTTACAAGATGTTCCTATCTCATTTTGTTTCACTCAACATCTTTCGATAATTTTCGTGCCATCACTAGAAAAATGGCAATATTTTCGATTTTAGTGGCATCACTTATAAAGTAACATTTATTTATACATACATAACATAAGTATGTACACATATTAAACAAAATAAAAATTCAAATTTTGAAGCCTAATGGATTTGATCTTGCAAAGCAACAATAATGAATGATTTTTCTAAATTTATTTTAAGATATTTTTTGTTTTCGAAAATTATGCGTCTTCTTTTCTTTTATTTTTCGACAGTTTAGTTGATGGTAGATGTTAGATGTTGGTAGTGTAAACAACTTTTTTTCATTTTCAACATCTTCCACGCATTCCTCTAAGATGTGCTCAGTGTAAAAACACTATAAAATTACATATTTTTTTTATTATTTTAATTTAAAAATTGACTGCCTGCAGACATTTTATTGCTTTTAAAAATAAGTTTCTCAAAGAGGAATTATTCTTAGAACTTTTTAATTTTAGTTTCTTGAACTGAAATTAATTATTTATTTTAGGATTAATAAAAAAAAATTAGGAATCCAAGAAATTTAGTTTAATCAATTTTTTTATTTTTTTTTTAAATTCTTTTTTATTTTTTTAATTCTTTTTTATTTTTTTATATAATTTTGTATTTTTTTTATTAAAACAGCTAATTTATTGAGCCTGAGGTCGTATTACAAAAATTAATTTTTATATCCATATTTCGCTTCAATAATTAATATGTTAATAAATTTTTATAATATAATACGACCTTAAGCTTAATAAGCTAGCCGTTTAAATTTTATATTTGATTTTATTTATTTTTTATATTTATGTATGTCCTGAGTTTATAACACAAGCATTGATTGCTAGAAATTTTATTTGCAAAGTACCCAAAATATTAAGTAATTTTTCATAAATTTTTTATAGACGAGTTGAGCCTGTTATAAAGACAGCAGCACATTAAGAAGAATTTGAAAAATTAAAAATATGAATATTTGGCTTAACACAGTGAAGGGTATATTAGATACGGCACAGTCGAATTTAACTTGTTGTTAATAAAAATCGACAAAAGAAGACATTGTTAGCATTTAAGTGAAGCATCCCTCAGTATCGATTTTCAAATCGCATCAAAACAAGCCTTATTTATTGAACACACCTCGGATTTACTCGTATACTTTAACCTCTTATGTTTGTATTTATTTGTATGAGATCGTGAGTGTGTATATGTGTGTGTGTGTATGAAATAGCATGAGGGATTTAAGTATTAAATTACCAACAATAACAAATAATAACGACTGAAAAAAATGAAAGCATTAATAACATTATATTTGCGCTTGAAAACATCACTTATTATTACTGAGAATGAATAAAATAAGTAGAGACGCAAAAACATACATGCACACAAACTTGCTCAAATTTATGAATGTGTGTGTTACAATGTATACACGCTACCAAAAGATGGCTGATTATTTAATAGAACACGAATAATACAAAAACAAAATGAATACGACACTGAGAAAGAGAAATTTATCTCAGTTTTATCGAGTCATTACAAATAAAAGTGTTTTCAGCTTCCCTATTTTCATGAATTCATAAATTGTAGATAACAAAAGTTTGTTGACATAAATTCTCTCTGGATGTCTTTGAAGTGTAAGAGCTATCCATCCAAGTGACATCTGAAGGTGTGCAGATATAATTGTCAGTCTCAATCCTTAATTAAGCACGATTTATTTGGAAGACAAAAACTTTATATTCTGGCAATTGGGTTGTCGAAAACACAATCTGAAATCAAATTACCGCATTCCATATCGAACAACTTCAATCGAAATTTTTTTAATTATAATATTTAATACTAGCTCTTTTTACCCGGTCTCGGCCGGTCCTTTTATCTATGAGTGGAAATTCTTAGACTGAGGAGATCGTATTTAAATAGAAGAATGCAAAGCAATCTCTTTAAATCTGGTTTTTAATTTACAGTTTTTACCCGGCCGTGCTTGGTTAGTGCAAAAGTGTACTGCGACCATGCAACTCACCCGCTTAAAAGTGGCGTATCTGATGCAAGAGTATATTTTGACCATCCTTGCATTATTTTTTAATTTACCAAAATTAAAAAAAAATCCATTTAAAAATAAAATTTAAATTGTTAAATCATTGACTAATGAACGTAAAAATGGGCGTGTTGTTATGATATACACTCTATGTTACTGCTGATAATGTGGCTTTATGTTTGTGAAAGAATTTTTAAAATCGGTTCGATAGTTTTAGAGTTTACCCGTTACAAACAAAAACATGAATTTTTCCTTTTTATAATATAAGTAGAGACAAAAAGGACTATAATTTCATTTGATTTCTTTCGATATCTAATGCGATTAGGAAAGCAATAGATGTAGACTTGGCTGGCGTTAAATCGTTCAAGGTGAGGAGAAACACTAAAAAACGCTACTGAGAAAAGAAAACTAAACCAAAAAATTTAAACTTGAAAATGCTATAAAAACACTAATGAAAAATTCATTAATGAAAAATTAATTAATTCATTTAATGAAAAAAATTAATAAATTAAAATTGTTTCACTAATTCACATAATTTATGAAATATTTCATTGAATAAATGGAAGAATTTTATTGAAAACGTTTCATTGGATTTATGAAACATTTTTGTTTCAGTGTAAGTCTCTTAATAGAAGTAAATGGGACGACTGTAACTTTTTGGGGGGAGACCTAAAGTAATAAAAACCAAGAGAGGCTGATTGTTAGTAAGTTTAAGATCTAAATCAAGCACTGTGATATGTGGTTATAAATTAACCCAATTAACTGAGCAGATGATGAAAAATGCTGGTCATGTCGGGATGAAATTAAGAGAAGTACAGCAGCTTTCAAAAGAGTTTTTCATCAGATGTAACTCATCAAGAGGGAATTAACTAGCGAACATTAAGCAAATATATTTTGGAAACTGAATTTTGTTATCTCTGAAGGGAACCTGATTCATGGACAGTAGGTTTAAACTTCATTGCTCTAGCTCCATCCTGGGGGAAGGTAGAATAAAACCTTATTCTAAATATCACATTTAGGCCATAAATAAAATATGCAGTGCCAGCCTATCCGCGGGTACGCCGATCACCCAGTGACCAGTTATCATAGCCACCAGTTTGGAAATATTTTTGTTATACCTGATGAATAGCTGAGCAAAGCATTTACCGCCATAGCGAGGTCAAATTTGATGCAAAACCTTGCACGTCTTGAGACCCTGACATCTAGTATCGGCCTGACTTTGGTAGAATTCAAAAATGTCAGGAAAAGAAAGTAATGCGTTCATTTAGTTCAGTTGATCTTTTATGTTTAGCTCTATTCTATGTTATTCTAAAAAAAATTTACTGGTTGGTTGATTCACGAGGCTGCCTAACAGTAATTAACTACAATTGTAAGATCGGGTTTTGAACCACATACTCGAAAAGATACCAAAATAATGAAAGGATTTAGATATCAAATGATAGTATTGTAAATGAATAGTTATCGTTCGCTTGTTGATGTAAGTCGCTTTGGCCTTTTAGTTCGATCGTTCATTGAAATGATTAGCAGAAAAATTTCACTATTTGAACGTAAAATTTTAAACTAGTTCTTTTAGTTCAAGTTATAGAATATTATAATGAAACCAGCTTGTTCAGAAACTACCCAAAGCTACTGTACAATTAAAATCTTTTCGATTAATTTCTGCAAAAATAAAAATTTTGGTAGTCTTTTCAAGGGAGTAGAGACAAGCTGACTGAATGTTGTGAACAGGCTTTAATTAGCCATTTGATTGCTTTGGGAAAACTTCAAACGACGACCTCTCTAACAATAAATTCGAACCTACAACTGACATTGTAATTGGTTAATGTTGGCTGATAACAAATAGAACAACAACAAATAACTTTTTGGAAACTACAAATTGCTCTGCTACTTAAAATTACATTTTTCAAAAAAATTAAAAATAAAAACAAAACCGGAAGGAAATAATGCCATTTATGGCTGAAAATATAGAAAGAAAAAGGCAATAAAATTAACTATAACATGTAAAGGTTTCAAATTCTTCATTATTTGATATCATTTTACGTCTTTATTTTGTTTTTCTTTCTCTCAGGGGATTTTTATTATAGACTCTTGACGACACTCACTCATAATAACTCTTGACTTTTCAGCAACACCAAACAACTTCAAAAAAAATTATTCTTAAAATCAATTTAAGAGTCTGGAAAAGAAAAGCACTTTAGGTGTTTGATTTCATTTGTGTATAAATTTAAATCGACTAAAAGTATACGAGTGCAATAGAAATTCAAGTGGCGATATGTTTATGGATGACATTATTTTGGTTCTTGTTGATGTTGATGTTGTTGTTGTATTTTTTTTTTTTTTTTTTTTTTTTTTTTTTTTTTTTTTTTTACATCAAGCAGCGATATGGGACAGTCATAAATTTTATTTGTTTTTTTTTCTCTTTTAAACTGCCAGCCTCCCCTGGTTATCTGCAATTTTTTTTTAATGCTTGTGGTAATCAGCATTAAAAAGAATTTTTGTACTTGTAATTGCTTGTGGGGGTGGTGTGTTTGTACTTCCCAATGCCTCCATTTGTATTTTGTTAAATTGAGCCGTTAAGAATTAAGTTGACACTTAACAGCTGATAATATGTGTGCAAAATCTTATTAAGAAAGTGTTAAAAAAGTAGAGAAAAAGCAGCGAATTGTTATGAAAGATTTAAATATTCGAGAATTCAAAGAGCCAAACTTGTCTAACTCTTGTTTGAGGTTTATGAAGAGCCTACAGATATTGCAGTTGTTCGTTATCTTGTTACAATAATATTGATTAGATTGTGTTCAATAAAGAATTAATTACAGCAAAATATACACTAATCTATAATAAATAGGTTGTATGTGTTGTAAAGGGTGTCTCAGTAAGAGTGTACTTTTTAATATTAAAGTAAAAACAGGTGTTTTTTTAGAGAGCTGTGATTTTTTTTATTGTTTTGTACAGTAGACATGTTCCTATTAAGTATGGAATGAAATATATCTCACGCGCTCTGATGAAATTCAAGCGACAAAGTAATTTGGGTTTCACATTGTTCACTGTCTTTCATTCGTATACTCTGATTTCGACGTTTGCTCTCACAGTATTCTTTGAAAGTACTTACAGCTTTTGTGTTCTTTTGACTCATCGTTTGTATGAAAGAAATCAAAATAAGTTTTCTTTCGCTTAGCATGTGAAAGAAAATCAGCTTTGTTATGAGTATCGCTGTCGTAGTCGAATTCACGACAAGCCCATATAACACATATGGCTTCTATTGCCCCATATCACTGTTTTCATTACGATAACGACACTCATAATTAGGCCTAATGTTCCTTTTTCATTGTAAACCAGGCCATTAATTAAAAAAACCAAAAAGAAAAACTCTTTAAAAACTTTGTTTTACAAAAGTTGTTGTTCATTGAAGTAATCAAAATTTCCATTCTATTTTCTTTATCAGTGGCAACTCGGACAAACAACATTTGGATTCATCTAGTGATTCCGAAATGGAAGGTGCTCTGATGCAACACCACAGCACAATAAACGCCAATAGTAACACATCGAATAGCAATAATCATCATCATACAACACAACATCATCACCAACACCATCAGCAACAGACGCTATCGCAGCAACAACAACAACACACAGCACAACAATCACCTAATCAAACGCTAAGCCATCATCACAGCCATCATCACCAGCAACAACAACAAAGTCATCACAGTTCTGTGAATGTTTCATCACACAGCACCGTCGATCACACTTTGAGTGCCCAACTGGTGGGTGGACCAGCATTAACGGCTGCAGCTGCTGCAGCCGCTGCTATTGGTTCGACAAAGACTTCAAGCAATGCAGCCTCAGCACAAATGGCCCCCCTACCCGCTGCCGTAGCGTATTCGCATCTACATAATGTTATGAGTTCAATGCCCATTTACGATATGAGTGAATATCAACATTTATGATTTTAGTTAGATGCCATCTGTACCGGCAATAGTGATTGGATGTCAACGGCTATTAATGCAGTCCCTGCATTGGAAATCTCGACGAATACGACAACATTATTATCACCATTGTCGCCATCCGTTGGAACTGCAACGGGAACTGTAACGGAAGTGCCATCACAGAGATACCAACAACATCAACAACATCATCATTTACACCAACAACATTATTATTTTTAAAATTAGAAAAACAAAACCCGAGCACAAGTTTTGAAAAAGAAAAATTTGATGAAATTTAAATAACGATAGAGAACGCACGGTATTATTTTAAAAGAAAAACCAAAACAAAAAAGAGTTTTTAAACAAAGAAAATCAGAGAGAGGAAATCTACTAACTAACGCAAGCAGTGCAGCTGCTGCTTCACTTTAGGTTTTTGGCTGGGTGCTAACTCTTAGAATATCGCTGTGGCTTTACACTGCAGTTACCAGACCGCTGATTGCTTATGTGACTCCGGTCTGGGTTAGAAGAGTTTACAAAGTCTTAGCGCAGGCAAGGATCAATAAAATTTAAAGACTAGTCTGAGGGCAATGAGGTCTACTCCGACCGCTCCCCTTGAAGTCTTGCAAAACCTTCTTCTAATTAATTTGCTCATCAACAAAGAAGCGTTGCAGTGCATCTTAGGAGATGCGGAAAGCTCTTCTGGTGCACTCAGCTCTCTTTTTAGAGAAATTATTGAAACAGGTGCGAAAAATGCAACCTTAAATGTCAGACAAAATACAACTTCACACGTAATTTCAGAGTCACATTTCCACATAAGGTTAATTAGAAACAGAACAGACCTAAACCCGTTGTTGAGTCACATGTATGGTACACAAAATGACCTTTGCAGGTTATGTAACGAGCAGCACATATTGTGTCACTGTAATGGTATAATTTGGACTCGTTTCCGTCGCACATTTCGGACAATTCACCCAAGAAAGTCTTTGAATTCTTAATGACTACTAGACAAAGGAAGTATTTATAACTTGACAGTAGTATCTCAATAGGTCTATTTTGGCCGCAATTA
This sequence comes from Thelaira solivaga, assembly GCA_947397855.1. Classification (NCBI taxonomy): domain Eukaryota; kingdom Metazoa; phylum Arthropoda; class Insecta; order Diptera; family Tachinidae; genus Thelaira; species Thelaira solivaga. The sequence goes on from OX377614.1 coordinate 48,560,270, forward strand.
CCAGGTGACTTACTCCCGTTCGTCATTCTAGTTATAATTCCAGCGTTTTCGCAATGATAACCAGCTTCAAAATGAAGCAAACAAAAAAATTTTTTTTAATAAAAAAATTTAAAGAAGTTGTCTTCTTCAGGCCCAATTATCATCAACTTACAGCTCGTTTGCTACTGCTTACACGCTCACAAGTCACTCGAATATTTTTATAATTAATTGACAGGACAGAGTATTTGAATCTTTGGATTTTCTGTGATATTCTAGATAATTAAACATAAATTACAAAAAAAACATCCTGCATCTTTATATTATGCCCTTGGTCTACCGCCCCTAACAACTTGTCGATAGGGGTTCCCCATCTCTATATAAGTTTTTCTTTCTTTAAAACTCTTTTTATATAACTTCACTTGACGTTTTAGTAAATTCGCTTGACCATTTCAACATGGCAGAAACAAAAGCTTTAAAGCAACACAATAAAATGCCCCTCACACCTGAGCTTCTCGTTCTCGTATTTAAATAAAAGCATGTACTCGTAAATGTAAATAATTAAAATGCGAAATTTAATTAATTTAAAAGAAAAATGTGCAAAAAAATCTTTTTTTTTATTAGTTTCTAAGTAGTTATAGAAATATGAAAATTATTTTCTTTTTTCTTATTTTGTTAAATTACTTCTTAAATGTTAAAAAAAAATTATTTATATTTGAAAAAGAAAAATTTAAATACTTTTAAAAGAAGAAGTATTGAAAAAAATACAAAAAATCAGAAAACACAAGGGGAAATAAATTTTAATGTAAATAGAAAATCAGGTTTAGTTGACTGCCGAAACATCGGTTGCTTTATTATGCCACAGAGTTCAAAATGCATTACTTATCGACCATGCTTTTTATTTAACATTGTTGTTCTGTAAAGCAAGTGACACTTAGAAAGGCAGACTTAATTTTTATTAATTGGATTAATTTCAAATATTCATCTTCCACTCATAAATCTAATGAATTGAATTATAACTGCTATTTGCTCCTGTTAGTGAAATTAATTACTATCCACTTTCTTGAGATTGCCTAAAACTTCTAAAAAGACTAGCATCTAATAACAGAGTTCACTTGGTATGGATGCCAGGTCATAGTGGATATGTAGGCAATGAGAAGCCAGACGAACTCGCAAGAAAAGGGGCGGCTAATGGATTTATTGGTCCAGAACTATTCTGCGGGCTGTCTTGGAGATCCATTAAGCTTATTTTTAGGGAGTGGATGGAAAGAGAATCGCAACAATACTGGAATCAGGGTAGCGAAAACATTCATGCCTTTCCGATCTCGGAAGAGAACAAATAAATTACTTGGCTTGACCCAGTCGGGAATTCGCATTGTCACGGGATTCTTGACTAGACATTGTAGAGTATTCAAACACTTGGCGCATATAAGGATCAGTCAAAATGACCTCTGCAGGTTATGTAACGAAGATGAAGAAACAGCCGAATACATATTGTGTCACTGTAATGGTCTAACTTGGACCTGTTTTCGCTACTTAGGACAATATTACCTACAACCGTCGGACATGGCGAACAAATCACCCGAAGAAGTTTCTGAATTCTTAATGAATACTAGACTCTGGGAGGATTTGTAACTTGAGAGTAGTGTCACAATAGGTCTATTTTGGCCGCAGTGACCAGGTGACTTGTTCCCGCTCCTCATTCTAATTCTAATTCTACTATCCACTTTACTAAGCTTAAGCATAGTCGTCTAGGGATAAAAGGCGAAGGGGTTATCGTGCGGTCTAAATGAAAGATAATTTTAATAGATTCGACTCAAGCAGATCTGTACTTCTCGTCAATAATTTTTCCTCTCTCTCCCGCTATTAATTTAGAATTCCAACAACAACAAATTTCGCATTATGAACTGCGACTAAATTTAACTTAAAAATCTCTCACAAGCAAATAAATAAAAATATATTTTGTCAACACACCTAACGACTCTTTTTAGACGGATGTATTTCATACAAAAGAAAAGGTGTTTCAAAATATGTCTTTTTTCCAAAAAGGACTTGCAATTTTGTACACAATACCAATGTATGTAGTTTATAAAAAGTAAGTATTTCATTATTGTCTCCTTAATATTCACATTTTAAACCTCATTAAACACTAATCATTTTAAGATGAAAATAGGATTAAATCAATTTTCTTTTTGTTTATAAAAAAAATTACTTTTTTTATTTCAAATCATTTCAAATTTTCTTATTTCTCCATTGTGACATGACATAAGTATCGTAACAAATGGTTTTTTGACAGTAAAATCGGCTTAAAATTTTTGTGTGCATTCACACATGAATTCAAGAGTACATACATACATGCATACATACGAGTACACATGAATGCAGTGTGAGCTCAACTTGTATTTGAAAAGAATTAAATTTTGTTACAATAACATCCTCAACAATTTGTAGTATTTTAGCTGAAAAAAATACAGTTACGGTTTAAAACAGGAAGCTGGCGACACTGGAAGGGGTATCTATGGAACTATTCCCATGGGAAAACACCCAACAATCTTTCAGACGAAGGAAAACTCTCACTGAAAAAAAGTAGTTGGAACAGTGAACTTAATGATGACCGTACAAAATGTGTTTCACCAACCCAGTACTCCAACATATACGTCATTTAGTGGCTTTTAAATTCTTTGTTGTTTGAATCTTTTGTATGGGTTAAATGACACGGCAAGAAAGTATGTTCGTTCTTTTTTGCATTGCTGGCAAGGGGTGTGTGATCTTCATATGCAGATATCTGATTCACCACTAGGACGCCTACGTATTAAAACACATCGCTACAATATTTACCCCATCCCAGTGGTATAACTTAGACGGGATGGGTTGGTTTAGTCAAAACTATTGGGTTCTAGTTAGGGTTCTCTGAAATTCTAATCATAAGTTCCTCGAAATGTATCTGCAGTTTACAGGTGTTTTCATCACCAACTGGATCACATTATGCAGTCCAATCTCTCTATTTAATTGTCATTCTAGGTTTGTTCTGACGGCACTAAATCTCGACCAGAAACAAAAACAGTAAGTGGCGCCTATGTACTACTCCACAATATATACCCGAACGTATTACTTCGTCGTATTACTTGGTCTGGTAAACCCAACTGTGCTCTACATAAAAGTCTACGAAGTTTTAAAATAACCAATCGTACGTACGTACATCGAAATGTATTTGCATCATTAACTGGAGCACATTGTGCAGTACAGTGTCGCTATTTAATTAATCTCGGACACACGAAAAATACATGTCATCAGACCATCTATTTTGGCAAGTCCTTATAATCTCTGTCCTTGCCTCTTCCCTAAACGTGCCATCCTACACTCCCTAGCCAACAGGTCTACTGGACACATACCTGCTATGACAAACGCAGCTTCCTTCGACAGTTTTGTTCACAGCGTACTCTCAAAGCTGCCAATCTGTATACTGAGTTCAGTCTAGCAAGAAAGTATGTAAAAAGCAACAATTGACTCCTAATAGGCAACATTTTGTCGTTCTATTTCCTAAAAAAAACTGAAGCCGGTCCGTGTACTTTCCTTCTATAGCTAATCCGTTCAGAATTTGTATTTCATTTCAGATACTTTCACTTTGTGTAGAAACAATTTTAATTTTTCTTCGCACTCGATTTTTAAATAAATACTAGAAGAAGCAAGAAAGTTCAAGATTGTCATTTTAAATCACTGGTTGTGCGAGGGGTGCGTGTTATGCAAGTTACTTTAATGTAAAAATGAGGGCCTCTACTACGAACCACAATTTGTTTCATTCAAATCCATAAAATAGCTTAAAAGTTCTATGTTTGAGGTGTTATTTTTGAAAGTGGTATAAGTCCACTTTAAAAAAATTATAGTAGTTAACGGTAATTTTAGTAAAATTACCGCTAGTTCATTTTTTTACGTGGACTTCTACAAATTCCAAAAATTAGTTCATTTCTTAAAACTTTTTCTTTTTTACTTTGCACCCACTGTGCCTTAGAAGATTTATTTTTTTTTTTTCTTAACTCTAAACATTCCCGTGTTTTAAAATTATTGTTTTTTTATTAAGAGTTAATTTTTCTTAGCGTCTGAAATAATATGAAGCCCAAAAAAATATTATCATGAAACTTTCACTTTCAAAAGCAAAATATACAGATTTGGAAAACATTCGATGCTGTGTTGTTACTACGATTACAGTCTTTTAGTTGTTCCTTTTAATTCGATGGTAAACCATTAAAAAGATGGACAAGTAAATAAATAAACTAAAACGAACAGATAGACATAGACACGTGACTGGCGTTACGTTAAGGATAGGATAATAATAATGTTGAGGCTGTGGCCCACAACTGACAGTGCCACTAAATTAACACTAACGCAACAAATTGAATTTAAAATTTTTTGTTAATGCAGAGATTTTGGTTATAGTACTCGTATTAATGATTTAATCCTGTTAACGTTTAGTTACTTGATACTTTGAGGCCACGCAATAGCAAATGGTGTTTGTTTAAAGAAATTTTACAACAAAAAACTAAATAAAATGAAAAAAATTTCAATTTCTTTTAGATTTATTTTACGTAGCTTGGATTTATTCGATTTAAAAAAATATTTCCGCTTTAATTGATGAAACACGATTTTGTGAAGGTGACAGACGCAACAGTGGCAATGGATTTTTTAATCGATCTTATTCTTGGAAATTTTTTTAAGAAGTTCTGGTTGCATCTCATCAATGGCTCGAGTAATATAAAGTCTGAAGAGCTCCTACGATTACCAAACATATAACAAGTCAGTTTCTTAAAGAGGTTTTTAATTTTTTTACATACACAAGTCTACTTTTTCTTTTCTAAAAACTTCTCAACTTAAAAAGGAGTCCATTTTTGTTTTCGGTAGTGATCGATATCTCAAAGTATAAATCAAACAATTTCAAATTTATGCTCTCTGTCGAGAAATCAGGCTACCGACTACACGGCTACAAATGACGTCGTGTAGCCAGCTACTTAATTATTTTAGAAGCGGCAGCAGCAATTGTTTAGGAATGTAAATGTTGGCTATAGAAATAAAATTATTTATTCAAACGCACAAAAAAACACAAACACACATTGATTTGTGTATATAGATATACTTATAACACGTTTTAATGTAAAAACAATTCAATTCAATTGTTTAACACCTCTTGATTGTCAAATAAAATGAAATATTTTCAAACGCTCTATTTTTATTATACTGGCAGCACTAAATTATAAATTAGCCTAAGTTTAGGACAGCTACAGCATTGGTCGTGTAGCTATGTAGCCGAGCTGTCGTGATAATAATCATTTTCATACGTGCAATTTGGTTTCGGTGGAAAGTTTCGCCAGGAAGCTTCTACTATCTACTTGGTGGGGTTGGAAAGGAATTATGAATTGTTTCCGTACGACCAAACACTAAATTCAGATATTAGCTGTCAACAACTGAACCGTTTGAGGCAAGCAATTTACCAGGAATTGGCCAACAGAAGAAGTGTAGTATTCCATCATAACTTGTTTGAAAAGTTTTAATGCATCCACCATATAGTCCGAGAATTTAGGGTCTATAGAATATTGTGAAAATGAATTACTAGAGTTTTTCGCCAATAACAACCAACATTTCTATGCGAGAGGCATTATGGAATTACTTTTAAAATGGCACAAATTATACAACAAAACGATACATATTTGACCCAAATCGGGCAATCCGAAGTATGTTAAATAAAGCTTAGAATTTCACGCAAAAATAATGAATTTATTTTTCCCCTCACTAACAAAACACAACAAATCATTCCTAAACACACACCAAAAAAAAAAAAAAAAAAAAAAACTAAATAAAAAAAAAGCAAGAAACTTGTGCAATTGACTTGCCTAATGTGAAAGTCTCCAAAATGCTTGATGTGAAATTACAAATTGTCCCATAAAAAGTTCGTAATCATGGCTCTGTAGTGATCGCCATTGGCTGGTATTTTCACCAATATGTTCCAACAAAAAAAAGACAATGATGATCCACTAATCCAAAATCTACGAAGCATTGCCGTTCTTTGTGCATGCATTGGCGTCTCCCCAATTTCGTAATTTCATTTCCCTAAATTGGAAGTCGTAATCAAAAAATAACAAGAACAAAAAAAAGAATATTATTACATCTCACTCTCCTGACTTATCGTATTTTACATAAAAAGTACGCATGTTTGTTCCTATAACATTGAAAACCAACAGTTCGTGTGTTCATTTTTATCCCGGTGAAAGAAATTTGCCAACGAAAAAAAAAGCCCAACAAAATGCAAAGAAAAAAGAGGGTGGTCCTTAGCAACCAGCCAATGCTGACTGAATGCTGTGTGAATGATACATTTCATTCATTTGTTTTTCTTTTTTTACGTGTGATAATTTTATGTATTATAATAAATATAATGGCGCAGTGGTGGTTTTTATTTTTTACAAGTAACCAAGTGTTAATCTACTTAGAGATGTAAAAAGCAAAACCTCAAATTTATCCTCACTTTTTGCCCATAAAATAAAACTCAATTATTCTCTCATATAATGAACTTTGCAAGTCGCCTGTGTGATTATAATTAAAGGCACGCGTCATTTAATATCACATTTCATAATATTTTGACATATTACACAAATAATAAGTTGTAAAAAAGAATTAATAGGTTTTTTTGGTATTAAAGAAGACCTGGCAACAAATTTGGCCGTATTTAAAAAATACACAGAAAACTCAGCTCATCTAGGTTACCATTACATTCCAAGTAAAGTGATAAGAAGGATTTTGGTGCCCCCAAAATTAAAGCTGATTCTAGTAATCTAGGTATCAAACCCTGATTCAAACTGTATATCTATTTTTCTAATCCTACGTGTAGTTATCGAGAACGCAGAAAAAAGAGGAGGGTAAGCCATATTATTTGCAGTAACAGTCCAGTCTAAATTGGAGCGGCAAACGAAGCGTTTTTCAGCGTCTTTTTATATTACAACGTCTTTTTTTTTTTTGTAAAATATGTGCTTGGGTTAGAGATTATAAATAGCTACTACACCCATAAGCCGAAAAATGGTAAGCAGTTTAAAACTGGTATTGTTTGGTCTTCCACGGATGAAGAAGAATTTTTTTATACCCTTCACTGTAAGTAAGATTTGTGATTCCGTTTGTAAATTTTACACCCTACATGGGACACCCTATAAAGTATATATATTCTGGATCCTTATAAGTAGCGGAATCGATTTAGCGATATCCGTTTGTCTGTCCGTGTAGTCGTTGAAATCAAGTTTCAGAAGAATCTCGACAACATACAGAAAAGTATAGCATACCAAACGGTCAGTTGTTGCTGTAAGACTATTGCTATTGAAATTCAGCCAGAGCGGTCCATAAATGGTGGAGCTATGAGTCAAAAACCGAAACTACCTCTATTTTTGACCATTTTTAGAGTGGGTTTTTTTGCCTATTTTGTCTAAACGAAGAAACGGACAAAAAACGTGGTTGCAGTTTTGTTTGTAGTACAAGTAATAATACCTGTGCTAAAAATTAAAGCAACCGGTCCACAAATGGCCGAGGAATATCAAAAATACAACCGAAATTTTAGATTTTCATAAATTATGGCTTTGTTTTTATGCGATTTTTATCTAAACTGAAAAAAAGTAGTACGCAGTTTTTTTAAACATCACATTCATAGTATCGTAACCAAAACTCAGCTAGATGGGTCCATAAATGACGGAGCTATGAGTCAAAAATTGCGATTACCTCTATTTTTGAATATTTTTGGTGCGTTTTTTGCGTAATTTGTCTAAACTACAAGACGGACAAACAAACTTGGTACAAAGTTTTATTACAAATAATAGTTGTAAAAACCAGAAAAATCGGTCCACAAATGGACGAGAAAAATCAAAAAATACAACCGAAATTTTAGATTTTCATTAAGTTTTGCTTTGTTTTTTGCGTTTTTTATCTAAAGTATAAAAAAATTAGCAAACAGTTTTTTCAGATATCCTTCATAGCATATGGACCAAAATTCAGCTAAATCGGTCCATAAATGGCTGAGCTATGAGTCCAAAACCGCGACTACCTCTATTTTTTTAACCATTTTTGGTGTTTTTTGCGTAATTTGTCTAAACTACAAGACGGACAATAAAACGTGGTACACAGTTTTATTACAAATAACTGCTGTAATGTCTGTGCAAAAAATCAAATAGATCGGTCCACAAATGGACCAAAAAAATCAAAAATACAACCGGCATTTCACATTTTCATTAATTTTTGTTTTGTTTTTGCTTTGTTTTTTTTTTTTTTTTTTTTTGTTCAAATTTTTTAGCTGTCATGTGCGTAATACTTTGTACACACAAACACGAAACCTAAAACGTGTATGTGTGGTTTTTATTGCCTTGAGTATAATAGTACGATACAGACATCTCCATGAAAGAGAGTGCATTAGATCTTTCTCGATAATAAATATTTAATTAAATATGTTTGACTTGAAAATTTTTACAAAAATTTCCAAAATTAAATGTAAATAAATTTTTTTGTTTTTCTATTTAATATCTTTCTTAGAATTTCTTTTTTTATTAATTTAAAAATTGAGTGCCTGCAGACATTTTATTGCTTTTAAAAATTAGGTTCTCAGAAAGGATTGTTTCTTAGAACTCGTTAATTTTAGTCGTATTATAAAAATTTATTTTTTTTTATAGATATTTCGCTCCAATAATAAATAAATAAATTTTTCATATTTAATGCGACCTCAAGCTGAACAAAGTATGCATTTCAATTACATACTTTTTTTGAAGTGAGTGAAGATAAATATGGTTAGTTAAATATGTTTTCACGTAATTCCTTATGTTTTTTAGTATTTGTAAATATCTTTTCAGTATTTTTGACATAAAAACGTTCATTTCTCTAATAGATTGCAAACGAACCATAGAATATTACGGGTTGGTACACATATCATTTTAAACAAGAGGTCGTCTAGATTTGAAATCTATCGCCCAAGTACTCAGAAAAAAACTTTGCATTATTTAATAATTTCTATTTGGAATTTAAAAGTTTAACAAAATTTAAGAGAAGAGAAGAATAAAAATAGAATATATAGTTTTCAATATTAAAATGTTGGTTGGGAAATTTATTTATTTATTCAGTTCAATGCTTACTGAGTTTTTTGTTTGAATATTTGAATCTTTTTATAGCTATTGACAAATAATTCTTATTTAGTCAATTGCTTTTACAATATAAAGGTTCTAATGTTTGCAAGAAACGTTGGGAGTAACCTACTGAGGATTCAGAGTAGCGTCTGATGAAATGGTCCATATAGGTATGCTATCCCCTTCAGTACTTATTGTACTGAATAAATAACTCATGAGAATATTATGAGTAAAAGAATACATTTTAAAACCAACACAATTTCTGGAATTAAGCACAAATAAAGATTAATATTTTGTTAAACTTTGCATTATTTTTAATAAAATTTTTTAAATTCCCTCATTCCCCAGTACTCTTCTTCTGAGGGATTTTTACCATTCCCCACTTTGCTGAGGTACCATTCCCGATTTCTTTCTGGAAGTGTTTTAACATTTTCGGAAAAGTTTGTAGTTTTTATTTGATGTTGCAAAACGTAAACTACTAAAATCCTTGAGTACAAAGAAAAATTAAAATAAAATTTCAAAAAAATTTTAAAAATAGTCCAAAATAACTTCTGAGTATTTTGGCGGTAGGTTACAAATAGATATGATCTCCCCTTTAAAATGATGTGTGTCTCATCTTACAATATTTAATGGTTCGTCGGCAAGTTGCTAAAATCACTTAGAGCAACAGCACTAGGGTATATGGAAATTTCAAAATAATATAAAATAACTTCCGAACGAACCATAGAAGATTACGAGATTGGACGAATATCATTTTAAAAGAGAGGTCGTCTAGATTTGTAATCTATCTTCTAAGTAAAGAGATTGGTATTTTTAGATTTATTATTGGAAATTGCTCAAAACGGTGTTGATATATCAGACACAGACATTAAGGAGCAAATGAATCTTCATTTTTTTATCGCTCATGGGTCTACATATCAGCATATCTGAATTGGGTAATATATTTCAAGATTCTGATAGATCGTACAAATTTCAACTTTGGAAATTATATATTTAGAAAGATGTTTAATGCAAACATCCACCAGTTCCAATAATTGCCAGATAATTGCAGGAGGATTTTAAAGTAGTATTAATCCTTTGGTTTATGAAAATCCTAACTTTTTTGATCCTGCACACAGAAAACAACTTCGGTTGTGAGAACTAAATTTGTTTCCAATCAAAAATTTAGTTGTGATAATCATATTTTTTAGTTGTAACAACCAGCATTCGATATTACAGTTCAATATTTAGTTCTCTCAAAATTATGTCAACTGTAAGACCGATTTTCTATTGCTGCGATTAAAAAAATTCGATTATCGCAACCGAATTTTTGATTGGCAACAAATTTAGTTGTCACAATCGAAGTTGTTTTCTAAGTGTGATAACTTTCTACTTGAACGTACGGGTAATCGACATTATCTATTATGCTTTTGTACCATTTTCTGCTGGACCCGGAAGTTGCGTGGGTAAGTTACTATATCTATACCAAAAATTACGTAATATTATTTAATTTACTCAAGCAAGAAAATTTTTTTTTATATTTCAGGTCGCAAGTATGCCATGTTAAAATTACAAATTCTTTTATCTACAATTTTACGGAACTGTTGGGTTTATTATGACGTGACTGAGGAGAACTTTAAATTACAGGCTGACATCATTTTAAAACAGGGGAAGCACAACGTTAATTAATTTCTCTAATACATGTTTTAGCACCACGGTCTAAACATTTAAAAACAAAAATTTTAGTTTTTTCCTTTTTTTAGTAATTGAATGATTTTATTATATTTTATACATTTTCTACTTAATTTTGTAATATTATATTTTATTTTTATAGTTTTATGCTTATGCATTTATTTAAGAATACAACTTTTTTAATAAATATGTATGTAATATTTATAGTTATATAAATATACTCCTTGCCACATGAATAGGAGCACTTAACAGATTTTTTTGCAAAAATGGGTTCAATATATACGAGGTATGATCAAAAAATAACCGATATTTTCAATTTTTTCAAAAAGTATTTATTTATTAATCAATAACTATCTTGTCCCCTTCAAAGTATTCCCCCTCAGATATAATACACTTTTTCCAATCCTCGAAACACTTCTGAAACGCGCTTTTTGGTATCGCCAACAGCTCCTGTTTCGATTTTTATTTTATCTCCTCAATCGTAGCAAAACGCTTTCCTTTCATCGGTGTCTTCAGTTTTGGGAAGAGGAAAAAGTCAGCTGGGCCAAGTCCGGTGAATACGGTATTGTTTTTGGCCAAAAAATTACGAATAAGCGACGATTTTTTTGGTCAAAATTCAGCACTTTTGGAACAAACTTCGCTGCCACATGCTTCATGCCCAAGATTTCTGAAAAAATCCCATGGCATGAGCCGAACGATATGCAAACATCATCTCTAATAGTGATTCGATGATTATCCAAAATCATTTTCTTCACTGCTTCAATCTTTTCATCGGTTGTTGACTTGCTCGGGCGACCAGAACGAGCATCGTCATTGACATCTTCTCGGCCTTCCTTAAACCGTTTATACCACAATTGAACTTGTGTTCTGCTCATAGTAGACTCGCCAAACGCCACAGTCAACATTTCAAATGTCCTTGCACATTTAATTTCATTTTTTACGCAAAACTTAATACAGTTTCTTTGATTAATTTTTTGACATAGTAAAAAATCGAAGAGCACACCAAAACACGACTAGCTTTTTTATCTGTCACAAACAAACTGACAATCCAAAATGGCTGATATTGTCAACATAAATAACAGACATGTGTACCAACATAAAAAAAAATGCGAAAATCGAACATACGTAACTCACGAAAATTGAAAATAACGCTTATTTTATATTAAAAATCGCACAAATTACAAGGAAAATCGTATTCTAGGGATCAAAATAAGAAACTTTGTACATATATACTGGTTTTATTTTTATAAAAAAAAAAAAAAAATTTGCAAAAACAATTTTTTTTTTTATTATTTATTATTATTGAATATTTCTATAAGAAAATTACAATAAGTATCCAAATCTTAACTGTAAAAATATATAAAAAAACTAAAAACAATGTTTTCAAAATTTGCGTCACTTGGTGACTTGGTCCACCATTTCGATGGATTTCATTAAATAATTGGATGATTCTATTCCCAATCGAATTTACGATACAATTTGTACAAAGGCTTTAATTGTACAAATATTCATAAAATGTAAATAAAAGTAATAATTGTTATTGGAAACTATACATAAACTGTTTTTTTAAAGAATGTCCTATGCATGTGACGCAAATTTTTTTTATATTTTTTTTTACAAAATTTTTTATAAAAACAAAACTGTTTTCGTAGTGTTCAATAACAAATAAATTACCTTTAAATAGAAAAAATTTAAGTTTGTAGCAATTTTCTTTTAGAAGCTATAATCTTTTGAAAAAAATTTTGTTAGGGGGTTCTATTCATGTGGCAAGGAGTGTATTCATTCATTCGTAAATAATTCATACATTTAATTTTTAAATGTAGTTTTCTTAAGGAAATAACACTTATTTAATTAATTCAAATAAATATTTTTGAAGCTAAAATACAGAATTTATGTTATAAATCAAAAATTCTAATTTTTAGTAAACTATTCTGTAGAGTTTACACCCAACACATACATACATACATACGTAAGCAATAGTAAATAAAAAAAAATATATAAAAACATACACACTTACCTTATCTTACTCTGCTTCACGGGAGTGAATCCCGTGTAACGATCATTGCTTTTTGTGACACATTCGTGAGCCCCACTAAATTATTTTCTTCATTTAATTGATTTACACACACAAATATTTTTTTAATAAATAAGGGTGCAATTGCTCTCTCTCTCTCTATCTCTCTCTCTCTTAACTTTGCAAATTTTTTTTACCAACAACAATGCGCTTTTATTCTAACGGCTTCTTTTTTTTCTTCTCTTCTTTAACTACATACATTCGAGTATACATTAAAGAAATTTAGATTTTTTTTAAGTTCACACATAATTTTTCACTATTTAAGCTAAATATTCTAATAATATTTTTATATACCCTTGTGGCAAATAAAGCGAGCTTTAATTTGATGTAACTTTTATGCTGAGGGACTAATTATTTCTTTTAAAATTTTAAATTAAAGTTAGCACTTTTTTACAAATTCTTTTTGCAGCATTTAACTACTGAAATAAACTCGCCGACTAATTGACAGATTTAGGTGGGGAATAGTGATGACAAGTAAACAAATTTGTAGGTACCGAAGAAAGTTATAGCACTCTAAATATGAATATATGTGTGTATGTATGTAGTCGCATGTGTATGGTAGAGCAATGTGCAAGCATATTTTAAAGGGCTTACAAGCACTTTTTATTATAAAATTTATATTTGTAGTGGTGTGTGGCAGTGCCCTAAAGTATTTACGTAGAAATGTGTGCATATAAAGTAGGCTTTTGTTAAGAGCTTGCTTTTGTTCATTATTGCGACTTCAGTGTGACTATTATTATGAGCCTGTTTAATTAAAGTTTGACTGAATTCATCAGTTCACTTTCAGTACATTTGCAACTGCAGAATTTTCGCAACACCTTCCTTGCAACTTCCTAGTCACATTCACAATTGTTATGCGTGTTGCTTTTTGTCAGAATATACCTAGGAGATAATTTCAAATACCATTTTTGAATGCATTTTTTATCCCCAGACAATATGTACGTATGAGGAATATGCACACATACCTACATACATCCAATTTTTGTTTCGATGAAGAAATTTGTACATGCATTTACAAAATCTAAGTATTAACAGGAGTTTTATGTGGGAATCCGCCTCAAAATCTTACAAATTTATTTACCTTTTGTCTACATCAAGATCATCTGCAGGTGCTGCACATTTTCTAGACAGCAGCTCTAATATTCTTTCTTACTTTATTTCTTTTATAGCAAAGCACTCTATTGAATTTATTTTTCATATATTTACTCGAAAAAGCACAATTTTCACAAGTTTTTAACAATTTCATGAACAAATTAACAATTGCGACCTGAAATAAATTTTCTACTAAAAGAGCGGCAATGGTTCGTAAACTGTAACAATGTGGACGAATAAGCAAAATAAGCCCACTAGCAAATTGGTCGAAACGCTAATGTGTCTTTGTACGCAGGAATGAATGCGTGTAGCTAAAACTTATTATTTATTATCTATAAGGCATCATACCCTTCTAAGGTTTTTTAGAAATACAACATTTCCTTAACTCACAGAGGTTATTATATTAAATTTTTAGATTCTAATGCTGTTGTAGAGTATTCACACACCAGTATCGCCATGTAGAGTTTATAGTTTTTTTCTGGTGGTACATTACTTGTAGTGTTTTTGACTCATACAGCCCAATTATGAATAAAAATTCCCCGGGAGTTTTTTCACTTTTACCTTTTCTCTTATTATAAACAAAATTTCTCCCTTTTTTAGCATGGCAAGTTATCTGATTTCTCCCAAAAACCAAAATTACCCCAGGGAAAAAATCCTTGGGAATATTCATAATTATCATGATAGTTCCGCTTCGGCTGAATTTTTATAACTGAAAGATAGAAACAACTGACCGATTGATATGCCAAGCTCTTTTGTAGGTGTCCTAGGGACTTCAGAAAGTTGATTGCAATTACTACACAGACAGACGGATAGCGCTTGTTTATAAGAATCCAAATACTTTATAGAACGATCCTTGTACGGTGTAGAAATTACAAAGAAAGGGCATAAATTTCTGAGTACGAGCCTCACAAGGGTTTCTTCAAGCCATAGCACGATTTTGTTTTCCACGATTTTGGTTGAAAATATAAAAACAGCGTTTATTTTACAGTTTCACAAAAATAAAAAAATATTTTATAAAAATAATTTCATTAAGATAAAACAAAAATTATACAAAGGAAAATATAAATTAAACTATTTGTTATTACGATTACGTTTACGTCGTGGTATATCTTCTTCTGAACTGCATGTCTCCCGTATGACTGTACGACTGAATGTACGGGGTGCTGACATGTTAACAGCAGTTCGGAGTGATCTTCTAGTTGCAATCGTAGCAGTGGGTTTCTGTGAAATAATTTTTTTACTGGTTTTGGCTGGTTGAGGTCGATCAATCTCATTAGATGATTCACTGTCGGAAGAGACTGCTTTTGTTTTCTTACCCCTGTTAGGTTTTGATTTATTAGCAGATTTTTTACCCACAGCCTCTTCTTGAGAAGATAACTCTGAATCGTCTTCAGAAGATGCGCCTCTTCCAATAGCTCTTCCATTTTTGTTTTTCTTTGAAATTTTTGACGATTTTGTGTTAGTTTTAGTCCTGTGACTAATAGCTGCTGTACTACTATCCTTTTCAATTTCTTCGTTATTATTTTTATCTTCGTTATGATCTCTAGTTTGAAGACACTCATTAATCCGTGTATCCAACTCTTGAACCACTTTTTTCAACTCAGGTTTAGCCAACTTTGAAGTGTTGCTAATAATCAACTTGAACGATTGATAGACTTCATCAACTTGCACTTTGTCCTTGAAATAATGCACGTTGTTAATCAATTTCTTAATGGATTTCTCATTATACGACAACAAGCTAAGGCAGTAGGCAATATCACGCCATTGTCTTTCGTCGCGTGTTACAGGGAAGCGTAGGCATAGTTTTTCCACCAAAGTCTCTACCTGGCGATCTTTGTGTATCAAGCCCAATATGTAGCGCATAACATTATGATATTTCTCTTCTTCCAAATTTAAATTAACGTCACTTAATTTCGATATAATATCGGGCAAAACGTTGTACAAAATATTTGATTTATTTGCAATTTCCTTAAAGAATTGTTGCGTAATATTTTTAATCTCCGCATTGGGATCTACTATACACATAGCTAGATCGGCAATTTGTCCCTTAACACGTATCATTTCGTGTAGAATCAAATGTGATAACATTTTCACTGCCGTTAGTCTTAATTCGGTATTTTCATCATGCAGAGTTGAATAGAAATGGCCCGTCCATGGTTCGATAATATTTGGAAAACGAAAAGTTAAATCCGATAGGCCAATAACAATATTACATTTGATTTTAATATTTTTCGTATGATTGAGAATATTCATTAAGAATGGCATCTGAGTCTCGCAAAATTTAGAGGACACAGACATGAAACGTATGAGAGTTAAAGTAGCGGCCTGCTGTAACGAGGAGTCGTGATATTTTAAAGGATATTTACAAATCTCCATAACACAAGGGAAAATTTTTGCCAACAAAGAGTTTTCACTATACAAGAGTACTTCTTCGCAAATATGATTAATTAATTCAGCTATATTGTCCTCGGCGGTGGCACCAACCAATTCTTCATCAGGCTGAAATTATAAACAATTGCAACAGAAACATTAATTTCAGTGGTTTCCCTATCTTTCATTTCCATATACTATCTTACCTCTTGCTGAGGTTCCGCTGCTGCAACTGATAATCTCTTCAAGGACTCTGTGGCTGACATATTCAGTACTCCTGTTTTGCGCCTGTTATGATTGAATGCATTCAAAGCATTTTTCTTTTTCTTTTCTTCACACTCTGTCAATTCTTGACGATATTTCATGTTATTGTAAACATCAATGTCCAAAAAGATCATTTCCTTTAGTGTCATGTACCCAATGGTAAAAATGAAACGTGTTAACAAAAACACGGGCATGCGAATTTCGGCTTGTACATTCAAATCTTTATTATTATTATTGGTTTGTGTTACCAAATTTTGTGATTGGATCTGTTCGACTGGTTGGCTTTCTGGTATTTGTTGTGAAAACGGTGTTTCTTGGGCTTGAGCCTGCTGAAAGGCAGTAATTTCACATAATTTCATTGAAAAAGCTTTAAACTTTTTCATTAACTCGATAATAATGTTTTGGGCAATCACATCTGGTGTTTGGCACATTGTATAATAGAACTGCAAAGTCCTCATGGCCAGTTTATCAAAATCGGGTAAGCGTGGATGAAAAAAGAATTTCAAAAACATGCTTGTTACTTTTTCGACGATGACTGAGTCAGCATCATACCGTTTATAGTATTTAGAAGTCAATGATTGATCTATAGAATTTAATAGAAATTCCAAACAACTAGTATAAATACGTGGATCAGATTTTCCTCTTGGCCCTAAACCAATTGTTTCAATAATTTGTATATTGGAGGCAGCTATAGACGATTTGGCATACGAACACATAATCAGCAATTGCAAAGCTAAGCGAGATTCGTTTTCTGTAGTGCCTTCTAGTTTTAATGTAAATTTTTCAAATAATACTTGTATGATTACACCATCAATATCCTCAGTTGTTACCCATTCTTTAATCAGGCACTCCATAGCGGTATAGTGACCATATTCTAGCCCTTCCACGAAAGTTGAAAGATTTTGTACAACACACAAGGCATGGGCTCTGTTTAATTATGTAAAGATTACTATTAATTGAAAAACTTGTCAAATTTAAATTAATTTTTCTAATAAAATACCTCCCAGTTTGGTCTGTGGTAAATAAAACCTTTTTATAGGCATCTGAAACTGCATCTCGTTTTTCTTTATCCGAAGACCATACCAAATACAACATTTGCCGCATGCCTTTCTCAGTGCCTTTAATGCCAAACATATAACCAGTGGTGAAAAGATCAACAGCCTCATAAACGTCAGTGTTTGTTTTTGACAACAACATTTCTTGTAACTTTGGCATGGCGCGTGATACAACTTTAGAAAATTCTATAGAATCTTGTAAAAATTGTACAGTCTTTATTTGAGTACCCAATTCTTCATTCTAAAATAGAGAAATCGTTATCACGTTGCTGTTTATTTTAGTACATTAAGTAACTTACACTATCCTTACAACCGTTGGCCAAAAATATATAGGATTTGAGTAATGCCATATAATACGCACATTGTTCTTCAAGCCTAAGTGATAATCTTAATTCTGAATTACCTGCCACGTGATCTGCTTTTCTAACTAAGACGACTGCTTCTTTGTAGTTCTTTTCTATTAACATGGTAGAAATACGTTGTACCAAATCTTCATAATTCTCTTGAGTTTCTAAAGGCGCATTACTTTCACGTACACTCTGTTCTACGAAAGGTAAAATTTCCGGTATAACCAAATTCCACTTTTCTTCTAATTCTTCAGCCTTTTTACGTTCTTCGTTCAATAATTCAGTTAGTTTTTCCATTTTTTGCACTTCTTCTTCATGTTTTCTATGCAATTCTTCTAGAGTTAATTTTGCTGAATATGGATTCCTTTCGAGAAAAGCCTTAATCAATTGCACAGCATGTTTTCTCACCGATGACGTTTTATCTTCCAATCTCTCCACAGCCTCACTTAGAACTTTAAGTTGGAATAAAAGTGGTACAGCTTGTTCTTCTTTTAAGTTATGCCATATTTGTAAAACTTTTGCCCGCACATGGGCAGATACGTCATTTACGTGCATTAAGAGATTTTCCAAGAATTCGTTACGCGCCTCCTTTAATTCTTCAGACAATTCTTCTGAAGTCAATTCGCCGACAATGGCGTCTCCCATAATTTGTAATATACAATTGCGCAAAACGTGAGATTCACAATTTAATAATTCGTCACACAAAGTTGATAGATGGGGTATCATTAATTTTGGTGCCATGGAAGCCAACTCCATAAGAAAGTTTGAAAAATTACGTGACACCACAGTATCTGCTGAATTTAAAGTTAAGCTCTCTACAATTTCCTTAATTAATACTGAAAATATGCTAGTTATGCCATATTCTTCATGTAATATGTTAATGCCATTAGCTATGGAAACCGCAGCGTGTTCACAATTGCGTAGAATTTGTAAAATACGCACAGGAAAATTCATGGCATGCTGATAACGTTTAATGGCAGTGCCAAAAATTTGGAAAATTGTATCCACCACATGCCTATTATCGGATCTAACATGTAAAATTTCCAAGGTCCGATAACAAATGTCACACAATAAGCTAAAATAAAGTTTTATATGAAAAAAGGAAAGAAAAAGTACAATTGTTTGTGGACTGCAACAACAATTGTGTACAGATACTCACTTGACAAAGTTTTCTTCAGCCACTGGAGGGCTCCACAGTTTTTCCAACGGAAATTGCATTACATTGTACAGTTGTACTAAAAATTTACTCCTTTTTGTCTCCCAATCAGGATACTGTTCAACAGTATCTGCTTGCTTGCCCCGTTTTCTTTGCAGATTACTCTGTTGTTGCTGTTGCAACCGTACTATGTTGGCATCAATTTTACGCACCACATTAACAATTAAAAATAAACTCATTTTAGTCAAGTTCAGGTAACTAGTACGTTCTTGTCGGGTGGGTGTTTCACTGACTGCCAAAAACGGTGCTAAGCTGTTACCCATCTTGTCGACAGTTAAGTACAGCAAATCAAAGCTACGCATTAAATTGGTCATGGCCACAGAATCAGTGTTTTTATTTTCAATAACCGCATAATAAGTATCAAAATGATCAAACAAATAAAAGGGATCACCTTGATGCAGAATCTGTTTGCAAGCTTCAATTTTAAGCAGATTATTTTAAATTACATGGTATATTTATATGTTTACCAACATTTTTTTAACACTCACCTCTTAGTTTCTCCGGTATTTCACCCGGGCTGTACAAATGCTTCACATAGTAGGTATCTCTACTAGAATTTAGTAAATCGCTATTGACCAATGGTAATATAAATTTAAACTCCATTCTATTTATGAATATATCTAAAATTTATTAATACTTTTGCATACAATTTTCTAAAGTTAATTTTTAAATGAATAATTGTTTATGTTTGATAATGACGCCAAAGTTTGCAAGCACAGTTGTATTTTTTCGTCTGAACGATGTAAAAACGCTCTAATCAATTTTATTAAAAAGTTATGAAAACTGTACAAGCGGACCAAAATAGCAGATTTTACACAAGAAGCTTTTATTTCTTTTTTATATAATTTAGCAATTTTAAACATTGTTGTACACTTTAGCTTATTTAATTAATAAAAAATAAAAATTAGTTTTAAATAATATAATTGTACTGTAAAAATACAATTCTGTTAAACGAGTATTTTTAACTACTCTTGGCGGCTCACATTTAGTATTCTTCTTGCTTTCAACACTATCGAGAATATACAACACTTTTTGTGTTCGATTGGCACGTTTTTCGTTTTGTACAAAATTGTGAGAAATTTATTGAAAGTTTGAAGAATTTTGAATTAAATAGCTTTAAGAGATGTCTGTTAGAAAAAATAAAAAGAAGAATAAAAATTTACGATTTCTGCAAAACGCAAAAGGATTTGCTAAAAAAGGCATTTTCGGCCGTGGCAGCTACATTGACGATGACGAATATAATTACTACATAAATGTATTGGAATTTATGAGAACAAAGTTTGAAAGCGTGGAGGAAAAAGGTAAGTGTATATCATGGAAACGTAAATAGACTGTAATTATTTATGTCTTGTAGTTAATATGGCAAACAACGTGTTCGAGCAAACCAAGGGTCGTGAAGTGTTCCTTGCCTCCAATCAAATTGTTAGTAAAGTATTGGAGGCTTTAATAGGTTTTATTGATCCTGAAAATTTAGAAAAGTATTTCGCTGCTTTCGGCGATAGTTTTCGCCCTATTTGTTCTGATCGTTTTGCTTCTCATGTACTACAGAAAATGGTTGAAATTGCTTTTTTACGAGCTGTAGACAAAAATCAACTTGTGCAATCTAGCGATGGAACAGAAGATACAAAATCAGATAATGATTGTGAACCACCACAGGCCAAAAAAGCCAAGACGACAAATAAACAACCATTTAATGAAATAAATTACAATTTGGAAAAAGAATTCAACCAAGAACATAAAACAAATTGTAAAAATTTTGTTTTAAGAGTAAGTAAATTTATGTTAAACAATCTTGAAGATTTTGTGTGGGACTCATATGCAAGCTATATTATGCGCACTTGCATAACGTGCCTCTCTGGTATACATATGCCTAAAGTAGCCTTTGAAAAACATACTGTATATAAAGCAAAAAGTAAAGTGATATATGAAGTACCAAGTGAATGGCATGACATATGCAAAGAATTTGCTGAACGCATACAAATGTGGCCTCAGTTCAATGAGCTACCCTACAACGAATGCTCTTCAGCGTTGTTATGTATTTTGTGTATGAGCTTAAAATCCATCGATGGAAAAACGATGAACACTTTTGGAAAGAAAATTTTTAAGAGTTTACTTAAATCTAAAGGAAACGAGGATGAAAAATTGGAAAAGTCTGAAATATTAGATGATAAAGCAAAAACAACAGAAAAATCAGATGAAGATGTTCAAGAAAGAGAAAAGGATACTAACAAGGAAAGAAATGATCCCAATTTACCAGAAGTTTTTCAACATAGATCATCTAGAGCATTATTAGAAAATTTGATAGCTACCGCAGATCCGAAGCTATTTACAAAAATATATATCACATTGTTTGAAAATAAACTGGTCTTATTGTCTAAGAAAGAGGTAATCAACTTTGCCATACAAAAACTAATCGACAATACCAGAAACAAAGAGGAATTTGAGAATATGTTTGATGAGCTTCAAGGTAATATAGAGGATTTATTAAAACTTGGTCACACGGGTGTAGTAGTTTCAATGTCATCAGGTTGCTTACGTTTTCAAACCAAACAAGCTCAGTTAATTACAGCGCTAAAGTCAGCTTTGCACTTAAGTAAAGAACGACTAAAATCATTCTTTTCATGTCTTGTAAAATTAAAACCCTTTGAAGTTGCAGAAGAAGATAAAACCAATTTTGTGCATATCCATGGCTCATTAATGACGCAAGATATACTACGCTTTAACAAACCCATTTTCATGGTTAATTGCATATTGGAGACCGAGTCAGATAAGTTAACGGTTATCCTTAACACCCCCAATGGCTCTCATATCATAGATGCATTTCTACAAAGTAAGTTTATTGGTGAAAAATCTCGTGATAAACTTTTAAAACATTTAGAAGGTTTCTACGTAGATTTGGCTATATCGAAATTTGGTTCTCGCGTAGTCGAGTCTTGCTTTGAATTTGCTCAAGATGCACAAAAAGCTAACATTGTGAAAGAACTTTCACTAAAAATAAATGCATTAAAGAGTACACCATTCGGATCAATAGTGAACGAAAAATTGCGTGTAGAAACCTATCGTTTGTCACCCGATCAATGGAAAGCCAGCATGTCAAAGAAAGAATCAAAAGCTCAAGAGTTATTTAAAAACATAATAAATTAATATTATTCTTTCTTAAGTAAAGTATGTTGATAAAATGCAAAAAAAAAATTTAAAAAATTTGTAAACTATTTTACAAAATAAAATTTTACAATTGCATGAAAAGCTTTTCCTTTTACAAATTTTAAATTAATTTATCATTAGATAAAGATCATTGAAATTTAAATATTATTAAATGAGCCATTTTCTTTACAATAAAATGAATTTAGAAAAATGCAACAACAAAGAAAACTTAAAAGCATCAAAAGTAAATTTTTGCCCCCAAATTCATAAAAAATATTATGTGCTTATTAAGGGCTTATTTGACAAACTTCTATCCAGTATTTGTCAAATAACCCCTTATTAAGCACATAATATTTTTTATGAATTTCGGGGTTATTAGTGTTTTTTATGCTCTTGCTCCCGAAGCTAACATAGATAAAGATCAATTGGTTAAGCGTTTATGTTTTAGTCCACTATATATTTTCAATTTATTAAATTTTTATTGAAATTTAATTTTAATTATTGCAGAAAAAACAGGTGTCTGCTGCAGATATATTTTTAATCTCAAATGAAATCAAATTTTCAATACAATTTTTTTCTCGGCGAAATTATAAAAAAAAAATGCCAGCCCGCATTTCAAGTAGTTTTTGAAATGAGCTTGTTTGTGTTATTTACAATTAAATGAGTTTTTAAAATATATCTGCCTTCTCTCCTGTTTTATATATTTCATAAAAATCTACAAAACGGCTAACATGCACAATTGGTTTTAAAAGTCAAAGGTCACAGTGCGATTATAGCTCGTAGTTATAGCAATATGAAAATGACACCTAGATAGATTGATTGATATATTTATTTAGCATAATTTGCTATTAAAAAAATTACTGATTGATTACAATTCTTGAATTTTTCTTTAAAACAAACTGTTTAAATATCGTCATTGAAATGCAAAACAACGTATCAAAAAATTCAAAATAAATTTTTTTTTATTGATTACGATTCACTACATTATATTACATATTGTAACTTATAATATCAAAAATAACCAAGTTATAACAAAAAAGAAATTTGTTTTAATACCTCAGATAGTTCTTTTCTTCTCCTGTATGCCTTTGAAAAGTTGCTACATTATTTTGCATTTTAGAAGACGATATGGTAGAATGCTATTTGAGTACATAAAAATTAGTTTCAAGTATTATGTTCGGTTAATGGTATGGAATTTTAAATATTTATTATTATTTAATTTTAGAAATTAATTCTAATGTTAAATTTGTTAGCCAGCACGGTAACTTTTACCATCGGCTCCCAGGGTTCGGGCAGGGTTGCATATTTCTGTATTTTGGTACCATTTTCACTAAATACAAAACTTATCAACCTTGAGTAAAAGCGCCGATGTTTTTACACCCATATGTACATTCGACGTGTAGGGGCGTAAGTACAAAAATGACAGAATTAACACGGTAAAGCAAATAAAGAAGCTGCATATATTTTGCTCTCCATCGTTTGTCGGTACCCTCTGGTTTTGTCTGCATAGCTGTCAAGATTTGCTTACAATCATTATTTTTGTGCTCAAAGTGTGTGCGATTGTATGACCGGATCTGCATTGAATTTCCTCCTTTTTATTTGACACATATATAAGATTGTTTTTGAAATTCAGTGTTTGTTGTGATAATTATGTCATGAGTACAATGCATTAATGTTTTCTCTTTTTGTAGTAAATATGTTTGACATATTGTTGTTTTTGCCACAGAATATTTTGCGTCTTGCTTTGTACTGTTTGTTGTAGATTTGTCATTACCTTGGTACCCTGTAACTACCTTGCTTAGACACCATTTACACAGGGAAAGTTTACTTTGCAAAGTCTTGAGTTTATAGGAGATAGGGGTGAAGAGAACGGGAGGCAGTACAGACTTTCTTGTACTCGCAAATTCGTTTTGTTCTTTGTTCGTAGTTTATATAACTGAAGTTAGCTGCAACTTTTTATTTGAAAACAAAACAAAATTTGAGAAACAAAACTTTCCCTGTGTAAACACCAAAGAAAGTTTAAAAGAGAATTCAACAAAATTTGTCAAAGTAAACTTTCCCTGTGTAAATGGTGTCTTAATTCTGCCATGTTATAGGGAATACAGGGTACCATGGAGTATATACAACACAAAGCGAATTCATGATAAATTCGTCTTGATACAACACTGTGTTCGATTGCACGTTTTTCCTATTGTATAAAATTGTGAGAAATTTATTGAAAATTTGAAATATTTTGAGTGAAATAGTTTAAAAAAAACATGTCTTTAAAAATAAAAAACAAAATTGATAAAAACAACCATGGACTCCTTAGAAACAATAAAAATAAGAATAACATTTTACCCATTTTTAAAAAGGCAAAAGGATTTGCTAAAAAAGGCATTTGCGGCCGTGGCAGCTACATTGAGGTTGACGAATATAATTATTTCATAGATGTAGTGGAATTTATGAGAACAAAGTTTGAAAGCGTGGAGGAAAAAGGTAAGTGTATATCATGGAAACGTAAATAGACTATAATTATTTATGTCTTGTAGTTAATATGGCAAACAACGTGTTCGAGCAAACCAAGGGTCGTGAAGTGTTCCTTGCCTCCAATCAAATTGTTAGTAAAGTATTGGAGGCTTTAATAGGTTTTATTGATCCTGAAAATTTAGAAAAGTATTTCGCTGCTTTCGGCGATAGTTTACGGTCTATTTGTTCTGATCGTTTTGCTTCTCATGTGCTACAGAAAATGGTTGAAATTGCTTTTTTACGAGCTGTAGGTAAAAATCTACTTATGAAATGTAGCGATGGAACAGAAGATACAAATTCAGATGATGATTGTGAACCACCACAGGCCAAAAAAGCCAAGACGACAAATAAACAACCATTTAATGAAATAAGTTACAATTTGGAAAAAGAATTCAACCAAGAACATAAAACAAATTGTAAAAATTTTCTTTTAAGAGTAAGTAAATTTATGTTAAACAATCTTGAAGATGTTGTGTGGGACTCATATGCAATCTACATTATGCGCACTTGCATAATGTGCCTCTCTGGTATACATATGCCTAAAGTAGCCTTTGAAAAACATACTGTATATAAAGCAAAAAGTAAAGTGATATATGAAGTACCAAGTGAATGGCATGACATATGCAAAGAATTTGCTGAACGCATACTAATGTGGCCTCAATTCAATGAGCTACCCTACAAAGAAAAGTCTTCAGCGTTGTTATGTATTTTATGTATGAGCTTAAAATCCATCGATGGAAAAACGATGAACACTTTTGGAAAGAAAATTTTTGACAGTTTACTTAAATCTAATGGAAACGAGGATGAAAAATTGGAAAAGTTTGAAATATTAGATGATAAAACAAACACATCAGAAAAATCAGATGAAGATGTTCAAGAAAGAGAAATAGATACTAACAAAGAAAGAAATGATCCCAATTTACCAGAAGTTTTTCAACATAGATCATCTATAGCATTATTAGAAAATTTGATAGCTACCGCAGATCCGAAGCTATTTACAAAAATATATATCACATTGTTTGCCAATAAACTGGTCTTATTGTCTAAGAAAGAGGTAATCAACTTTGCCATACAAAAACTAATCGACAATACCAGAAACAAAGAGGAATTTGAGAATATGTTTGATGAGCTTCAAGGTAATATAGAGGATTTATTAAAACTTGGTCACACGGGTGTAGTAGTTTCAATGTCATCAGGTTGCTTACGTTTTCAAACCAAACAAGCTCAGTTAATTACAGCGCTAAAGTCAGCTTTGCACTTAAGGGGTGATAAAGAACGACTAAAGTCATTCTTTTCATGTCTTATAAAATTAAAACCTTTTGAAGCTGCAGAACAAAATAAAACCAATTTTGTTCATATCCATGGCTCATTATTGACACAAGATATACTACGTTTTAACAAACCCATTTGCATGGTTAATAGCATATTGGAGACCGAGTCAGATAAGTTAACGGTTATCCTTAACACCCCCAATGGCTCTCAAATCATAGATGCATTTCTACAAAGTAAGTTTATTAGTGAAAAATCTCGTGATAAACTTTTAAAACATTTAGAGGGTTTCTACGTAGATTTGGCTATATCGAAATTTGGTTCTCGCGTAGTCGAGTCTTGCTTTGAATTTGCTCAAGATGCACAAAAAGCTAACATTGTGAAAGAACTTTCACTAAAAATAAATGCATTAAAGAGTACACCATTCGGATCAATAGTGAACGAAAAATTGCGTGTAGAAACCTATCGTTTGTCACCCGATCAATGGAAAGCCAGCATGTCAAAGAAAGAATCAAAAGCTCAAGAGTTATTTAAAAACATAATAAATTAATATTATTCTTTCTTAAGTAAAGTATGTTGATAAAATGCAAAAAAAAAATTTAAAAAAATTTGTAAACTATTTTACAAAATAAAATTTTACAATTGCATGAAAAGCTTTTCCTTTTACAAATTTTAAATTAATTTATCATTAGATAAAGATCATTGAAATTTAAATATTATTAAATGAGCCATTTTCTTTACAATAAAATGAATTTAGAAAAATGCAACAACAAAGAAAACTTAAAAGCATCAAAAGTAAATTTTTGCCCCCAAATTCATAAAAAATATTATGTGCTTATTAAGGGCTTATTTGACAAACTTCTATCCAGTATTTGTCAAATAACCCCTTATTAAGCACATAATATTTTTTATGAATTTCGGGGTTATTAGTGTTTTTTATGCTCTTGCTCCCGAAGCTAACATAGATAAAGATCAATTGGTTAAGCGTTTATGTTTTAGTCCACTATATATTTTCAATTTATTAAATTTTTATTGAAATTTAATTTTAATTATTGCAGAAAAAACAGGTGTCTGCTGCAGATATATTTTTAATCTCAAATGAAATCAAATTTTCAATACAATTTTTTTCTCGGCGAAATTATAAAAAAAAAATGCCAGCCCGCATTTCAAGTAGTTTTTGAAATGAGCTTGTTTGTGTTATTTACAATTAAATGAGTTTTTAAAATATATCTGCCTTCTCCTGTTTTATATATTTCATAAAAATCTACAAAACGGCTAACATGCACAATTGGTTTTAAAAGTCAAAGGTCACAGTGCGATTATAGCTCGTAGTTATAGCAATATGAAAATGACACCTAGATAGATTGATTGATATATTTATTTAGCATAATTTGCTATTAAAAAAATTACTGATTGATTACAATTCTTGAATTTTTCTTTAAAACAAACTGTTTAAATATCGTCATTGAAATGCAAAACAACGTATCAAAAAATTCAAAATAAATTTTTTTTTATTGATTACGATTCACTACATTATATTACATATTGTAACTTATAATATCAAAAATAACCAAGTTATAACAAAAAAGAAATTTGTTTTAATACCTCAGATAGTTCTTTTCTTCTCCTGTATGCCTTTGAAAAGTTGCTACATTATTTTGCATTTTAGAAGACGATATGGTAGAATGCTATTTGAGTACATAAAAATTAGTTTCAAGTATTATGTTCGGTTAATGGTATGGAATTTTAAATATTTATTATTATTTAATTTTAGAAATTAATTCTAATGTTAAATTTGTTAGCCAGCACGGTAACTTTTACCATCGGCTCCCAGGGTTCGGGCAGGGTTGCATATTTCTGTATTTTGGTACCATTTTCACTAAATACAAAACTTATCAACCTTGAGTAAAAGCGCCGATGTTTTTACACCCATATGTACATTCGACGTGTAGGGGCGTAAGTACAAAAATGACAGAATTAACACGGTAAAGCAAATAAAGAAGCTGCATATATTTTGCTCTCCATCGTTTGTCGGTACCCTCTGGTTTTGTCTGCATAGCTGTCAAGATTTGCTTACAATCGGTGGGCGAAATTATTTTTGTGCTTAAAGTGTGTGCGATTGTATGACCGGATCTGCATTGAATTTCCTCCTTTTTATTTGACACATATAATAAGATTGTTTTTGAAATTCAGTGTTTGTTGTGATAATTATGTCATGAGTACAATGCATTAATGTTTTCTCTTTTTGTAGTAAATATGTTTGACATATTGTTGTTTTTGCCACAGAATATTTTGCGTCTTGCTTTGTACTGTTTGTTGTAGATTTGTCATTACCTTGGTACCCTGTAACTACCTTGCTTAATTCTGCCATGTTATATGGAATACAGGGTACCATGGAGTATATACAACACAAAGCGAATTCATTATAAATTCGTCTTGATACAACACTGTGTTCGATTGCACGTTTTTCCTATTGTATAAAATTGTGAGAAATTTATTGAAAATTTGAAATATTTTGAGTGAAATAGTTTAAAAAAAACATGTCTTTAAAAATAAAAAACAAAATTGATAAAAACAACCATGGTCTCCTTAGAAACAATAAAAATAAGAATAACATTTTACCCAATTTTAAAAAGGCAAAAGGATTTGCTAAAAAAGGCATTTGCGGCCGTGGCAGCTACATTGAGGTTGACGAATATAATTATTTCATAGATGTAGTGGAATTTATGAGAACAAAGTTTGAAAGCGTGGAGGAAAAAGGTAAGTGTATATCATGGAAACGTAAATAGACTGTAATTATTTATGTCTTGTAGTTAATATGGCAAACACCGTGTTCGAGCAAACCAAGGATCGTGAAGTGTTCCTTGCCTCCAATGGAATTGCTAGTAAAGTATTGGAGGCTTTAATAGGTTTTATTGATCCTGAAAATTTAGAAAAGTATTTCGCTGCTTTTGGCGATAGTTTACGGTCCATTTGTTCTGATGGTGGTGCTTCTCATGTGCTACAGAAAATGGTTGAAATTGCTTTTTTACGAGCTGTAGACAAAAATCTACTTGTGAAATGTAGCGATGGAACAGAAGATACAAATTCAGATGATGATTGTGAACCACCACAGGCCAAAAAAGCCAAGACGACAAATAAACAACCATTTAATGAAATAAGTTACAATTTGGAAAAAGAATTCAACCAAGAACATAAAACAAATTGTAGAAATTTTGTTTTAACAGTAAGTAAATTTATGTTAAACAATCTTGAAGATTTTGTGTTTGACCCATATGCAAGCTATATTATGCGCACTTGCATAATGTACCTCTCTGGTATACATATGCCTAAAGTAGCCTTTGAAAAACATACTATATATAAAGCAAAAAGTTATGTCATATATGAAGTACCAAGTGAATGGCATGACATATGCAAAGAATTTGCTGAACGCATACTAATGTGGCCTAAATTCAATGAGCTACCCTACAAAGAAAAGTCTTCAGCGTTGTTATGTATTTTATGTATGAGCTTAAAATCCATCGATGGAAAAACGATGAACACTTTTGGAAAGAAAATTTTTGACAGTTTACTTAAATCTAATGGAAACGAGGATGAAAAATTGGAAAAGTTTGAAATATTAGATGATAAAACAAACACATCAGAAAAATCAGATGAAGATGTTCAAGAAAGAGAAATAGATACTAACAAAGAAAGAAATGATCCCAATTTACCAGAAGTTTTTCAACATAGATCATCTATAGCATTATTAGAAAATTTGATAGCTACCGCAGATCCGAAGCTATTTACAAAAATATATATCACATTGTTTGCCAATAAACTGGTCTTATTGTCTAAGAAAGAGGTAATCAACTTTGCCATACAAAAACTAATCGACAATACCAGAAACAAAGAGGAATTTGAGAATATGTTTGATGAGCTTCAAGGTAATATAGAGGATTTATTAAAACTTGGTCACACGGGTGTAGTAGTTTCAATGTCATCAGGTTGCTTACGTTTTCAAACCAAACAAGCTCAGTTAATTACAGCGCTAAAGTCAGCTTTGCACTTAAGGGGTGATAAAGAACGACTAAAGTCATTCTTTTCATGTCTTATAAAATTAAAACCTTTTGAAGCTGCAGAACAAAATAAAACCAATTTTGTTCATATCCATGGCTCATTATTGACACAAGATATACTACGTTTTAACAAACCCATTTGCATGGTTAATAGCATATTGGAGACCGAGTCAGATAAGTTAACGGTTATCCTTAACACCCCCAATGGCTCTCAAATCATAGATGCATTTCTACAAAGTAAGTTTATTAGTGAAAAATCTCGTGATAAACTTTTAAAACATTTAGAGGGTTTCTACGTAGATTTGGCTATATCGAAATTTGGTTCTCGCGTAGTCGAGTCTTGCTTTGAATTTGCTCAAGATGCACAAAAAGCTAACATTGTGAAAGAACTTTCACTAAAAATAAATGCATTAAAGAGTACACCATTCGGATCAATAGTGAACGAAAAATTGCGTGTAGAAACCTATCGTTTGTCACCCGATCAATGGAAAGCCAGCATGTCAAAGAAAGAATCAAAAGCTCAAGAGTTATTTAAAAACATAATAAATTAATATTATTCTTTCTTAAGTAAAGTATGTTGATAAAATGCAAAAAAAAAATTTAAAAAAATTTGTAAACTATTTTACAAAATAAAATTTTACAATTGCATGAAAAGCTTTTCCTTTTACAAATTTTAAATTAATTTATCATTAGATAAAGATCATTGAAATTTAAATATTATTAAATGAGCCATTTTCTTTACAATAAAATGAATTTAGAAAAATGCAACAACAAAGAAAACTTAAAAGCATCAAAAGTAAATTTTTGCCCCCAAATTCATAAAAAATATTATGTGCTTATTAAGGGCTTATTTGACAAACTTCTATCCAGTATTTGTCAAATAACCCCTTATTAAGCACATAATATTTTTTATGAATTTCGGGGTTATTAGTGTTTTTTATGCTCTTGCTCCCGAAGCTAACATAGATAAAGATCAATTGGTTAAGCGTTTATGTTTTAGTCCACTATATATTTTCAATTTATTAAATTTTTATTGAAATTTAATTTTAATTATTGCAGAAAAAACAGGTGTCTGCTGCAGATATATTTTTAATCTCAAATGAAATCAAATTTTCAATACAATTTTTTTCTCGGCGAAATTATAAAAAAAAAATGCCAGCCCGCATTTCAAGTAGTTTTTGAAATGAGCTTGTTTGTGTTATTTACAATTAAATGAGTTTTTAAAATATATCTGCCTTCTCCTGTTTTATATATTTCATAAAAATCTACAAAACGGCTAACATGCACAATTGGTTTTAAAAGTCAAAGGTCACAGTGCGATTATAGCTCGTAGTTATAGCAATATGAAAATGACACCTAGATAGATTGATTGATATATTTATTTAGCATAATTTGCTATTAAAAAAATTACTGATTGATTACAATTCTTGAATTTTTCTTTAAAACAAACTGTTTAAATATCGTCATTGAAATGCAAAACAACGTATCAAAAAATTCAAAATAAATTTTTTTTTATTGATTACGATTCACTACATTATATTACATATTGTAACTTATAATATCAAAAATAACCAAGTTATAACAAAAAAGAAATTTGTTTTAATACCTCAGATAGTTCTTTTCTTCTCCTGTATGCCTTTGAAAAGTTGCTACATTATTTTGCATTTTAGAAGACGATATGGTAGAATGCTATTTGAGTACATAAAAATTAGTTTCAAGTATTATGTTCGGTTAATGGTATGGAATTTTAAATATTTATTATTATTTAATTTTAGAAATTAATTCTAATGTTAAATTTGTTAGCCAGCACGGTAACTTTTACCATCGGCTCCCAGGGTTCGGGCAGGGTTGCATATTTCTGTATTTTGGTACCATTTTCACTAAATACAAAACTTATCAACCTTGAGTAAAAGCGCCGATGTTTTTACACCCATATGTACATTCGACGTGTAGGGGCGTAAGTACAAAAATGACAGAATTAACACGGTAAAGCAAATAAAGAAGCTGCATATATTTTGCTCTCCATCGTTTGTCGGTACCCTCTGGTTTTGTCTGCATAGCTGTCAAGATTTGCTTACAATCGGTGGGCGAAATTATTTTTGTGCTTAAAGTGTGTGCGATTGTATGACCGGATCTGCATTGAATTTCCTCCTTTTTATTTGACACATATAATAAGATTGTTTTTGAAATTCAGTGTTTGTTGTGATAATTATGTCATGAGTACAATGCATTAATGTTTTCTCTTTTTGTAGTAAATATGTTTGACATATTGTTGTTTTTGCCACAGAATATTTTGCGTCTTGCTTTGTACTGTTTGTTGTAGATTTGTCATTACCTTGGTACCCTGTAACTACCTTGCTTAATTCTGCCATGTTATATGGAATACAGGGTACCATGGAGTATATACAACACAAAGCGAATTCATTATAAATTCGTCTTGATACAACACTGTGTTCGATTGCACGTTTTTCCTATTGTATAAAATTGTGAGAAATTTATTGAAAATTTGAAATATTTTGAGTGAAATAGTTTAAAAAAAACATGTCTTTAAAAATAAAAAACAAAATTGATAAAAACAACCATGGTCTCCTTAGAAACAATAAAAATAAGAATAACATTTTACCCAATTTTAAAAAGGCAAAAGGATTTGCTAAAAAAGGCATTTGCGGCCGTGGCAGCTACATTGAGGTTGACGAATATAATTATTTCATAGATGTAGTGGAATTTATGAGAACAAAGTTTGAAAGCGTGGAGGAAAAAGGTAAGTGTATATCATGGAAACGTAAATAGACTGTAATTATTTATGTCTTGTAGTTAATATGGCAAACACCGTGTTCGAGCAAACCAAGGATCGTGAAGTGTTCCTTGCCTCCAATGGAATTGCTAGTAAAGTATTGGAGGCTTTAATAGGTTTTATTGATCCTGAAAATTTAGAAAAGTATTTCGCTGCTTTTGGCGATAGTTTACGGTCCATTTGTTCTGATGGTGGTGCTTCTCATGTGCTACAGAAAATGGTTGAAATTGCTTTTTTACGAGCTGTAGACAAAAATCTACTTGTGAAATGTAGCGATGGAACAGAAGATACAAATTCAGATGATGATTGTGAACCACCACAGGCCAAAAAAGCCAAGACGACAAATAAACAACCATTTAATGAAATAAGTTACAATTTGGAAAAAGAATTCAACCAAGAACATAAAACAAATTGTAGAAATTTTGTTTTAACAGTAAGTAAATTTATGTTAAACAATCTTGAAGATTTTGTGTTTGACCCATATGCAAGCTATATTATGCGCACTTGCATAATGTACCTCTCTGGTATACATATGCCTAAAGTAGCCTTTGAAAAACATACTATATATAAAGCAAAAAGTTATGTCATATATGAAGTACCAAGTGAATGGCATGACATATGCAAAGAATTTGCTGAACGCATACTAATGTGGCCTAAATTCAATGAGCTACCCTACAAAGAAAAGTCTTCAGCGTTGTTATGTATTTTATGTATGAGCTTAAAATCCATCGATGGAAAAACGATGAACACTTTTGGAAAGAAAATTTTTGACAGTTTACTTAAATCTAATGGAAACGAGGATGAAAAATTGGAAAAGTTTGAAATATTAGATGATAAAACAAACACATCAGAAAAATCAGATGAAGATGTTCAAGAAAGAGAAATAGATACTAACAAAGAAAGAAATGATCCCAATTTACCAGAAGTTTTTCAACATAGATCATCTATAGCATTATTAGAAAATTTGATAGCTACCGCAGATCCGAAGCTATTTACAAAAATATATATCACATTGTTTGCCAATAAACTGGTCTTATTGTCTAAGAAAGAGGTAATCAACTTTGCCATACAAAAACTAATCGACAATACCAGAAACAAAGAGGAATTTGAGAATATGTTTGATGAGCTTCAAGGTAATATAGAGGATTTATTAAAACTTGGTCACACGGGTGTAGTAGTTTCAATGTCATCAGGTTGCTTACGTTTTCAAACCAAACAAGCTCAGTTAATTACAGCGCTAAAGTCAGCTTTGCACTTAAGGGGTGATAAAGAACGACTAAAGTCATTCTTTTCATGTCTTATAAAATTAAAACCTTTTGAAGCTGCAGAACAAAATAAAACCAATTTTGTTCATATCCATGGCTCATTATTGACACAAGATATACTACGTTTTAACAAACCCATTTGCATGGTTAATAGCATATTGGGTACAGATTCACAGAATTTAGCGGCTGTCTTTAATACCCCCAATGGCTGTCGTATCTTAGATGGATTTCTAAAAAGTAAATTTATTAGTGAAAAATCACGTGATAAACTTTTAAAACATTTAGAGGGTTTCTACGTAGATTTGGCTATATCGAAATTTGGTTCTCGCGTAGTCGAGTCTTGCTTTGAATTTGCTCAAGATGCACAAAAAGCTAACATTGTGAAAGAACTTTCACTAAAAATAAATGCATTAAAGAGTACACCATTCGGATCAATAGTGAACGAAAAATTGCGTGTAGAAACCTATCGTTTGTCACCCGATCAATGGAAAATCAGCATGGAGGAGAAAGAGGATTAACGTTATTGTTTTTTAAAAAAAGATTTGTAAACTATTTTACAAAATAAAATTTTATAATCATTATGATAATTGTTTGTATAAAAAGCTTTTGTTTTACAAATTTTAAATTAATTTATCATTAGATAAAGATTAGTTGTTTAAGCGTTTACGTCTCAGTTCACTGCGCCTTAAAAATATTTTTAATTTGCTTAATTTTTAATTGGAATTTAGTTTCAATTATTACAGAAAACAAATTATTTATCTGCCGCAATTGCATATCTTTTTATTATTTTTAATCTGGATTGAAATTATTTTTTCAATTCACTTTGGTGAAATTATTTTTCAAAAAATATCCGCTCTTATTTTACTTCCGATGAGCTTGATTATCTTATATACAATTCAGAATTAAATGAAAATTTTAAAATTATAACTGCCTTATTACTGTTTTAGATATTTCATAAAAATCGGAAACACTTATAAAGCCGTGTCTCCCTATTAAGTATATATATTTTGGATCCATATCCGTCCGCCTGTCTGTATGGATGTTGAATTAAAATTCGCCCAATCGGTCCATAAATGGCTGAGCTAAAATCTATGAAGTGCAAGTACCTCTATTTTGCTTATTGTGTCTAAAATGCAAAACGGGCTTAATCAGAAATAACAGTCATAATCTCTGTGCAAAAAATTAAAAAAATTGGTCGAGAAATATCAAATATGCAACCGAAATATTAGTTTTTCACTAATTTCTGTTTTGTTTTTTTAATGGGAATTTTCAAGCTCTACATGTGC
Source organism: Thelaira solivaga (assembly GCA_947397855.1). Classification (NCBI taxonomy): domain Eukaryota; kingdom Metazoa; phylum Arthropoda; class Insecta; order Diptera; family Tachinidae; genus Thelaira; species Thelaira solivaga. The sequence goes on from OX377614.1 coordinate 48,595,793, forward strand.
GTAATGCTTGTACAAACAAATACGAAACCAGCAGTGCGTGTCTTTAAAATGCCTTTTGTGTAATAAACTACGAATACGCAAATCTTATTGAAAGGAAATTTTTTAGATTTTTGTCGTTAATTTGAAGTTCTTTGATATTAAATATGTTCGGTTTAAAAATATTTTAAATAAAATATTAAATTTAATTTATTTTACTAAGAATGGACATCTTTTTAAAAAAATTTTATTTAAAATATGAGTTTATCATAGTCACACTAACGTCGGTATTCTTTTAAAAATATTTTAAATTCATGAAATTCTTATTAAAAAAATTCAGCTCTTGATAAAAGCCTACTTTATTTTTTGGACTATGATTATGGCCCATTGTTTTTAAAAATAAGGCTTCCACAACAGACTTTTTCGTAAACTGAAATTAACTATTTTTATTTTAGAATTAACAAAAAAATAAATTTTTTTCATTCAAAGAAAATTATTTTAATCAATATTATTTCATTCAAAATCTTTACCTTTTAATACTGTAGAAAAATGTGCAAAATTAAGAATATGAATATTTGGCTACCACAGTGAAGGGTATATTAGACTCGGCACAGCCGAATTTGACTTGCTTATTTGTTTTTCATATTTCTAACTCTGATTATGGTTTGGCTGGCTTATCAGCTTACACAATAATAAAAGGTTATTAAAATAAATAATATGTTAAATTGTTTTTAATTTTGCTCTTATTTGATAACAATTTAAAAGCCAATATTCGTTTAGTCTTTAAAAATCATTTAACAAATCATAAGTTTAAGTGGTGGGTGTAATAAAAATGAAAGGTTTATGCGCTAGTAATCTTGTGCTTAAAATTTTAATTTACTGGACATTATTTGCTTGTAAAATTTTGGCTTTTGAGGAATCAATTTTTGAAGATGAAGATATCTATCGTTTGGCTTTACCACCAAAAGCACCTTTTACAGGTATAACGGCACCTGGTACTAAATGGTGTGGTCCTGGTAATACTTCTACCAGTTACAATGATTTGGGTACACAGCGAGAAACTGATATGTGCTGTCGAGATCATGATCATTGTGATAATATATTAGAGCCAAAGTCCACCTTACATGGTCTTAACAATAGCGATTGGCTACCCATGTAAGTGCAATAATTGAATTTTGTGTGGATACACCTTACAATAAAGTTTTTTTTATTTGTAGCCTGAAATGCAGTTGCGAACAGAAGTTTATTAATTGCTTGCAAGCTGTTAATAATATGGTTTCTAATACATTGGGTCATATTTATTATAGCGCCAAAAGACTATGCATTGCTGAGGGTTATCCGATTATTAGCTGTAAAAAATATCAGGAGGGCTCTTTAATGAAAAGGTGTATACGTTATAAAATTGATAAGAATAATCCCAAAATATGGCAATTTTATGATATGCCTTTTTATACTCAAAGTGCTAAGAGATGACAGAGAAATTTCATACAATCGGTTATCTTTAAGATTTTCTCCTCCTTATTTAGCTGACACCATTCAAAACAATATTTTTTTGTCGGAATAGAGTGTATTAAATAATTTGTCGTTTGAGTAACCTTTTTCTAATCGAAATACTATGTCTTAAGAACAAAATATTCTTGTACATAATCTTTATTTTTCAATTTATTTGTTTAATTTTAAACATATACAAAATTTTTTTCAATAATAATTATTCATGTATTCTATATTCATATAAATATATTAAATGTAAATTAAGGTCCGTTTATGGAAACAAATTCAATACATTCAAAAGTATAGACTTAATAATAATAATTAAAAACAATTGGAGTAATTCAAGGAATGAAATTAAATTAAATCGGTTGCATTCTCTATTTAAAAAGTATATGCAGGGAAGTTTCTGTACATTTAAATTTTTCATAAGTAATATTTTTCATTTCTTTTGTTATTGTTTTCAAAATAAGGCCATAAATATTCGTTTTTATTACTTTGCAAAATACTATTAATTTTGTACTGTTTTACAATTACTATTACCATTTTAAATGAAATTGTAACTTTCTTAGCTGTATTCTTGTGTTAAATATACAATCCCACAATGGAGTTGAAATGCCATAACCTAAATCTTGATGGGCAAAATGATGCTGATAATGGTAACGTTTCATGTGATATAAATGTCCAATGTCAGGACTACCATAGTGTAGATAATAATGAATCATATCATAACATAAATAACCAGATAAGGCTCCTGCCAACAAAAGCTTTGGTTGCGGTAAAATTAACGCTATCGGCGTATATAGTATAAAAGCTATTATAACACCCCCCAATGGAGGAAATACTAATCGTTGGGAATCGAACGGCACTTTATGATGTAAACCATGGATTATGAAATGAAAAGTACAAAGCCAAGGATGGTTTGAGGTGTTAAACCTCATATGAAAAACAAAACGATGCAGAATGTACTCAATAAGTGTCCATGTTATTATGCCAGTTAAAAAATAAAGTGTTAAGAAGATTAACTGAAAGAAAATGTTTAAATTAATTAATTAAAAAGTACATGATTTTTATTCATACCTTATATTTCTCTTGCTCTCTCAATTTAATTGTAAATTCATCATGTAATAATTTAAAAATGATGGGTAACCAAAATAAGGGTATTAACCACCACGGGGTTTTTGTGCATATTTCTAAGGGCCAAGGACCAAAAAGTTTCAGCGGTCTATCTACCGGCTTGTGCACCCATTCACCATAACACTGAGCAATTTTTGGAATTTGGGGTACCATTGCTTTGGACCAATCAACTAAGTGCTAAAAAAAATTAATGAAAAAAATTTAATTTCATTACAAAAACCCCCGAGTGCTTCCAAAAAATTTTAATCTTACAAACTATTTTCTTCTTAATTTTGTCTAACTTCATTAAAAGTTTAAATCAAAAATAAAAGTTTAAATAAAAAATAAAAGTTTAAATCAAAAATAAAAAGCTTTAAAATTGGTTTAAGTTTATTTTACAGTGTGTTCCATGGCAGAATTAACAAGGTAAGGCATTTAGTACAACAAACACAACGTTTTCGTATGTGTCAAATAAAAAGGGGGAAATTCAATGCAGATCCGGTCATACAATCACACACACTATGTAATTTGCACACAAGAACAATGGCGTGCACAGGATGTGAACAAATTTTGACAGCTTTGCAGGCAAAATGGTGGAGTGCAAAAAGTGTACAGCTGCTTTATTTGCTTTACCCTGTTAATTCTGCTATGATATGCTCTTCAGCAAGAATGATAGAAATACAAGATTACGCCATAAAATTTAAATTTTCTGCGAATGTAACACAAATGACGTCACACGATGTGTTCCTATTGGCTAATACTTTACAGGTAAATAAGAAAGAGAGAAATTTATTATTTTTTCTTTCAAACAGTGGACAAAAAACGTCATCTAACGGGAACCATGCGCATGGCGTCATCTTTTCTTTCTATCACTTTACTATTTACAGTCTCTATTGCTTATTTTACAATAATTTTGCTGTTATATTTCTCAGCATGTGTAGTACTTTTAATTACAACTGTGTGGTTAAAATCAGTAAAACAAATGTCATATTTGAGGTATTTTTTTGAAATTTCGTTTAAAATCATTTTGATTCAAAGAAAAACACGTACATTAATATATTTTTTATAAAATAATTTACAAGATATTACATACATAAACTCATAAAAGCTAAAGGGAATGAACACAAAGGCAACTAATTCGCTGAGTACTTTGAGAGGTGTATTCGAGCAACCCAGTAAGTCAACTGCAGGTGACGTTTGTTCAGCAGGTTGCCAAAGGAAACCAAGAGTCAAACGGACCAAACATTGCAATTAAATATAATGTTCGAACTCCTTATAGAAACTATAATTTTTTATTTAACCAGAAATGATTCATAGACGTGATTTTTTGCGGGAAAATAAATTGAGCTTGCGTGAGTTGCAGAAAAACACTAGCCAAAAACTGACACAGCAAAAGCAGGACCATGAAAACAGACAATACAAACATATACCAAAAATCTCTAAAACACATGATGAAACAATCGGTCGTACTTTGGGACCTCAGTTCAGATGTAATGAACCAAATTCCAAAAGACAGACTAGAGTACCAATGAGATCTATTGTACCTAGAGGTGGCGGAGATGCTGATGCAGCAATGAGAAGTAAACCAAATAATTTAGGTTGTAGACGTGCTTATAGTCAACAGCGTCATGAAATGGATAATACGAAAACTACTTGTACATGTTGCTGCACTCAACAACACCAGAAAATTCAACGTGCCGACACGCAATACCAAGAACGTATGCCACAAAGCAACAGTTCTGTATCGGTTATATCCAAAGCTGAATCCTGTGATAAAGAAGTACAAACAGAAGATATACATGATGAACATTATTTATATGAAGCTTTAAGCAAGTAAGTACAAGTTTCTAAGTTTGGTTGAAGATTTTTTTGGTGTGAAAGAAGTAGCTTGCAAAAGAGTGTACTTTTCCTTCAGGGAAACGGTTGTAAGTAAATACATCATGCATGCTGATACAAGATCAGTTATTACAGTAGCTTTAAAAAAGTTTTTACTAGTTTTTAGTTTCAAGATTTTTGCTCAATTTTAAAAAATAGTGCATCATCTGCACAAATAAACGATGAATAGAACTCGAATTTGTATAGTGGAATAGAGAAATTGTTATTTTTATAAACTAAAGGTTGTGTATAACAAAACGAAGACCTGTATCACACCAGTGGACGCTAGAAGACATCCTGATAATATTGAGATCAACTTAATTTAAAAAAATAAAACGAACAAATTTAAGTTCCTAGGAATAACGGTATATTAAACATTGTAAATGAATTTTAAGAATAAGAAAACCGAAGTTGTTTTATATATATACCACTGAAACGGAAACAATGTTAGGCAAATTAGAACAATAACACGAATCGTAAGCATCTAGCTCATCTTCATAATTATTTTTTCTAACAATAAGTTAATGAAATTTCGCGATGCTAATGAATGAATAAAAAAAATGTTATCAATTTATAATCTGAACGAACATTCAGCTTGAGACTAAAAATAATTTTCTTTTAAAATAATGTTAAAACGTAAAGTAATTATTAAATAATATATTAGATGCAGCTCTTCAGAAGTTAATGTACAAAATAAACAGAAACCTCACGACATATTAACTACTAGAGCTAGTAATTCACAACATGTGTATTCAAACTACAATTCGCAACAATATGAACCTGAATTACACACTATACATCCTCGAGAAGGAGGTGCTTTTGTTTCTCATTGTCAGTATGAAGATAATAATTCTCAACATGAAAGACTCGTAGAGTCTACACCAAGATTATACCATAAAGAAGGTGACGAAGTGGACAATTGTTTAAATGAAGATTTAAATCAACAATTTCGAAACTTAAAACTGACTACCGATGTGAGAGGAGAAGCAGAGTTACACCCAAGTGCCAGAAGCCGTCAGACATTTTGTTCCACTAGCACAAAGAGAAATGCACACAAGTTAGGAAGTTAGTTGTGATTTGTAATATTATGTGTGTGTGTGCTTTTTCATAATACATAGTATTTATTTGACAGGTCGTGAGGATATACTTTTGCCGCGCTATTTAGAAAGAGAAAAACGTGAAAAAGAGGAAGAACGCATACGAGTACTAAAAAAAGATCAAAATTGTCCTTTGGGTCATTACGCCTTAAGTGAGGAAGAACGCTTAAAAGCTCTTAACAAAGCCCAAAAAAGTAAGATTAAAATTTAAAATTAAATTTTTGCTATTTATAAACAATATTTTTCGTAATTTTTTTTTTTACAGAAATGTCTTCTCTTATAAATGAACTGAATCATATGCCTATGACTACGGAAACCCTTCGTATACGCAAACGTAAAGTTGAAATTGAAAAAGAACTTTCACAAATCGAATTTGATATACGTTTGTATTCAAAGCCAAAGGTTTATATACCTCAAACGGACGTTCAGTATTAGACAAATAATTTGCAAATGGAAAAAACGTGATAAAATAAATAAAATAACCATTAAAAATACTACCTGCATGATACATATTTTTATTTTCCTGTAAAATTTTATTTAAATTTTTTGTCATGCAACACCTTATAGGCTTGTATAGAATTTTATATTTTTATAAAGTAAATTAATATGAAACGAATAAAATTGTAGACTTGAAGAAATAATTAAATTCGTAAAAAATCTTTATTTTAAAAAAATACTGAAGTTAAAATTTTTAAATAAAAATTGAATTCAAAACTAAAGAATAAAAATAGAATATATAGTTTTCAATATTAAAAATGTTGGTTGGGAAATTTATTTATTTATTCAGTTCAATGCTTACTGAGTTTTTTGTTTGAATATTTGAATCTTTTTGTGACTTTTGATTAATAATTCTTATTTAGTCAATTGCTTTTACAATATAAAGGTTCTAATGTTTGCAAGAAACGTTGGGAGTAACCTACTGAGGATTCAGAGTAGCGTCTGATGAAATGGTCCATATAGGTATGCTATCCCCTTCAGTACTTATTGTACTGAATAAATAACTCATGAGAATATTATGAGTAAAAGAATAAATTTTAAAACCAACACAATTTCTGGAATTAAGCACAAATAAAGATTAATATTTTGTTAAATTTTTAAATTCCAAATAGAAATTATTACATATACAAATTTTTATTTTTTTATAAAATATAATTTTTATTTCGATTTTTCACTACCTTTTTGCAATAAAATTATATTTTATAAAAAATAATTAATAAAAATGATCTCAAGCTCAAATAAATTCATTTAAATTATAAAATGCAAATAAGAAAATCGAATAAGATATTTTTTTCAATTTTGTCTTCTACTTTATTATGAATAAAATTTCTCCCTTTTCTGTAAAAAAATTATGTGATTTAGGAATTTTTTTTTTTTTTCACAAATAAATTCTTTCTGGAAAATATTCATAACTATTCTGTATAAGGCACAAACAGACAGAAAATAAATTTTATGTATGTATGTATATAATTTTTTTAATTTCACTTACTGATTTCAATAGAAAATATACTACAAAATTAGTGCCTCAGTGCCAAAAGTCATTAAATGAGGCGATTTTCGTTGTAAGAGTTGACTTTTGGACATTATTAAAAGTTACCAATATTGTTACCTCATAATCAAATCTTAGTCAGACCCAAATAAAAAGATACCTTCAAGTTAAATGTTAGATGGTCTGTTCTTAACTTAGCATTCATTTTTAGTTTGAAGGTTAAGTCCAGATAGATAATAAATTGCCCTAATTTTAATTACTAAAGATACATATTCATATAATTTGCTTGTAGGCTTATTTTGTATTGAAAAATAAATAAAATAATTTATGTCGAATGAGTATTAAAGGTGTGAAAGGGCTTTATCTGAATACTTCTTTTATACGCTCGTGTTATTCTTTAAGCATGACCATTAATAAACTGAAAATTTCAAATGTAGAAGAGCCGGGTGTGTATAATAATTTATTACATTAACTCACCTTAAGCACTTTGCTACCACTACATAAATATGTATCTACATAATTTATTAATTTCCAATGGTTCTTATCTAACAAAAAAATAAAAAAAATCCCACAACAGCCTTGCATTTCGATATGTATTTGCAATTTATAGAGGATAATATTACATGTAGGAGACTACAGTTATAGAATTAGAGGTAAATAATAAATAAATAAATAAAAAAAAATTGCTTCGTTTGTATGAATATATGTTTATAATGAATATGAATTAAAACACTTGTTGACAACTTCAACTTATTGTTGTTTTGTTCAGTATAAAATAAAAAAAATATTAAATATCATCTGTCTAATATATGTTTCGAGTGAGGAGGCTACCACAACAACCAACCAACCTTAAAATTGTTTGGTATTTGTTATCTTATTCAAATAAAAGAAGATAAACTTGTATAGTTATAGTGTTTACTAAATAGTTAACACAATTTGCAAAATTTATAGTTTTTGTTAAATATTAATAGTTGTTTAAATCGAAAAGGTATTAAAGATAAAAAATTGATAAAAAGAAAAACAAAACCCATATTGAATAAATAGTTAATTTGAAAAATTTTACCTCCATGCTTTCATCAAATACAACGCCAATACTTTTGTCACTATTATTGTTGCTGCTGTTATTGTTGTTGTTGCTGCTTTTATTACTATTATTGTTATCATATTGCTCAACAATTTCCAAGTTTTCCTTTAATTGCAACAATTTATATTTTGAAATCGTTTCATTAATTGGAATTTTATATTCCTTCATAAGATACATGGCCGCATCTGAATGAGGCGGTGCTTTCGTAAAACGTGCTGTTATGTCAGCATTTTGCAAACCCTTAAGGGTATTTACACCTCCTGGATGTTTGTGCAGAAAATCTTTGATGTTGTAATAATTTTCACGATATTTTACAATAAACTTATTTTCAGTTTCAGCCATTTGTTTGCTATTTTGTTTTTTGTTTGATAAATTTTCAATGATACTAATTTTTGGCGTTTTTAAACGTTTAAGACTTTTAACAGTTACGTATTCTTGTATTGAAAAAAGAAACTTAAAATATTAACTGCCGTTTGCATTAATTACACTTGCTCTGGTTCTAACGATTTGAAAAATACTTTTCAAATTTTACAAATCATATCCGTCATAACACAACTAACTATTTGAAAAATTTTTTTTGTTTCAGTAACATTTTATGAATCAATTTTATTTTATTTATTTTTAATTTACGTTGTTTTTTAAAGCATGCATTATCTTCAGATTTGTATCATACTAATGTTTGTAATGTGTACAAGTTTTTTTTATATTATCGTGTTTATAATAAAAAATGTTATTTCACTTGTTAAAAAAATACAATATTAAAATTATTGAAATTAATAAATCACATTTTTTTTAAATTTAATAAATTAATCAAAATTTTTTTGTGAATGGGAAATTTAATGTGAAAGAACAATCGTATCGTCTAAAAAATTTGAGTAAAATTTCTTTACAATTTGATTGGCTGAGTTACAGAAACAATATGTAAAATTTTTTTTAAAGTAATTTTCATAAAAATTTTATACAAGATCCAATTGGTTGTTTCAGGACATAAGACTGTAAACACAATATTAAAGTTAATAGAGTTTTTCAATCATAGTATTGTCTATGAATTGACATGTTGTAATAGCGACAGTGAGAAGGTATTTCGCTGACGAAGTTAAATGCTAGTATCGATAATAAACTAAATAGCTTTTTCAATAACAGAATTAAAAGGTAAAATAATCTTGCAAATAAATGTGAAATTAAATTTTTTTCTTGTAATTAAATGTACTTTTTGGTTTTTTTATTATAATTTCGCTAACTTTTTCGTACCAAAAATAAAGCAACACATAATTTAAAAAATTCTCAAATAGATGCTAGAGTAGATATGAAATGTCGAAGTTTTCACTTCTAAACAAAATATTTGGATTTGGGATACAGAACAGCCGTGATTAAAGTCCAAGATTTTTAATTCCCAGTATGTATTCATTATTCCGGTAATATTGCCTAACAAAAAAAAAAAGAGAGAAATCCTGTTAAAACACCCTTTAATTCGTAATGAGTTATTTTTTATTTTTTGCTATATTTTAATTAACAATAATAGTAATTGTTATCATTTGAAATAAATTACAACTAAATTTTGTAAATGTTTTTTTTTGATGTTGTATTAAAAAAAAAGTTAATTCGGTAATGCCGAGTCTTATATACCCTACACTGAAGTAACCAATTTTTCAAATTTTCGTTCACTAAAAAAAATTATAAAAAAAATTTTCAATGAAATGATTTCGATTTTAATGCCTCTTCTTTGAATATTTTTTTATTCCTAATATAAATAAATTAAATGAACGACTCGCAAAAAAATCTTTTCTGGCATCTTTAAAAGCGATAGACTGTTCTTAAATAATAATAATTTCTAAAAAGGAATAAACAATAAGAATGCCAAATAAATTGAATTTAACAACAAAAATCAAAAATATGTAAAAAAAATCCTCTTTGGCGTCGCTTTCTCCTTAAGATCATATATTTATAAGACAATTAACAAAAAGACATACACACTTATGTATTAGCACGGCTGCCTGCTTTCGTGTGTGCGGCCACACAAATTATGCACATGTAAGTTTGATTTCGTTAATAGGAGAAATTTCCATGTAATAATTTATTTATTGGAAAAATTTTTTTTTAGAATTATGACATCATTGAAGTAAATGAGAGATATGTTACTAAATTTTTTTATACCAACTAGCGTTCATTCTGGTAAAAAACTAAAAGTGATGGAACATTAGATCTACACTCTCTTCGTTTTTCTCTAGAATTACCGATTGGAGTAGTCGTACAGTAAATAAAATTTCTTTTGTTATACATTCAACAATTCCAATAAAAAAGTTTACAAGAAAAGAGAAAATTTTTCAAAGCACATGTGTACGGTAAAGTAATACATCTAGTAATTATTAAAAGATTAAAAAGCTATGAGAAAATATTTTTCTAAATTTACGAACTTATATTTACATGCCTAAAACTCTCTGCTTGTCATACTTCTTTAGACATCTCTGCAGGGCGTCGACAGCTTTTCGTACAAAGTTTTTGTTTTTACTGCTTCAGAGCAGCAGTGGGGGGAAAGTAGTATCATCCATGGTGATATGAGCAACATATGCTATTTTTTAACTTCAGCTAGAGTTATATGTGACTCGTTGACGAGTCTGTAGATACTCCTGACGACACGGACACTTGGGGTCGCCTTCCCTACGATTTATGTTCTTCGGTTTTCTTTTGATATAGTTAAAGCATTTATAAACTACGCTGCCATTGTAGGGGACTTTGTTTAGAGTACAATCATCTGACTAGTGGCTGCCTGCCATAGTTTTTGGCAGTTTTTGGCTCCATGCATATACATCGCACATTTACTACATTGGGTAGGACCTTTGCTGCCTTTAAGAGGTCTTCTCCAATATATCACAATATTACAAAAATATTTGATCTTACAAATTTTGAATTTTTGATACGTAGTTACGATCGGTAGACTTTTTCGTTACAATTTCCTTCACACTTACCGGCGTTATGTTTTGTCGTTTCACAAACTCGTCGATCAATTGCAGAATGGAATTATTAGTAATTTTAATTTAAGTTTGAAGATTTTTTAAAACAATAACGTGAGCCAAGACTAAAGCTATTAATTGTGTTAAGAAATTAGTAAGCGAAAGTAAAATTGAAACTCTGTTTTTATTACCTATAAAGATAATAAATAATAAGTTTTAGCTACACGCATTCATTCATGCGTACAAAGACACATTAGCGTTTCGACCAATTTGCTAGTGGGCTTATTTTGCTTATTCGTTCACATTGTTAAAGTTTAAGAGCCATTGCTGCTCTTTTAGTAGAAAATTAATTTCAGCGAACAAGCAGGTCGCAATTGTAAATTTGTTCATGAAATTGTTAAAAACTTGTGAAGATTGTGCTTGTTCGAGTAAATCGAATGTAAAAATATGAAAAATAAATTCACTAGAGTGCTTTGCTATAAAAGAAATAAAGTAAGAAAGAAAATTAGAGCTGCTGTCTAGAAAATGCAGCACCTGCAGAAGATCTTGATGTAGATAAAAGGTAAATAAATTTGTAAGATTTTGAAGCGGATTTCCACATAAAACTCCTGTTAATACTTTAAATAAATATTTTGTAAATGCATGTACAAATTTCTTCATCCAAACAAAAATTGGATGTATGTAGGTATGTGTGCATATTCCTCATACGTACATATTGTCTGGGGATAAAAAAAGTGCATTCAAAAATGGTATTTGAAATTATCGCCTATATTCTGACAAAAAGCAACACGCATAACAATTGTGATTTTGACTAGGAAATTGCAAGGAAGGTGTTGCGAAAATTCTGCAGTTGTAAATGTACTGAAAGTGAACTGATGAATTCAGTCAAACTTTAATTAAACAGGCTCATAATAATAGTCACACTGAAGTCGCAATAATGAACAAAAGCAAGCTCTTAACAAAAGCCTACTTTATATGTACACATTTCTACGTAAATACTTTAGGGCACTGCCACACACCACTACAAATATAAATTTTATAATAAAAAGTGCTTGTAAGCCCTTTAAAATATGCTTGCACATTGCTCTACCATACACATGCGACTACATACATACACACATATATTCATATTTAGAGTGCTATAACTTTCTTCGGTACCTACAAATTTGTTTACTTGTCATCACTATTCCCCACCTAAATCTGTCAATTAGTCGGCGAGTTTATTTCAGTAGTTAAATGCTGCAAAAAGAATTTGTAAAAAAGTTCTAACTTTAATTTAAAATTTTAAAAGAAATAATTAGTCCCTCAGCATAAAAGTTACATCAAATTAAAGCTCGCTTTATTTGCCACAAGGGTATATAAAAATATTATTAGAATATTTAGCTTAAATAGTGAAAAATTATGTGTGAACTTAAAAAAAATCTAAATTTCTTTAATGTATACTCGAATGTATGTAGTTAAAGAAGAGAAGAAAAAAAAAGAAGCCGTTAGAATAAAAGCGCATTGTTGTTGGTAAAAAAAATTTGCAAAGTTAAGAGAGAGAGAGAGATAGAGAGAGAGAGAGAGAGAGAGCAATTGCACCCTTATTTATTAAAAAAATATTTGTGTGTGTAAATCAATTAAATGAAGAAGATAATTTAGTGGGCCTCACGAATGTGTCACAAAAAGCAATGATCGTTACACGGGATTCACTCCCGTGAAGCAGAGTAAGATAAGGTAAGTGTGTATGTTTTTATATATTTTTTTTTATTTACTATTGCTTACGTATGTATGTATGTATGTGTTGTGTGTAAACTCTACAGAATAGTTTACTAAAAATTAGAGTTTTTGATTTATAACTTAAATTCTGTTGGGTATGATTTTAGTTTTAAAAATATTTATTTGAATTAATTAAATAAGTGTTATTTTCCTTAAAAAAACTACATTTAAAAATTAAATGTATGAATTTACGAAATGTTTTCAAAGAAGAATTACATAGTGATACAAAATAGAATGAAGTGCACATACCTGGAAAGTGATATTATTTATCTGGTTTTGCCAAACACACCCAAAATCATGAGTTACGGTAAACCGGTTTTACATTCCCATATACACTTATAAACCAGTAACTTAGTTGATATCAACCGGTTTTAAGTTTCTCAGCGGATTTAAGTAAACTAAAAAAAATCCTGTGCGTATTTCTTCATCAAACAAAATTTAAAAAAACGTTTTTACACAGTATTTTATAAAGGAACAGTACAATTTCTTAATTTAATTTCAAAATATATTTACTTCTGAGTAAAATCCCGCTTTTCTTTTTAAAATCCTTTAAAAATTTAGTTATTAAATTTTTTTATTAAAACAAAGTTTTTCCACAAATAGTATTTTAAGCCCAGGTTGTCTGTGAAGAAGTCCAAATGTGAATGCAGGAAATGAATTTTTATGGACATATTTCAGCTCATTTCACCACACGCACTTAAAAATTTATTAACAACCGCGGCATAGCTTATGTGATTACCAAGAAAATTATCACATACTGCAACAAAACTCTTCCATGAACTTAGCTTTTTCATATAGTTCTCATCTCATAATTTTGCGAATTTGGGATTCAATAAAAATATACATAGAACAGATGTTACATGACTTTTCTACAATTATTATAATGCACATACATACATACTTATGTGTATATATATACGTCTGCAATTAGAACTTATTCTGTTAAATATGATTTTGTTATCTTTGAAAGATGACTTCGGTATCCCTATTACTGAAATTCGGCGTAAGCCTTTCGTTTTTTATAAAATGATTATTTTTTTTAATATAAACAATATAAATATTGATTATTTGACCTTTTTATCTGAAAGTAAATAAATAAATAAATATTTTTTAAGCTCTTAGGTCTTTTTATATGTTTGTATTTATTATTACATTAAATTCCAATATTTCGACACGCCTTCGTATGTCTTTCTCAAGGAAAAAATTATAAAATTATTTTCCTCCAACAAATTCTACTTCACTATGTTTCGATTTGCTATGTTAATATTTTTCTCTGTTATCGCAACATTCCTTTTTCTCCATGGGTTTTTTTTAATTCGTTAATTATTTATATCTACTTAAATTTTTTTTAACTTATATTTTTTAAAGAATATTTTTATATTATTTTTGAAGAGTATTCTTCAGCCTTATTTAATAAAGGGTGTTTTTTATAGACGTATAGAACTTTAAATTGCAATAAAACAACGATGGATTATTCGATTGACATGAATTTTATTTATCCGAAAGATAATCTTGTGGCATTACATTGTAAATATGATTTCTGGCATATGACCGCCACGGCTGGCTCGGATTTAGTCCAATCTGGACGTCCAATTTTCGATGACTTTTTCCAACATTTGTGGCCGTATATCGGCAATAACAAGGCGAATGTTGTCTTCCAAATGGTCAAGCGTGGCTTATCCGTATAGACCAATGACTTTACATAGCCCCACAGAAAGTAGTCTAGCGGTGTTAAATCACAAGATCTTGGAGGCCAATTCACAGGTCCAAAACGTGAAATTAGGTGGTCACCAAACGTGTCTTTCAATAAATCGATTGTGGCACGAGCTGTGTGACATGTTGCGCCGTCTTGTTGGAACAACAGCTCCTGGACATCATGGTTGCTCAATTCAGGAATGAAAAAGTTAGTAATCATGGCTCTATACCGATCACCATTGACTGTAACGTTCTGGTCATCATCGTTTTTGAAGAAGTACTGACCAATGATTCCACCAGCCCATAAAGCGCACCAAACAGTCAGTTTTTCTGGATGTAACGGTGTTTCGACATATACTTGAGGATTAGCTTCACTCCAAATGCGGCAGTTTTGTTTGTTGATGTAGCCATTCAACCAGAAGTGCGCTTCATCGATAAACAAAATACGCTTATGAAAATCGGGAACAACGGCAATCTCGTTTTGGGCCGTTTTTCACTATTTTCAAGCGTTGTTCAGGCGTGAGTCTATTCATGATGAATTGCCAAGCCAAACTGAGAACAAATCACTTGACAGCTGTTAAATTGGTCGCCATCTTGAACAGTAATGCCAACTTAAAGTTCTATACGTCTATAAAAAACACCCTTTATATGTTAACTAGTTTTACCTATATTGTTAGTAGAATTTTTAAACCGATTTTGGCCTATACAGGCTAGGTTATTGTAAATAAATAAATAAATGAAAAATGAAAAAAATGTGATTGCAGTGGCTTGCAGTGGCAAAATGTTAATCACTTCATTCACCTTAGATTTTGTTTAAATAAATTTAAATTTTGTATTTTTTACAACATATATTATTTGGAATTATAAATTTGAATAAAATGTAATCTTTATTCGTGCTTAATTCCAATTATGTTGGTGTATAAAATTCTCGACATGATATTCTCATAGAAAATTTTGAAAAAATTTTTTACTTAGTACAATAAGTACTAAGAGGGAAAGCATATATATACAGCTGTTTCATCAGACGCTACTCTGAATCTTCAGTAGATTACTCCCAAGTCTTGTTACATTCCTGCCAAACATTTGAATACTTATTTCATTATACCAATCGACCAAATGAGAATTTTAGTCATTTGGCAAACAAAAAGTTTCAAAATGTTTAAAAAAGAAAAAAACTAACAAAGTAGGCATTGAATCAAATAAACAAAATTTTTCAACCAACATTACAAAGCAAATAGAAATATTCTATTATTATTTCTCTTTTCTAAGTTTAATATATTGCATAAAGAAATACACTACATATTTTAAATACAGAGTATTTTAAATATAGAGTATTTCTCCCTTTTGGTACTTTTTTTTCCTTCTTTGGAAAATTTTTTGAAATTGATTTTTATGGGTTTTGTTGCAAGTTAATAATAAAATGTTTTTATGCTGCAGTTATTTTTAAAGGTAAACGTGTAAAAAAAGTAGCAAAAAAGGGTAAAAATTTTATCCCTCTTTTGTTCGATTTTTAAAAAACATTTCTTAAAAGAGAAACACTGGTTTTTGTTGCTGTGATTATTACTTTGAAAAACAAAAATGTTCATAATAAAGTTTAAAACCTCAAGGACTAATGAGTCATTTTATTTATCGAGTTCAAATCCGGAATCATATCCACTGTACATTTTTCTTTAGTTTAACGTAAAAAAATATACTAATGTATGTCTAGCTCATTTGCTTCAATGGTGTCATAATCCAAAAACTTTTTTTTTTTTATTTAATATAAAGATTTTTTTTCCAATATCTTGTCTTATATTCGGTAAAAATATCCAGAAAATGTATAAATATATATTTTTTTTAGAATAACATTGCAAATTGCAAATTTAATTTTATTTAAATATAGATCTGTATTCAGCAATTTTTGAAAACAATTATTTTACATATATTATTAAGCTCTTTGGGCACCTTATAAAATTAATCAAAATGTGCCGGCACAATTTTGAGTGAAACTCTTTGTACATATAAATTTAATTTATTAAAGCACTTTTAAGTTGTTCACGTGTAATGTATGTAAATATGTTTTACTTATTTTATTAATTTTTATTTTAATAATACAAAAGTTAAAAGTCGCTTACAAAATTATTTTTTGTTTTATTTTTATTTCTTTCTGTTCAAAACTTTCATTGGTATTGTAGTTTGTGATTTAATTTTAAATATGTATGTTTTTATTATATTCTAATATTGTTTTTTTATAAATTTCTTACTAATAAGTGTATTAAATATTAGTGACTTTATTTAATTAAATTGTAATTAAATTCTCCGTTGGTGTGTGTAGCTTTTGAAGCACATTAACAAACTAAAAAAAATTATTTTTTTTGTTTAATATTTTTTTCTTTTTCTTTAAACATTTACTATGGTAGGTACCAAAAATGATATAAATACAAGATTACGCCACGTGTATGATTTCCAGTTAGATGACGTAGACTGTCAGCTGTTTGAAGAAAATAATAATACATCTCCCTCTCTCGCTCTCTCTTATATAGCTGTAAATTATTAGCTAATAGAAACACATCGCTTGACGGCAGAAAATTTAAATTTTATGTGCGTTATGGCGTTATCTTCTATTTTTATCATTCTTGGTAAGTATTTTATTTATGTTGTTATTGTAGTGATATTCGCCGTAGTTAGGCCTGTTTAATATGATACAAAATGATGATAACACTAAGCTGCAGTATGTAAATATTTGTATGAAAAAATTAAACAGTTGAGATTGAATGATTGATTTTACAGTATTGTTCATACAGAAGCACCAGATTTAAAAGAAAGAGCTTTTATTAATAAATACATATTTTTTATTGGTTAAGAAAATATTAACAAATAAATTACAATTCATTTCCTAACTGCTTCACAACATTTTGATCCAATGTTATGACATATTTTTGGCTTCAGGAACAACAGTACTACTTTTCTTTAATTTGGCTTTGACAATATTTTTCCACTATATCGATCTGATTATTTTGATACGACTCTAGATATTGACATTTTTACTGAGAGTGGAAACGTTTAATTAGAGGCAGCAATCGTTGCTGCAGCCATTCTTTGATATAAATTTAGGATATCATTGTTGAAGAAACAATTTGGACCAAAACTGCAAATTGCTTGAAAAAAAAAGATCTCTTTACAAAGTTTATTCATTTTCGCGTATCTGTATTTTAAATCATCATCTCCATGATTCGCTGCAACATACCAGATGTTTTAAGTCCATTTTGACATAGTTTTTATCTTCGATAGTAAGGCAGCAGTTCAGTTTTGTTAACACCTGACTATTTATTGCAATGGGATTCTGCTTTTCACTACGATATAGATATTTTATTGCTAATTTTTGTATTCTGAATTTTACTGACTTGAGCGTATTATATAATTTTTTAGTCTGGGTTTCTTTTTGCTTGCGATCTGTACCTTATTTATGGTGCATTTTGGAAACTGCAGTTTTTTTTGTCAATCATTTATTGTGCAAAATATTTTTTCTCTCTTTTTGATTTTCCATGACTAACCAAGCTTATAAATAAACTACTGCTGACAAAATTTTTTTTACAGAATAACTATCAATATTTTTTAAATTTTTTTTTAAATTCAAGTATTGCCACTGGGTTTTTTTGAAATGCTTGTATAAAGATTTTATGTGAACAATACTTTAGTAGTAGAAATAGTGATACAGCAACATGGGATCATGTTGTTGTGTTGGGTTATTTTAAATTTATTTATTATCTACTGAGGACTCAAGTAGCGTCTGATGAAATGGTCAATATAAATATGCTCTCTCCTTCGGGACTTATTGTAGAGAATATCATGAGGAAAACAATAAATTTAAAATAACCCAACAATAATATTTAAAAAAAATACTTAATAAAACGAAATCCAAAAAATCCACTGATAAATCGATTCCGCTATCTATAAGAATCAGGAATACACTTTATATGGTGGCACATGTATGGTGTAGAAATTGCTAACAGAATCACAAACTTAAATACACACTTCTTATATACAGTATAATGAAAATAAATATAATAGTAAATGTGTCCAGAAGTATTTTTACTGACTTTCACTGGCTGAATTCTCGTTGTACACAAACGTTTCAAATATTTTATTCAGAAAAAGGAAATTCATCTCATCAGTATGATTGCTCTGTTTAATTTCTGAATGTTTTTTTATTTTGGATAAAAAGAGCAAAAACTTCATTTCAGTAAATAATTTCACGCGTTTTTAAGCAGTTCAGAATACACAACGAAATATTCAAAATGAGACTTGAATTTATTTTAATTATTTTTTTTTGGAAGTTGATTTTTTTATATATTTATTATTTTATTATTTATGTATTTCTCATTTAAATATATAAGACTTCTTCAATAATATCAAACAATGAATGACATACATACAAATACTTTGTATCTGAAATTTATTGAACTACACATAATTTTTTATTCTCAAAACGTTATCAACTTTATGAACATTTAAAAGATACTACATTGGGAGGCTTTTGCATTTGGGCGTCTTGCCTGTTTAGCTACGAATTGTGCATAAAAATTAAAAACTTAATCACATTTTACAATTTTTTGTTTTTGTGTTTTACTTCTGTAGAGAGATTTTATTTGTTATATTTTTTCCTCTCACTTCTTTGTAGGAAGAGCAGGTTGATTTAAAATTAAATGCCAAGATAATAAAAGTAAAAAAGATAACAATTCTAATTAAATAAAAATAAAAGTAAACAACAAACAGTAAAACGTAAGTACACTCGTACATACATACATGAATTCGGGTATGTTTGCCTCTGTTTAAGTGTTTCACTCACTGTCAAATTTATTGAAATATTTTCTAGAGGAGTTTTGTTTAATAAACTTTTATTTAATCAAAAAATTTTTTTAAAGAAATAATACATTTATTATTGTAAAGGGTATTTTTTTTTTGTCGTTCATGTACAGATTTTGATAACTAATTTTTACTTTGCGGTTGGTTAGTTAACAACTTGGCGTAGCATGCTTTAGGGCTTTGCCTTGTAAGCGAACGCTGCCACAAAACCAAAATTTTTTTGACGAATTTTGGATCGTAAATATGGAATTTTTTAATCGAATTTTCTAGATTATTGGGATGCTCATCACCTAGTTATCTTAGAGGAAATCTGAATTATAGTGTGATTATAATTAACTAAACATGTAGTTTGCGTTTAATATTCTTTTCAAGCCTTGAAGTGTAGATGCAAATGTCATTTACAAAAATAATCTTTTTCAACGAAGCTCTTATTTATTAATTATAAATTTTTCTATATGAGATTGGAACAAATCGTAGTACTTTTTACTAAACCAAAAAAAAAAAGAAAAAAATTCCGAGATTGCATTTCACCATGGGTCGTATTATTGATTCCGCACGGAAAGAAATATCGCTCGATATACAAATAGCTATTATTCATTCCTATTATTCATTATATTATTATTTTGAATTGTTTCATTTAATTATGGGTTAAAAGTAGTCTATTGTAAATGAATTGTGTTAATTTTCCAGCTGTTGCTGATAGGAACAAAATTGCCTTTTTTAACATCAAAATAAATTTTAAATAAACAAAAAGAAAATTAATTTTTAATAAATAAAATAAAATTATTCTCTACAAATAAAACACATTTAATTTTTGCTAAATTTTGTATTTTTTCTTACACTTTTGATCTTTCCGTGAGAAAATTTTAGCGTAAGCAAAATGTAGGAATTTATCTTTATTGCGGAATCAATAATTACAAATTTTGCTTCTACACAAAAAATGCTTTGCGCAATCGCGGAACGGAATGCATAATCCAACAAATTTTGCTTTGGGATTTTAGTAGAAACCAAATATGGTTTGGTTCCAGACTCAAACTCATGGAAGCGTAAGAAGTAGATTTTATTTAATAATTTATGTCAAGTTCACCAAATAATTCTCATTAAATTTATATTTTGAAAAGATGCTAGTTTTTAAAATTTTATATAGAATCAGTAGATTGATTGAATCTCTTTATTAAATTGTAGTATTCGGTTTCGAATTTAATTAATTTACATTTTTGAATTTCTGTACAGAATAAGCGATTTTAATTCATTTGAGATTTTTGTTTTGTTGAAAATACATAATACGAAAAATATCTGACTGACAGCTTGTGCCAAAGTTATTAAAATTTAAATCTTTTTCTTGAAATCAAACACAAATTCAGATAAATGCAAATTGTAATTATTATATTTAGACAAAATCGTTAGAGGGATTCAGTGCATGTTTCCAGAATTATTTACATTTCTATTATTAAAAGAAATAAAGTAGTAAAATTTAAAGTTTTTTTTTTTAATTTTATTTCAAAACATAAATGATTAAAAATAATTTACAGTAAAGTTCTGAATGTACATCAACTATAGTAAATATTCTGTTACAAAATAAATCAGTATTGCAGAAATTTTTACATAATGATTGTAGAATTGTATTTTGTATTTAAAATATTCTTTTATTTAGTTGCTAAATATGGAAATTTTCAAATAATTAATAACACCTGTACGTATGTATGTATTATTATGCATACATCTATCAATTGTGTACATAAAAGTGACACCATTGTAGTAAATGATAGATATCTTTGTTTAAAATAGTTTTTATTTTTTTAGAATTTTAATAGTAAATTTTAAATGTAGGCAATTTTTTTAATTGTAAAGTCTTTATATTGCGTGCACTCGGCTTCTAATTTTCTTAAAAATAATTTTTTTTTATTGTAGAATTGCTTTTAACGAAATGATTATGAAAATTGTTTGTTTGTTTGTACAACTTAATGAATACCATTTGTACCATTTGTATGGCCATTGGCATGCTGTTGCTGTTTACCATTGAGTAATGAGGCTTTCACGCAAGTGGATGTCTTAAGTTTCTTGGTGGGAGGCTCATTAGTAATGCTGGAGAAGTCAAACTACAAATATAAACAAAAAAAAAAAAAAAATACAATTAATTGCCTGTCCACATAATAATAAAATCTATGTTTGTATGTATGTATGTAATCAGGTGTGAAAAAAATGGTATTTATTCTTCACATCTGGTATGCAGCACTCACTCTTTGCTCCAAAGCCATGTGATTAATTGGTGGTAAACCTATGCAGCCCCGTAAAATATTTTCAATTGCTGCCCGTTGACGGAACAGAGAGTTAACCACTTGTGTTCCTGTTGGCACTAAGGGCGCTTTGCATAAATAACTTAATATGGATAAAACAGATCGGAAGGGTACCCATTTAGCATTTTGCTCATTATTATTCTTGATGTGTATGCGAGAACATAATTCACCCAAAATAACCAAGTCCAAAATGAGAGGAGAAGCCAAAAGAGAGTCCTCACAAGTGTTGTGAATAACCAGAGTATTGTGGCCACCCATCATAATTTCTGAGGTGTATTCATCCATGGCACGTTTACTGTCGCCAACATAGGGCACATATTTAATAACCACAACATGATCGGGATGTTCTTTTGACTCATAAAGTATTTTATTAGAAGCTACCATATCATCGACAACATTGCTCTTTGAGATCTGTGGACGTGCATACATGAAAAGGGAAAAAAATAATACATAACATTTTATTAATTCAATATTTTACTGAATTTTACCTCTTTCGATCTAAATTGTTGAGGAGCTGACAAGTTCTTGCCATCGTTATTGCCCAAGTGATTGTAGCTAACAATTGAGACTGGCTTAATGCCAGCACCAACCAAGAAATCTACCAACACTGACTTTAATTTAGTTTGTCCTGACTTGAAATCATCGCCAGCTATAAAGACCCCTTTATGGTCGGCCAATTCTAAAAGACCAGGTACAAAAGTATTTTGGGGTGAACCATTTATATACGTGCAGCCTTCAGCAATACTGGCCATGGCAAAAATAGTCGAAGGTGAAATTTCCGATTTGTTAGCCTTCAATGAAGCTTCTAATTCTTCCATAGTCATATTTAAACCAGCCTGGACATTACTAAAACGTTCAGTATTTGCCGTCCAGAGTACAATAATTGTATCCAAATTCTTGCTTCTTTTAAAATCTTGAATGTCCCGACGAATTTGTTCATATTGTTCAAGTTTAGTGCCCTTAATAAGATTGTCGGCTCTATCTAATTGGTTGGCAGCAATAAAATCAGCATCATAAATAGAGGGCAGGGGTTTCATTTCACTTAAGTGTTTAAACAATTGATCCTGCAGTTCTACATCTAAAACCTGAGCACGACGCATCGATTCTCCTATATTGAGGGAACTAATATCCCAGCCACTTACTATGATGTTGTCTGGATCAACCATTGGTACTAAATTGTTCATGGGCACAAAAACTTCTTTGCCTTCTTCATCTGAACCCAAAAGTACAGTTGAGGCTTGCGTAATAGAACCAAACCAATTGGCTTTTTGTATGCCAGTACGTCTACGCCATTGTAAATGGCGACGATTTGCTTCAAGAGCAGCGGTTAATGTAGAACCATTATTGCCACCCCAACCAACTAACATCAAGCCCAAACGAGGTATCCGTCTATCCGTGCGAATTTTCAAATTAACATTTTCGGGAAAGACCTAAAAAATATAAAGAAAAGAGGAATCAAAAATGAGTTGATCAATTTAAATTTCATTCCATTTTTCAAGCGAAAAAGTTTATTTAAACATATTTGGCCGTAAATCATAGTCACCAAAAAGTCGGCTTTTATTAAGAGCTGATTTTTGTTCATAAGAATTTTATAAATTCAAAATCGTTTTTAAAAAATACCGACTGTAGTGTGACTACGATTATGGGCCATTCACAGTACCGATACATTAATTATATGGGATAGCCAAGTTGCACGAAAAGAAAACACCAAGGTCTATACAAGAATACTAGAAGGAAAAATAAGGTCCGGTGGAGAGCCGAAAGGGCAGTCAAAGAGACTGTATTAAAGTGGAGGCGGCTCTGAACTTTGGCAAGAATGACATTAAACTCTAAACTCAACAGGTGACAAGATATTGTCAACTCAATTTTCACATCAGTAAAGTTGGTGTGGTAGATTTTGATTCATCCCGTATCTATTAAAGGAAATATAAAACATTGAAATGCGTTCGGGGTGTCTATCCAGCGGTGGGAAGTTATAGAGTGAATTATCTAAACAGTGGAATACTGGCCTTAAACAAAATTAAACCGTAAGACTTCTAGGGTTGTTTTAGTCGGCCGTCAGAATATATCTACCAGTTTGCGGTATTACAATAACCAATGATTAATCTATGTACACATGTAAATAAATTCCATTTTATGTTTGTTTTTGATTTTGAATAAAACACAAATTATTTAGGAAATTATTGTTATTTATTTTTATTCTGATAATATGGTATGGTTCAATTATGTATGGAACAAAATATCGGCCAAAAGGCGGCCGCGACCTCGTCGGCACACCTCCATCCGACGGTCCAAATTTTCGATGACGCTGAGGCATAATTAAGGTTGTATGCCGTTAATGTGCCGAATTATCTCATCCTTTAGCTCTTGAATTGTTGCTGGCTTATCGACGTACACCTTTTCTTTCAAATAACCCCAAAGAAAGAAGTCCAACGGTGTCAAATCACATGATCTTGGCGGCCAATTGACATCGCTACTGAGATAACATCGTCCTGTTGAAACCACATATAGTCCATATCCATAGCGAACACCATTCACAGTAAGTGCATGACAGGCCTCATTTTGGAAAAAATACGGCCCGATGATGCCGCCAGCCCATAAACCGCACCAAACAGTCACTCTTTGTGGGTGCATTGGTTTTTCGACAATCACTCTTGGATTATCATTCGCCCAAACGCAGCAATTCTGCTTATTGATGAATCCACTGAGGTGAAAATGTGCCTCATTACTGAAGATGATTTTCTTCGATATGCATTTTAATTTGAACGCCCATTTTCATAATAAGCCTGAATAACTTTAACGCGTTGCTCGATTGTGTATCTTTCCATGGTTCAAATTGAATTAGTCTGAAATTAAGAAATGTCAAATGAAATGCAGAAAAAAACTTGACGTTTAGGTGTGGTTTACATTCAACATCGGCCCTTAAAATTTAACCACCCTTTATATGATCATTTGTACCTTTATGCCTATTTTTTAATTAAAAATCTATTCTTTCACAGGTTACTCTGAATTTTTATTTACACACTCTCTTTATTCTGACAAAAGCCACGACATACTTTTGTTTCGGTCACGCCTACTTTTCAGTAGAACAATTTAAATAGCTGTCCTAATGAATAAATATCTGTTTTCAAATAAAATTCTCTGAAATTTGATACACACGACTTCTTTACCCTTAGGATTCCAACTCAAAGCGTAAAGGACCGGGCAAGACCCGGTGAATATATTTAATAATTATCTTAATATATAAAATTCGACTGTTCATGTGTTTGACATTGTACTCCTCCTCAACGACTGGAAGGCTTAGCGTCACAAATCCGCCTGGCAGGTGGCTCTGCAGTCGGTATCTGCCTTATTTATTTACTACCTGTTTTTACCCGGTCTTGCACGGTCCTTTACTCTATGAGTACGATTTCTTAGAGCAAGAAGATCGAATATACAAAAATTTTAAGGCAAAACAACATTTGTCGGGTCAGCTAGTAATAATATAAATAAAATGTTTTATTTTTTATGACTAAAAACTGTAAACGCAGATATTTATTCACTGTCTCTTATTATCTTCAAAATGACAAGCTTTAACGCAACTTTGAAATATTTTCAAAAAAGAGCAACAAACAAAGTCTCGTGACTGCACTTTATTTTTTATAAATGACTTTGTGTATGCACATGCATACATACTTAGGTATTTACGTATTTACTTATTTTTTGGGTAATAGACACGTATTTCTTATCACAAAAATTCTAAAAATTCTAAAAATAAAAATTTTCAACGAAATTAAAAGAAAGTCGGACAGATTTGTTGTGGACGACGAAATATAGTAGACAATTTAAATGCTTATCAGTTTAGTTTATTTTAATTTAACAGTCAATTAATTAGCGAGTTATCAAAATAATTTATTTGAGGCAAACTAAAAACAAATTCTTTTAATTTGATGCTCGGCATGGCTACAGCAACATAATTTTTGAATGCATATCCTCCAATTCGGGGGATCACGAATAGAACAATTACCAAGCATACTTGAAAGGGCTCACAAGCACTTTTTATTATAAAATATTAGACCTATTTTTAGTGAAAGCCATATGAAGTATGCTTGTGCAGTGCTCTAATCTCGAATAATAATTGTTAGAAATGATAATGTTTATAAAACACTTTAACTACAATGTAAATTCTACATCATAGTTTGTTTTATAATATGCTTTCAATTATATGTCAGAAGTTTTTCAGTTAGTTCGAAAAAATATATTGTACTGAAAAAAAGTGAATTTTAATATTTAAATAAAATAATTCATTATAATAATATAACAATAATCAATTCCTAAATTCCTAATGGGGCGGTCAACTCAACTCTGCAAAATTGCATATGAATTTTAAATCTTAACACGTGTATGCCTCAAAATATGCGAATTTGCTAAAACGAAACAAAAAAATCCAATATTTACATAAAGAAAAAAATACCGGTCGGTGTTGCTCCAAACAATTTTTAATTATTCATTAAAAAAAGATAAGAACACACACCTGTTTGTACAGTAACAAACAAAATTAAATCATGTGCTAAAATGTGTTAAAAATTTCAACTGTCCAACATAAATATTGGTTCATAATCACAGTAGGTAGGGCGGACCAAGGAAGACGAGAGCAGAGTGTTCATGTGGGCATCAAAGAAATAAAGCAGCAGAATAAAAATTGAAAAGCAAAAGAGAAGACAGATTACGAAGAAGAAGAAAAAGAGGAGTGCAACATGATGACCAGATAGCCCTTCAATTCCCACAGTGTTTCCCGAAGTAGAGTTCACGTTGATTCCCCAGTGCTGGACAGACGCAGAGAAGGTGTTCTACAGCCTCTTCTTCCTCCTCGTCCTGATAACTTCTACAGTAGTCATTTGATTGCAACCCCATTGTCCTTGTATGGCTGCCACCACTTTCATTAATTATGATCACTGTTAAAGTTGTCATTCACTTTTGGCCAGATCATCCCCGCTAGTTCACACAACCGTATACCCGTCCACATGAACTATCACACTAAAGTCGGTGTCTTTTTAAAAATGATTTTAAATCCATAAATTCTCATGACTACAAGAAAACTCTTGATATTTTTGTGACTGTGATAATTGTTCATTTCCTTTCCTAAATTTCTGTTTATAAAAAATTTTATTAAATACTGTTTCACACCGTCACACAAAACTTTAAGATTTTTATTCAGCCTAGTTATGAATATTCCCTAAGAATATTCAGAAAACTTTCTATGTTAAAAAAGGGAAAAATTTTGTTTATGACAAGAGCAAAGGGAAAAATGAAAAAATCCCGGGGAATTTTTATTCATAATTGGGCTGTTTAAATTTTAGTAGAGTATAGAAAAATCATATGACATTGTATGTCGTTCCTACACACTTCACACTTGAAGTAATATTTAAATAACCCTAATAAAGACAAAATAAAAGCCTTTAAAGTTTTAACGAAAAATGAGGTGATACACGAAAAAAAAATTTTTTATTTATACTTTTATCAGCGATCCAGAAAAACATTGCTTTCACAATATTATACTTTTCTATTTGTTTTGAGTTCGTTTTGAACAGGACGTGTAAACAGCCTTAAACGACTTTCTGTAAAAAATTTTTCAATAAATCTTTTATGAAAGAACATTGTTAAGTTGTACTTTTTAAAGGGTGTCCTAATAATATGTGTGAAGATGAATACCTATTTAAATATGAAATTTTAGCAAAGACAAAAACCTTACAAATTAACATAGCTAAATTTGCAATTTACAAAGCCCTGTAAAGCACTTAACAGAGAGTAGTGAAATGTTCAGGAGGAGAAAACAAGGACCTGGGGGCAAGGATTAACAAAAAAATATGCAAAAAGGTCTTTCAAGAGATTTATAATGTATCTATGTATTTCAGATATGTATAAACATAGCCGCAGAGTAGGAAAATTCGATTTTGTTAAAAATGCTCCCTTGGGTACATTATTGGCCATATTGGACAAAAATGGAATTACATACGTATTCCACTACATAGGTGTGGTAGTCCAAGGGGTCCACTACAAGTAATGCTTAGTCACATTTCTGAAATAATTTTGAGGTTCCAGAAAATTGACTTTGAAAAAAATCTTTTTTTTTTTTTGAAAATTGCTCTAGACGACCACGGGTCATTTTGGATAAAAATGGAATTGCACACGTATCCCCATCGAAAATTGCAAATAATGATTTTTTCAAAGTCAATTTTCTGGAATCCGAAAATTATTTTAGAAATGTGACTAGACGTGACTTGTAGTGGACCCCTTGGACTACTATACCTATATAGTGGCATTGATTTCACTTTGCTCCATTTCCATTGAAGTATGGATATTTTATACCGTATTTTATCGAAGTGTCTTCTTTGCAATCTAATAAAAAAATCAGCTCTCAAAAAATACGTGTTTTTATTTTAAAATGTTAAAGTGAGACGCCCTTTATAAAGCAAAATATTCGAGTTCATTAGTTTATTATACGTCTTATAAGTCTTTGGGAAAAGCCTGCACCCGTTTAATTCAGATTATGTGTTCTTAATTTTAGCTCTCACTGTAGTCTTTTGAATATTTAGTTTCATTTAATTATTTATTCTGCACACACACACACATCGAATATTGGATATTTTTTTTTTTGTAATTTCCCACCTGATCACGACATTTGAAAACAATATACAAAAATAAAATGTAAAAGTTCAATTTGCGTGAGCACATCTCTTTAGTGCTATTTCCGTAATTCAACAGGCTAGCAAGTCGTCTACAAAGTTTGTGTGAAAAACAATAAATATTTGAGTAATTTCCAGACAACTTAATCGGTTGGGTTACAAAAACAGCACATAATTTTATTAAGTATATTTTCTATCGAAATTTCTTTCCAATAATTATTAAAGATGCACTGCGAACTGACTTTGTACTCGGTGTGCTCTTACTTAACATAGGATTTCTGGGGATTATGCGTTTTGCCATCACGTACCCAAATACACAGAACGAGTTTGAATGTTTTCTATTCCTCTTGGTAGGTATTGCCCTACGAGGCCTGCACATTCCCAAAGTACATGTTCTAAGGTTACGCCATGCAAACCACAGAACCTGCATTTCCTATCTCCTATATCAGGTGATATCTAAGATCACAATGCCCGTTTCAGGTCGCTCTTGTTAGGTGCCAATGCCTTCTGAAATTGACACCTCGATACGTGATAATGCGTGCCGCCTGTCTGAGATCAGTCAGCGGTTGCCAATACGTATTTGACCCAGTAACTAGTTTTTTACCTGAGAAAGTAGTAAATCACAAGTGAAACTATTCGATACCATACAGAAGAATTCTTATGAGAAGGAGGGCCGCATTCCACTTATTGCTACGATGGGATCCTTATAAAATAGAGCAACTTGTAATAGCACTTTTAAGCCATTTCATATAAAAAAGGCAACATTTTTTCAATTACGTTTAATATTGAATGTGACGATTTGACCTCAATTTTTTTTTTTTTTTAGCCCGCCAAATATTCTTCATGTCTCAATATCCACACCAGAGTAATTGATTTCCTCTATGCTAAAGCATCTATAAATTTATGGCAGTGCCAAACCAAACTCGATCAGAAAGAATAGTTCGCTAATTTACTCGTATTTAAAGCAGGTTGGTTATCCCAAAGAATGTATATATAATTCGGTACTGCAAGCATATGTAGTTCTAAGGGATGAACCTCAGAGCTTGAAAAATTGACATTCAATTAAACAAAATATTTTTTATTAGTTAATTTTATTTGACCTTTTTCTTTTAAATAATATTTATAATTATATCCTGAAGAAGCTACACAACTTGGAGCGAAATATCGATATAAAAATAAATTTTAGAAAAATAAGACCTCAAGCTTAACAAAACATTTTTTATAAATTTATTAGAAATTTTTAATTTATTTTTTAAGTTGTGTTGGTTTATTCATTTTTATTGTTATTTTTAGAACTTTGCTTTCCTTTTACAAAATTCTTTTGTACAGTCAAACACCGAACTGGAAACCCCAGCTTGTTAAGTTAGCACACTAGCCATTAGTCTAAGAGGACACATACTTTTTTAAGTAAATTGTTTTCCTTTAAGTCTTAATTTTTTTGGGTACATTTTTTGTTGTCAAAAAGTTTTTTGTTTTAGCAAACATTCTCCTTTTATATACGAGAATTTTTGACCAAGTGGGTTATACTGATGATTTCAATATTTAGCGCTCATTATTTAAATTGCAAATTAACATATAAATTATAAAAAAAAAAAAAAAAATATTTTTGTAGAATTTATTAGTTTTTAGCTTATTTTGCAAAAGAGATACAAAAAGGGAGAAATAGTGCTGAAAGTGCACGTAAATTAAAAAACAAATTGTATTTTGATCATGTCCCAAAATAATTTATTTTTTAAAATTTATTTTGTCTGTTGAAAGTTGTTGTTGTAAATTAATTGGAAAAGAAAATTAAGAACAGAACGGTAATGGGTGTTTTTTTTTGGAAGGTTCTTAACTTTAATTCATTTCATTTGAAATTATGAAGATTTCTTCATATAGTCCCAGTTTACACTACACAATTTTCATGGCTGCAATTCTTGACTTATATGAGAGAGAAAGAGAGAGAGAGCGAGAGGAGAAGACGGAAAAGGGATACCGACTTTACAATTGTTTTTTTAAACGTTGATTTTAAAACTGTCGAAAAGAAGAAAATAATGATTAAATTGCAGCAACAAAAATTGCGAAAATTTCACAAAATTGCTGCAATAAAAATTCTTTGTGTAAAGTAATACATGCAGAAACTTAAATTATTTATTTATTTATTTACAAATAAATTTATAATATATATAAAAGGCGCTGGGTGACAAGACCATTTGCACTCCAATCGGAGAGAAAAATTAAGATAATATTATAATTTCTGTGATAAGAATATTCAATCATGCAGGATGCCGTGTTTTAAAAGACTTTTTTTAATCAGAGGCAAATAATCAATTCTCCTACAATCCAAAATATTCTCTAGGTTATCACCAATCCTGGATATCGGGCATTCAGTCAAGACAAGACGTATGCAATAGACAAAGTGGTATATAATAAGTCACTTTTTTAAAACTTAATTATCGGTAATTTTTAATTTTAATAAAAAAAATAGAACTTATACCATTTTCAAAAATAACACACACTTTTAGAACTAAATTGTTTAGAAAAAAATTTTAATATTTGTTAATACTCGCTATCTGGTCTGCTATTGCTGTGCTAAATTTATTTATTACTTATTTATGTACATACATATGTACGTATGTATCTAAGCTCACTTAATAACACTAATAAAAGTTCTCACCTAAACAAAAATGTAATTTGACTCTACATCAAACCTCTCCTACCCAGTATATCTGGCTTAAACTTATTTATTTTTTGTGTTTGCGTGTCGTGTCTTTATTTATTTAACAAGTGTAAGTTGCAGCAACAACAATAATAATATATGTACAACAACAAACTCAAACCCTATTAAACGTTGAAGCCATCATCTCTTTGTACTCCTTTTTGCATGATGTGAGATACTCTCACTATATAAAATTCTATTTATATATTTTATTTGCTGCTCTAAAATATACAGTAATAACCTTGAACATGAATTTTATTTTTGTAGGTTAAAGCAAATAAAAAAAAATTTATTAAAATTGTAAAACGCATGTGCGTTACTTTTTTAGAGAAGAAGAAGTAGGAAGTGGAGTGTTTAATATGTGCTCTAGAACATTCATTACAATACAAATCAATGTAAGCGACTTTTTCTTGTGGAAAATTTTTCAATTGGGTACCTATAATGAAATGAACTGCATTCTTGTCTGCTAGAATCAAAAACGTCTTAACCCTTTATCGGGCAACATCTTCTTTTTGGTCCTAATATATATTTTTCTATTCCTTTTAATAAAATAAAAGGACATGCTTATTCAGAAATTATTTTTTTTGCGATTTTTTTTACTTAATGACAACTGCTGCATTCTGAAATTTGAAAACCAGAAAATCTATAAATATTTTAAGAAAAATAAACCGAGCGGAATTATTAGATTTGGTTATAACACAAAGCCACAAAACATTTTTTCAATAAAATTTATGAAATACCTACTCATAATTTTGACACTTTTTAGATATTTTTATGTTTTTTTTTCAACAAGCAACATAAAATATATAATAAAAAATATTTCCCGTTAGAATTTATATTTTTTTTTTTTTGCTTTTTTACAGTGCTCGGCTTGTACTAGTTACATTAAAATTTTTATAATATTTGTATCGGTTGACATTGTCATTTTTAGCGTAGGTGACATTACTGTCACATGGTCAGATAAAGTGTTAAATAATATTTTTATTTAATTACAATTTAAATTTTGCCATTTTTTTATTAAAATTTATTGACATCAAAAGTTTTAATAAAAATGATATATAAATTTGTGCTGAAAACGATATAAAGTGCCTATTGAAAAGAGAAGCTATCACGTAACTAGTACCAATGTACTTAATCTATAAAATTAATTTTCTGTTTGTGTGCTTGGTAAAAATTGTATACTAGTCTGGAACAAGCTTTCTAGGATCACTTACACTTAATAAAGACCACAGGTTCAATAGTAACCCTTCGTACAATGTATGTGCCAATGACCTCTTTCTAGGACAGCACAATGTTTAAATGACTAGTCTGTTACATGAATAGTCCTTGTAATTTAAGAACTAGTCCGGCGACATGTTCCTTTCCCCACAGGATAAATTTGGCTACATAATCTAAAGTCTTCTGATGAGATGTATTTGATTTTTCATTATGTTAGTAAGAACTTTAAACGCATAAAACACTTGGTCTAATTATTCAAACAAAATTTTTAATTATTCTTCCACAGTTGCGGAATCATCTCTATCATGACGGTATTACCATATTATTGATTCCGCAATGTACTAGTAGAAAATTTTTTTATATTTTGCTTACGCTTAATTTTTCTCTCGGAAAGCAAACGGAAAGATCAAATATGTAAGAAAAAAAATACAAATTAAGCAAAAATAAAATGTGTTTTAGCTTAATTTGTTTTATTTTTCGATAATAATTTCGTTTTATTTTTTGAAAATAAATTTTCTTTTTGTTTATTTAAAATTTAATTTGATGTCAAAAATACAAGTTTTTTCTTATCACCAACAGCTGAAAAATTAACACAATTCATTCACAATATATAACTTTTTAATTCACATTAAATGAAACAATTCAAAATAATAAGAATAATAGCAATTTGCATATCAACCGATATTTCTTTCCGCGAAATTTTCCCGATTTAAAATTTTACTTTTCTTCACTACCTAATACTCTCCTCGTGCTTGTCAATAAATATTTGAGATTAAATAGTGTTTGTGAAATGGTTAAATGCGACCCTCTTAGTATTTATTGTTTGTACTGACTTCTTTATGTATTTTTCATGAGAAACTTATAAAGTCATTAGTATTGCAAGGAATTTCATGCACTTAAAACACGAAAATAGTGAACTAGAATGACAAAATACATTTCAAGTACAGAAGAAGAATTTGGTACACTTAAATGCTTCATAATGAATGATTTTTTGTTTATTTTTGAAATACTTTACAGATTATCAGTATATTTGAATATTAAAAATATAAAAATAAATAGAAATAATACAAAAAATATGCATGTAGAACAAAATATGCAAAGATATGTTTTTTTAAACAAAATATGCTTTAACAAATTGATTCCATTTTTCAATAAATTCTCGTATTCGAAAAATCACTTGATCAGAATCGATTTTAAGTTGCTAAATAAAAACATATGTTATGTAATAAGATTATGAACCATTAAATTTTTATTTTTTTTTATTAGTAAAAAAAAGGCTAGAAGCAGTTTCAACGCGAATATTTACATGATGGTCGCATTAAAGAATTCGCTCAGTAGTTGTTATAGGTATTACAAATTGTCAACAATTATTACAATTTACAATTTGAATCGGAAAATTTTGTCCATTTAAATAATAAATTATTTAGAATCACAAATCGGGCACAAAAAAATTAGAAACAAAGAAAGTTTGATTTCCAAATTTTGTTAGTTTGAAAGAAAATAATGAAAATTTTAAAATTAATTAAAATATTTCCCGTAAAAGAGTGTCATGCCAGCAAATTGCAAACTTTAAATAGCTTTCGTATAAAGTCACGATTTTTGACTTATAACACTTTCAATGCTTAGCCCATATAATTTTCGTTTATGATTTTTTTTAAATTATTAATTTATTAACGACTCTGAACTTGGCCTTAGAAATATGTGCTATAATCCACCCGGTATGAGTAAAAAGCCACCTGTTTGTCAATGTTAAATTTTTCACTTGGATAAAAAGGGAATTTTGTTTTATAATTGACTTGGTGGTTTTCAATTACCACACACAAATACAGTGAAAATGGTAATTTAAAACTTATTAATTATTTTGAAATAAAATTCCTCCTCTGTTTTGAGTAAATAAAAATTAAAAAAAAACATCTAAAACACAAAATGCAAAAAATAAACAATCCGAAAAAAAAAAAAATAAAAAAAAAAAATAATAAAAATCAATAATGTACGTGGTACATACAGACATCATACCTGAATCTTCCCATTTGTTAAACGTTTTACATGTGAAGTTTGATATTCGTAATCGGTTTCAATAAAACTGTCGGTGATTTGAACTTTTGGTGAAATGACTTCTAAACTTTCAACGGTGGGCTTCATTTTTATTTTTTGCTAAATTTAATAAAAACTTAAAATTGTTCACACTTTTTTCTCGTTTTTGTTTTGTTTATTAAATTTTATATAACAACCAGAAAAATCGTACTTTTGCTGATAATTTTTTATTTTCCTATAAAATTTATTTCAATTTCTTCTCTTTTTTTTTTCAAATACTTTTATAATTTTTTTTTCTTCCTTTTTTTTTTTTTACTTGTTTTTAATTTTGCTTGAATGTTGATGTGCACTTCTGCGATGTTTTTCAACTAATGAACTGCTTGGAAAGCAACCACTACTATTTATGTATTGATGACGATTTAATAATTCCCTAACGACACGCTATCTTAATATGTTAGTTGTTGTTGTTGTTGATTCTTTTATACATTCATACATTGCATGTATATGTGTGTACATCCATCCCCATGTAGGTATATCAATTATTTAAAACGTTGCATAGTTGAATCGGTATCAACCGCGGTATTTTGTTTTGTTCTGTTCACTATAATTTTTTCTTAATTTTTTTTTCGATTGCTTGTGAATGTTCTGTTTTGTTTTTGTGCTTTGCATAAATGAAAGAAAAATTGCTACTGTAGAGTCTTCTAAACACCTTAATGTAGAGCGTTTGTTTGTTTGAAGCCGGCTATACCCAGCAAACACTCAGATTTGTGTACATTTAAGCATGATGCATACTGGGGGGTTATTATGTATTTCGATTCGAATCGAACTGGCTTTTGAAAAGAATTTTCAATTCGAAAAGAAAAGCTAATAAGTAGAACTTTCGGAAATCCAGCAGGGTTGAATTAACAATTTTGAGGCTAATTTTAAAAATGTTATTTTTTTTTCGAATATTCTACATAATTAGTTTTTTTTTCAAATTGAAAATTCTGGGGAATGTTTGTACTTGCAGTCGAATCACGCCATTACGAGTCAAACATAATTACCGTTTAATTTCTATTTAAATTCTACATGTCCCCCAGATCCTGCAACCTACGACGATAAATTTGTATCTTATGCAATACTTTCGTCTACATCGACGATATTCTTTGCGCACATTCTTTCGACGTATCAATGTATCCTAAAAATCACAAAATTTTAAGTCTGCACAATTTGGTACCAGAGCGTGCTGGTCGTTTGATAGTTAACCTGCTGAATTAGGCTTAAAAAATACCTTTTATATTTAAACAACGGCAAATACACGCAAAGAAAAAAGGTGGTTGAATATGGTCACCGCAAACATAGTGTGTTCTTCACAAATATATTATTATTAATTTCAAGCATCTAAACATTATTATGATCATGATAAACATGTTTCTAAATAGTTATTTTTAATCATACTCGTCAACCATATCATTATCATATTATTTTTAATAAAATTTTAACTGAAACCATAAATATGTTTATAGTAAACATAATAATGAGGAAAATATGGTGGAATGTAAATTGTTTTCTATTTTGTCTCTTCCGCAACCATATAAATAAAGTGAATATAAATCAAAAACTTAACCGTTCAAATTCAGCTGAGCTTTGTGGCTGAAGTGGTTGAGTGGCGAGTTAATGCTTCTTAACCAAGTATTCACAAGTTCGAGTCCTGGTAGAGTCAACTAATATTAAAAAAAAAAATTAATTCAAACCCGCTGTATTATGTAGTAAATAAATACAAATTAAGAAAAGAAAAATCAATGGAATAAAATAAACTTATTTATATAAAAACTTTAAATTAAATTAAATTAAATTAATTTTTATATAAAATATGTATGTATTTAAAAATAATAACAAATGAAAAAAAAATTTTTTTTGCCCTGACCGGGGGTTGAACCGCAACATCTGCAGTTGAAAGCTATTTTTAACATCTTTGTTTTAAAAATATATATGGTTAGATGCAACATAAATCTAACCATACTATGTTTCCACCAAAATATGGTTGCCTCAACCATATTTTTTCTTTGCGTGTAGAAAATTTTACAGCATCCCATACATGGCTACACGACCGCCCTTAAAGTTGCAGCCAGAATATTAAATTTGCTCTGGTTGGTTGCTTGGGTTACGTGGTGGCCCCAGCGGCCATCAATTAAAATTGCAAGCTTCCGTTTTGAGCCCACCTCGATATCTAAAAAGGTCCCTTAAACTTAACCTCCAATAAGTCAGATAGATGATTCATAAAACATGACATCTGTGGCTCAAAATTTGAGCTATTGCCCAGTCTTGGAGAAGATTTGAAAAGTGTATACTGTCTAGGTAGTCATTTTTTACTTGTTTTTGTAATAATTTAGGATGTAATTAAAATAATTAAAGGTACTGACTCACTATCCTACACGATCGTACGATTATGTCCAAATAATGTGTGACAGAATTCTATCCTACTTGAAGAAATCGCTTTAAAATGGCGAACTTTATGCCACACTATTATACAAAAAAAGATGCAAAAACATGTGTTTACTCAGCTTAATACTTTTAAAAGTATTTATTTTCTTCTTTGCCACAAAATATTTTTTTTACAAATATGTACAATGAAAAATAACCTAAAAGTTTGTATAAATAAAACACAAGCTTGGTATTGTTGCTATTTTTCTGCCTTGAATATAGAAAATGCAACTCTGATCGCACAGATAAAATTTAGTTTATGAAAATTTTCATAACATTAAAAAATCGGACAGACCTGTCAAAAAGTCTGCTTGTTCAATACACACTATCATACTTTTTTAGCACACATGCGTTTTTAGACAGATCGTACGACTAAGTAGGATAGTGAGTCAGTACCTTAAAGAAAACAAGCAAAAGTTTTAATTAAAAACAAGAATTAAATTATTTAAAAAATTTTTTTCGCTTCAGAAGCGAAAAAATAGCAAGAACTATGAAAACAGCGGCGCTTTCTATAATTATATTAAGCAAGATACGTAAGTGGGCAGTTTTCCACAAGATCTAGTGACTTTTTAATCTTTGAATTAAATGAAGGTGTACCAAGTATCTTAAGAGGATATTTGTGCGTTATTTAAATAAAAAAAATTTTGAATTTTAAACGGCTGAATTGAATTTTGTTGTTTGTTGGGCTTTTGCCTTCTTACGAGTGTTAGAACTCTCCGGATTAGTCAAACTTATTCGATTAAGAAACAAAAAAATAAACAAAGAGAACTATTAAATATGGTTTTATTGAAAACAATTATTTTTAAACTGGGTTTTATATTTCTCAGACTCTCAGGTTTCCAGAAAAACTGAAAATAAAAATATTTCTTTCCCAGATTGCTATCTAGACTACTAGGAAAATAAATAGAATAAAAGCATTTCTAAGAATTCTTAGCTACGCTGTTTTACAGAATATGTCAGTGCCTCACCTGGTTTTTCACAACTCAATCCTGTTACCTGAAAAATAAAAATTTTGATACTTACCTGAAGAGAAATTAGATTCCTAAAGGGAATACCTAAAAACATAATCATAAAAATTTAATAGTCAACCTAAAATATATTTAAAGAAAAACAAACACAGAATGGAAAACCAAAGCGGGTACCTAAATTTGTCTAAAGAAAAAAGAAAAGATAAAATATTTAAACTCTGCAATAACGTTGGTTGACCTGGTAGTTGATTGATTTTAGTAAGGAAAGAACACCTGGTTCTATTGAACCAACATATATTGATACAACAAATTTTTAAAATCTTAACCTAAGGACAATAGGACAAAAGGTCATAGTGAATAGTGAACCAACCAGTACATCGAACTCTACTAAAATTAATTTTTAAACTAAAAAGTAAAAGTATAATCGTACCGCGTCCTTTAAGATCTATTGTGCAGCCCAGTTCCTATCTACAATCCGAGACTGCTTACGAATCTCGTAAATGTTGTAGAACTAATCGTGCTTAGATGTCCTGGGACGAGTGTCCCACTGCCTAAGCAACTCATTTTGCGTCTTGCCACCGCTAGACACTCGCACGATGTTTCCGTCCTTCCCGACAGAAACGACAGGAGTCGTCTTGGACCACATCGACTTTGCTCATGTGATAGTTAAGTCTACAATGGCCCGTAATTAGCTTAATGTGCCTTACGGAAACAGGGTCTTACAACTAACGCCAGCACTCCCATTTTCCATTTTGAACCCATCAGTATATATTAGCCGATTCTATCCTATCAGAGCCGGTGAGACATGGAGAGTTTTAGATAAATTATAGAATTTTCATATGCCCGTTAAGATCGCCTTCTTTAAGATAGGATAGACCAGGTAGCCTTAAGGCTGAACTAGCTGCTGCTCCCCTACTCTCAATATGCAGGGGAGTGTGCCTAGTGATTATTCCAAAGCTAGTGTAGGCACGTCTTCATCCTATCTTACATTAAAACAGGCTATTTGATACATCTTGTTGAGGATTATCCTAGCCTGTTTTTATTCTACCTTTAGCCACCATACGGAGGAAGCAAAAGTGACCATCGGTACTATACCAGTTTTGTAGAACCACGCCATCATTTCTTCCCATACATTCTTTAGCACGCAAATATTACGGCTTTGCCAGTTATGTAAAGTAAATGTTTGTTCCAATTTAGAATCTTATCTAGAACTACTCTCAGATATTTCATCTCCTCGGACATCACGAAGTCACTGTTCCCCAATTTTAAAGTCCCTAGACTTAGCTTCCTCCTTCTAGTGAAAGGAACCTCTTTGGTTTTAATCGGATTTATGGAAAGTTCCTTCTCTTCATACCATCTGTTAGTGATGTCAAGAGCCGATTGCATTCAATTGGCAATCACAGAGTCACACTGTATTTTCTATTCGACATCTCCGAGAGTCTTTAAAAGTCCAACGATGACCAATAACCATAAGAATTTCACTAAAACGCTCCCTTAAAAGCATTCTCTGGTTGACCTGACAATTAATCTCCTTGCCTACACATTGCAGAATATAGTCCTTATGATATCAAACGATGTACAGAGGGCTATTTCTTTACCACCCAGAGCCTTTTCCATTTTACTCGTTAGGCTATGCACTGCAGGCTCAGTTGATCTGCTTGATTGGTAAGCATATTGTCCAATATGAAAGGGGTTGTCTCTAAGACAGACTTCCCTAATATATTGGTTCAAAATCTTTTTCATAGCTTTAAGCAGAAAGGACGTTAAGCAAATATGTCGGAAAGCTTTGGATGTGTAATCCACCCTGGTCACCTATGAGCGCCCCCCATAGCAAGGTTGAGGTTAAGCCGTGGGTTCACCAGACCTTGCACGGAGTTCACTTTTAAGCTTGGCTTAAAAAAACAAAATACAAAATATTGAAAAAGTAAAATTTCTGTTTTATTTTTGAATTTTTTCGGCCTATTGTAAACCGTCTGACTGTCATTTCTGATAAAAGCGTACTATGTTTTTTTATCCGTTTCGTATTTCAGGTGAAATTCCAAAGAACGCACTCAGAAAAATAACAGTCATTGCTCAGCCATTTATGGACCGATCGGGTTGAATTTCAGTAGCATTCTAAAAACTGTAATAACTGACAGATTGGTATACTAAACTTTTCTGTACGTTGCATAGAGACTTCAGACAGCTGGCTTCAACGACTACACGGACAGACGGATATCGCTAAATTCACTTTGATATTTATAAGGACGCCGAATATACTTGATAGGGTGGCACATGTACGGTCTAGAAATTACAAATAGAATCACAAACTTCTAACTTGCAGTGAATGATATAAAAAGTAACATTTTAATTTCCGTATCCTTAACAGTGGATAAAACGTCAAAAATCAGAATCTTTTCTTTGCTAGTCTTTGATACGGCAAATGATTCATAGTAACAACAACAACAACAACAAATAAATTTCTTTAATCACAGAAATTTCCTGAAACTACCATGGAGTTCAAGCAAGCGAAGCCGTTAAATCTGGAATTTTTCTGAGCATTTCTGATGCATTTAAATTTGCTACTTAAATTATTATTTAAGCATAATGGAATCATACAATAATGATGTTGGTTAAATGGATTCATATTCAATTGAGTGGCATACAAAATAAATCAGTTTTGCTTTTTATTTTTTATGCTCAGCATCTGTTGATTTGATTTTCGTTATAATAGTTGATGGGAATGGAAAAATCCACTCTTGCTTGTTTGTTTTTTCTTTTTTCTTTTTGTTTTTTTTTTTTTTTGCAAACTAAACAGTTTGTTAAAAGCTTTCAATGATGAAGAAACATCGTAGACGCTCATTTTTTGTGTATCGAAAAAGTTGTAGTGAAAAAGACGCACACTCACTTCAATAACTTGGGGTTACAGAGTCCGTCTTCATTCATCAGTTGCACATAGGGCGAATCATAATGATGTACAAACGCTCTGTACCTAAACTAAGTTTGATTGGGAAAGATGTCTAAGCAAATATTTGTCGAAATAAGCAAAACCACTATAGCATCTACATAAGTATGTGTTTATATATTTTGAAGAATAATTAAATTTTTTATTGAAATGCAGAGCATACTTGCATTACTCTATTACGTGAAACTTCAATATGACAAACTTCGCCATAACGGAAAACTCAATATAAGAAATTTTTTTGCAGAATTCTCTGTATTGCAAAGTTTCCCAAACAAAAATGCTCTATAGCTATAACAAAGTAATTCTGAGTTATAAAGCGAAAGCCTCTATACAACGAAATCATACTTGAGATATATAACATTTGCAGTATGTACAAATTATCAAAACCCTCTACACAACGAAGTGTTGATTCTATAGCCTCTATGCAACGAAGTGTTTAATTTTTTTATCTACCTTTTGAATAGTGAATTTTCATTGCATTTTCGTGTAAAATTTTTTTTTCGTATATCGTTATACCAAGATTTCGCTGATGCAATAGCTATAACGAAGTAGTTTTCAATCCCTTTCAGATTCGTTATATCGAAGTTTCACTGCACTTGAATTAATTATATGTAATGCTAGGTACAGACCAAGGCATATTGATGTACTCGTATAAGTCCCTATTTACATTATGGACATTTCTGTCCGGACAGACGAAGTTTGTGGGCTAGGGGGCAAACTCG
The DNA here is from genome assembly GCA_947397855.1 of Thelaira solivaga. NCBI lineage: Eukaryota > Metazoa > Arthropoda > Insecta > Diptera > Tachinidae > Thelaira > Thelaira solivaga. Next base: position 48,637,173 of record OX377614.1, read on the forward strand.
CAAGGTGTGTAGAACACAACTGTTCGTAATAATCGTCTTGTTGCTTCATTTCATTTTTGTACACTGTATTAATTTGCCCATATTTTTATAGAAATCAATTTTTAAAATGTATTTATTTATTATTTATTTAATTTGGTTTGCTTCAAAAGTTCTTTTCAATTAATTTTCATAGAAATCAATTAAGCACGTCACGAAAATAAATGGAAAGAGGAATTCAAAAAATTTCTATCTGGACATTAATGTCCGAAATGTAAAAAGTTCAGGAAAGATCAAAAGAGAATTGAAAAAATATCCGGCAATCATAGTGTAAGAAAACCAGATAACATTGAGACGCCAGCTGAATCATGTATGATTGGACTAGGACCACACACAGCAAGTTTATTTGGGCAATTCTTTCTCAATTCTCACACACAGCAATTTTGTTTCGGCAATTTTAGCATTCTTATTCAATCATTCATTTAGCCTCAAGCTTGCTGTCTTCTTTTTTTACATCTTTATAAAAGATACGAAGAGAGAACGAAAACGAATTGTCTAGTACGAGCAAGTTTGTAACCCTTTCCATTCTGCTTTTCTCTCTCTCTCTCTCACTCTCCTACAAAATCAAGAATTGCCCAACTAAGCTTACTGTGTGTGGTCCTGGTGTTGAAGCTCGTTCTGCCAAAAATTAAGAGGTATCAATGTGTTAAAGATAGATCAAAAGAGGAAACAAATCTTTTGTTTCACTCTAGCACTAAGATCAACTACCGGAAATAGTTTTTGACAGGAGGAGCCTCATAAGCAATAACAAAATATATGGGCTTTTTGTAATGTTGTTATTTTTGTATTTTTGAAGTTACCTGATTTTATTGTGCCATGCCGGCAAGAAATGTCCGTAATGTAAATGGGGACTAAGGTAAAAGTACTGGTTGTTGTACTGGGAACTGTCAAATTTTTTATTTTTATTTTTTTTGCTATTTTTATTTACCCAACAAACCATATAGCAATCAAACTACAATTCAACATGGAATATGAATAAAATTTTTGCTTAAGGCAAATGAAAATATGTTTTTAAATTATTATTTTAATATTTTTCGCAAGTGATTTGGATTGTTTTTCTTTTTACTACTACAGGCCTATAATTCTACAACTACATGTATATAATTCTAACATCTCAAAGGTAAAATAAGTTATTTTTGTATTCTTGCAGTTGCCTTGTAAATGTACATTTTGATACAAACACTGCAACCAACAAAATATATTGATATTTTGGAAACCTCGAATGCAACCTGTAGACACGTCTACACACCAGTCAACCAAAAATGAAACATGCCTGGTTGCATAAACACGTTGCAAAGTGTGTACTTAGCACAATACAAGTCATATTAGACTCTAAAAATATTTATTAAAAATTAGTGGTTCCAATTATTTCAGCATATGTATATTTGTGTAATGTGCCCGTAGCTTAATAGTGTTTTCAAACCTAATGCTGTTTTTTTTTTTTTTTTTTTTGCGGACATGATAGTGTATCCACCACGACCACCACAAAGTAATGGCTCACCCTGTAGCTTAAGAATATTTAAGCGGAATGGAAAGTTTTATAATGTTTTGTGCTGTTATTTCAAATTTAATTGAAAAATATCTACAGCAAGTAGGTATTTTTAGAAAAAAAAAAACTATTAATTTTTTATGAAAACGCAGAAAAATAATAAACAATGTGATACCATTATGTGTGTGTGTGTGTGTGTGTGTTTGAGTTATTCATTAAATATTTGAAACTTTTCCACTAACTTTTCTAGTACGTGTCATGTAAATACATATACGAGTATGTGTGTATGCGTACTTGTTTTCAAGTCCTTCACAATTAACTGTAATAAAAAATGTAAAGAGGTTTGCGGTAGATCTAGAGTAGACGTTTCCAGATTTTATGTTTTAACTCTACATACGAGTATGAGTCTATACAAGACACACAAATAGATTCATCATGTGATCACTGATCACTGATCACACTGATAAAATAGTTAATCGATTAAACAAATACCAAGTCCTCCATAACTAAATTGTAGAGAAAAAATACAAGCATCTGTAGGTCAACAGGTAGTTCCAAGAAGTTCAGAATTAAGATCACGTGGGTTTTTTCTTTCTTTGCAAACAAAAGTAAGAGTATCAACTTAAGTATTATTACAAGTTTAAAGGGCGTTGACTGATTTGTGAAAAATAAAAGGCGATAGCCAATCACCATACGATCTTACATGTACGTGCGTCTGTACGCCAGGTCTTCTATTATTTTTATGTAAATCACAACTCGGGCTTTGGAATAAGTCAATACAGTGAGGATTCACTTAGCTCCCCTGTAATTAGTTAAAAGATTCTCAGGATAACATCAATCGCGGCATCGATTTTGAACGTTATCGTTAACTTCTGGTTCAACACGCTTTAACTGATTATGTAATGATTTGGGACCAGATTTTCTTAATATTTTCCAATAGCATGCTGAGAAAAATGTTTGTTTAAAAAAAGGCGAAATTTTATTGGTGATTTAAGTAATTCTAAGAATTTTAACTTTTAATTTCATGCAAATTATTAGAACTGCTGAGCAGCATTCTCAACTTTTGAAATTTAAAAAGAACCGAAGTTAAGAAAAGACGAGTATTACACTAAAATTTGAATAAGCTCGTATCATAAATTTTATTTTTTCCCAAATATTTATTTTGTTATTTAAAGCTAGAATTACAGCCGTCAGTTTAAAAATTCTCAACCCACACTTTTAGTGCGAATTATACTCACCTTTAATTCGATCAAAAATTGTTTCACAGAACAATTAAAAAATTCATTCGCCTGTTTTGCTTTTTACCATTCTTTTCCATTTTAAAGCACTAAGGCTAAGCTACAGCTTTCTTTATTTAAAGTTCGGATTTTGTTCGATTTTTTGGTATAATGTCTAACTAAAAGTCTAATATTTGGCTTATAAAATCTTAACTTTAAGTATCGGTAAGTTGTAATCAGATTTCGGAAAAGAAACGAAACGAAACAAATGCAAAAGTTTCGGTTTTCTAGTTTTTCAGAGTATTATTATGGAAAACTACAAAACGAAATGTTTGCATTTGTTTCGTTTCGTTTCGCTTCTTTGCGAACTCTGCTTGTAAATATGGCCGTAAAACAAAAAGGCACTAACTTGAAAATTTTACGGGTAGAAAATGTTAAAAAGCACTAAAAACTGTGCTAAAAACACAAAGTTGACAATGTTGCTTCTGTATAATTTGATAAGGGAGAGACTTGAATTAATTTTAGTATGTTTGCAAAAATGCCTATTAAAAACCAACAACGAATATCTAAGCCACCCACGACCATTTAATTCTACAACAATAACATTTGCATGCACGTTTTACTAGAACGTAATTAATTTTAAAAATTAAATTAAATTACTTTATCATCGGAAATACATAAATTTAAATAAAATAAAGAGGAAATTTTTAACTAGAAATTGATGTCTGTATATACATATTAGGGCTTCCTTTTTCCCGCATTTTTTTTTTCCATTTCCGGGAAAGCATGGAAAATATTAATTTCCCGGTAAGCACCGCTACGAAAAATTTTAAAATAAAGCCAGTACTAAAAAATTGTTTAATATTGTACACACGAGTAGATGGAGAAATTATTCATAATCAAGTTTGTATGAGAAAACTTCTTTAGAGCAAATATTGTACTTATTTAGCTGTATGTATCTAGACTAGGACCACACAGAGCAAGCAAGCTTAGTTGGGCAATTCTTTCTCAATTCTTTTTTAAAATTGCCGCTGCAAATTTCGTTTTGACAATTTTAGCATTCTTATTCAGTCATTCATTCAGCCTCAAGCTACCTGTCTTCTTTTTTTACATCTTCATAAGAGATACGAAGAGAGAACAAAAAAGGAATTGCCGAGTACGAGCAAGTTTGTACCCTTTTCCATTCTTCTTTCCTCTCTCTCCTACAAAATTAAGAATTGCTCAACTAAAATTGCTCTGTGTGGTCCTGGTCCTGGTGGTCCTAAATAATAAAAAATTTAATTTTGTTGCCAGCTTTTATGCTGTCTTGTATTAAAATGTCAAAACACTTAGAATTTTTTTTTTGGGCTAAAAATTTGGTTCTTGCTGTTCTCGTACGTCTAAAAATATTTTACTCTCTAATTGAGTTATTTGTCTGTAATCTCATTTGCTCGAACTTTACTGAAAAAGTAAGGGATCAGAGCTAGTATGCTCTAGAATGTAGAACTTCGCTATGAAAAAGTCAATACAACGGATTTTTTGCTGAGTCCCTTGAAAAAACCTCTTTATAGCAAAGTTTTTCATACAAAAATGCTCTATACCTAAATATAACGAAGAAACTCTGAGCTATAAAGCTATTCTATATAGCGAAGTATTTCTTCAAAAGCCTTTATACAATGAAAGTTGTCAAATTCCCGCTATCAAAAGCCTCTACCTAACGAAACGTTGATTCTATAATATAGTAACGAAGTGTTTCATTGTTAATTACCACCTTGAATAGTGAATATGTATTACAAAACATTTCGCATAAAAAATAACTGTAGCTATAACGAATTTTTTTTTTATTTCTTCCAATTTCTTTATGCCAAGATTTCATTGATGCCTATGTATAACGGATCAATAGCTATAACGAAGTATTTTTCGTTCCCCTTCAGATTTCTTATATCGAAGTTTCACTGTAGTAAGTTTTTTTTCAATAGAAACATTTATCACCCACAATCTTTTCTAAAGTATATTCTGTTAAACACCAAAATTTTAATAAAATCAAAAGAAATAAAATTTAACAAAATTGAATCTTTATTCGTGCTTAATTCCAATTTTTGTTGGTGTGAAAAAGCTTTTTGTAAGCTTGCACATACGAGGCTATTATTCTATAATTGTTACGATATAGTTTTTCAATATTTTTTAAAACTAATCAAGCTTAAGATCTTAAAAAAGAGTTTTTATTAAACTTTCTTTTGAAGGTCTTCTTCAGGGAAATTTATTATCAAAAGAGAAAATTTAAATAAAAACAATTTTTGAAGATCTTAAGCTTGAATAATATTAAATAATAATAAATTTATAAGATCGAATCCTACTAATATTATAAAGCCGAATGTTTGTGAGTGTGAATGTATGGATGTGTGAATGGGTGGATGTTTGTTTCACGCAAAAACTACTGAATGGATTTTAATGAAACTTTACAATAATTTAGCTTATACATCAGAATAACACATAGTCTATAATTTTAAAGGATATTATGTAAATTGTCCAAAAATATAAAGATAGGTGTCAAGTAAAAATTCTACAATCGGCGACATGTTTTGGCGTGCGCCGCAAATATCGTTGAAGTTACACATATATAATGTCTGAACGATATGTTTATCATAAATAGTCCTACAAAAAAGTCCGCGACAGCATATGTCTATCTCTTATGTGGAAGCAGCAATTATCGTCAAAATAGTGAACCATAATTACAATAGAAATTGATAATTTATTTCTTTTATTTCTAATACACATTTCTTAGTAACAAATTGATCTATATCAAAATAAATACTTTTATTGCCTCTCTGATATATATATATATATATATATATATATATAATGGACTAACCTGTATTTAATTTAAGCCTAAAATTATGGTTTTAAATATTTTATTTGGCGTTTCTGAAAATAATGCTAGCAAAAACATGAGCCACTTTATAAAGTAGTTAATGACTGTATTTATTTGGTTGGTTTTTTTAACAATTAAAATTCTATTTGTAAAGGGATGTCGCTAAAAATTGATACAAACGCTTTCTAAGGATACCGACCGGGCCGGGTGAGATCGGACAAAAACATCTAGTAATTTAATAAAATTATTTTTTAAAACATTTTTCAAGCATAAGGCTTATGTTTGCAAGCTTATTTTAATATTTTTCTTAAATCATTTGGTTTGTTGCGTACTTGAAAGCCACACATCAGTACAAATATGTGTAATTTTTATAATAAAAAGTGGTTGTAAGCCATGCTTGTTCATCAATGCCTGCTTTATAAAATTTTTCAGAGTGTCAGTATTTGTTTTCGATTAAAGTGTGCTGATTATAAAAACAATACTGGTTTTTTCTAGCAGCTCTGATTTTGGAGATTTTTCAGGCTATACACACTTAAGGTGTCGCCGACATTATATCATATTAAATTTAAATTAAATACAAAATTTTATTTAATAATAAATTTATAAAATGACTACGCAGAGAAAACGTTATTTAATTCAGAAAATTTTTGTGTTATTTATGGCGAATATACTTTTGAAAATATCGTAAATCGATCACCGACTACGTAAAACCTACGTTCTTTTACTACTGTCGGGCTACGTAAAGTCATTGGTCTATGCGGATAAGCCACAAACGCTTGACCATTTGGAAGACAACATTGGCCGTGTTATTGCCGATATACGGCCACAAATGTTGGAAAAAGTCATCGAAAATTGGACGTCCAGATTGGACTACATTCGAGCCAGCCGTGGCGGTCATATGCCAGAAATCATATTTAAAATTTAATGCCACAAGATTATCTTTCGGATAAATAAAATTCATGTCAATCGAATAATCCATCGTTGTTTTAGTGCAATTTAAAGTTCTATACGTCTATAAAAAACACCCTTTACTTTGGTGTGAATATTTGTAATCTACAGAAGCCATGGGTACCAAATAATAAATGAAAAAAATATCGGCTCTTAAGTTCAGTACACGCCTGATTTTATGGCCGACTCGTAATCATCATGATAATTATTATTTTTGTATGGCAAACACTACGGGCATAAACTCTGCAAACCGAGATAAGTGATCATATCCGATATCGTCTTCGGATCAGAAGCCTGTTACACGTAATTTCCAACTTGGCATTGATCATTTTTTGTCCAACAGCGGAAGAATTTGATATTATTTTAACATTTATTGTCATATAGTCGAGCCGATCATCATCAATACATTGAAGTTTGAAAAATGCTAACAAATTATCAAGTATTTGACTTCACAGCTTGTTAGCAATTTTACAGCAGCCCGCTCAAGAGCTTAGAATATGAACTATGACAACATTTTGTAATGAACAAGTTAGTTAACGTTTCGCAATAATGAACATTTGTTACTTTTCAAATGAAATTAATAAATAATAGTAACGCACTTTATTAAAACAATTTTTTATTATTTATTTTTTTATTTTACAATTAAAGCGTTTATTTTCTTAAACAATTAAGCGATATGCAGATCCTTTTTTTAACTGCTTTCTGAAGAAAAATTTCTTTAAAAAAATACAAGGAATGAATTTATTTGTGATCATTATCAATTTTTTGACGTAAAATGTTTTATAAAGGTATTAATTTATTAATTTTTCGTAAAATTTTCATACAAAATTTTTTAGCGATTACAGATACAGCACATTAGTCGTTCTCATGCTTGATTTAGCGAACCAGCAAAGTTAAGGATAACAAAGAAAACTTTGTTAGTGCGCTAACTGTTTTTATAATACAAGCCAGCAAATCATTTAAAAAATATTATGAAAAGCACTCGAAAAATACATTCTATAAACTATGAACAATTTTTAGAAATATTTACGAGATGAATTTTATTTATTAAAAAAAAAAAACAAATAATCAACAAAAAAATATCATCGAGTATCAGTCGTAATTAAGTAACTGCAAAATAAATTTACCAAAATATTTTGAAATATTCGTTTTACAATTTATAAAATTTTTTCTAAAGCATTTTTTGAAATACAAGAATTATCTGCGGGCGAAATCAATCGAAAATTTATCTGCTATCTAATTGTCTAAAAAATTTGTATGAAAAACACTCAAAAATGTTTTATTTCAGTTGAGTGTTTTGCATACACATTTTTTAGACGATTGGGTTGCTCGTTTCCTATAAGCAGTACATTAGACTCCTTTTTATATGAATTAAAATTTATTTGAAAAATTTCTATTAATGTTGCTTCATATCGAACGCAACGATTTCGCCTCTGTTTGATATATGTAGTTTGTGATCACAGAATTTAGAGAGAGAAAAATAATTTTAGTAAATATAACATAAATATAATAATAGCAATGTGAAATAAGCAAGCATCTTAAAATTATAAATGTATCTTATGCTACTTAAAATAAAACAAAATAATTTAATACGTTTCTTAACAAAATAAGAGAAATACTTTAAAAGAATTTTTTAATGAATTAAACAACCACAGATTTGTAAATATAAAATTTATAAAAATAAAATACAGAGATTTCGAATTTAGTGATTTCTTTTACAATTTTTTGTTTAAAAATGAGAGACCAAAAGTTTTTATTTTTGACATTTAAAAAACTTATGTGCTGTTTTTATAACACAAGCGATCAACTAGTCTGGAAATTTTATATGAAGAGTACTCAAAATATTGAGTCTTTGACATACAAATTTTTTAGACGATTTGATCGTTTTTGTTGTAAAAACAGCACATAAATTTTATTAATTTTAATTTAAATATCATTCTCGTTATTATTTTATTTGTTTTATCTTACTTAAGATCTGACTTTTTATCTATTTAATCCGATTTTGTGCGAAAAATATCTCTAGCAAATATAATACTTTAGCGCTTAATAAACTTTTGTATATTTTTTCTTTTTATGAAATGAGTTTAATATTGAAAATATAACTTCTTTCTTTTAATATCAAATTCTAAAACTGCTACCAATTAATATTTCAAGGAATGTGATTTTAATAAGTTTTGTTTTTTTAATATTTATCTAAAATTTCCCACTCATTTTCAGAGCTCTTATCAGCCTTTTTTGTTGTTGTTTCAGATTGTGTTATATTTAGATTGATACTGCTGAAAGGATCTTCTTTTAAATATTTTTCAAAATGATTTACTTTAAATGGTTTTGGTGGTTGGTCATCATCATCTAACTCTTGTTTGATTGTTTCTTCACCCTTAATTAAATCCATGGATCCTAAAGCTCCACACAAATCCTCCACGGGTTGACCATATGTAAAATCATTATGTTCTCTATAATAAATATTTTTCTGAGGTGTTTTTTGTATGCTTGTGCTTCTCAAAATAGTTTCTGTTGGATAAGCTTTCGCTGAGGTAGGGGAGGCGCTTTGTTTTCTTCTAAGGTTATCTAAGGCTTTCGCTGAAGCATTACTTCTTTCATCTACAATATTTTTAAATGGTGAGGAACTTGAAATGTTTAATAATTTTTCGCTGACAGATTCTTGAAGATTTCGCTGGATAATACTATTGGAACTATTGTAATGAAAAGATATACGCATACATATACATTTTTTAATATATTTCTTGTAAGTAGAGCATTTATTAATTTATTAGGAATAATTTGAAAAAAAAAAAGAAAAAAAACTTGTGCTGTTTTTATAACCCAACCGATCAAATCGTCTAAAAAATTTCATATAAAATTTTCGGATGAGTTGATAGCTTGTGTTATTATTTTAAGAATGTTTCCTGCAAATGATCTTCCGAAGATGTAAATGCATAATATCGTAACTAGAAAACTATTCTGATTTGCATTCGCAATATTGTAAGATCATTAGCACCAAACACTGAATATGTACCGAATGTAATACTTTCTTACAAAGACAGGCAAGGATAGAGATGTAAATTGACACCTTTAAAATATTAACTTTCCATTAAAATTTAAAAAATTGTGTTATATCCGCCATATTCGCAACAAAAAAATTATGGTATTTAGTCAATAATTTCTTTCAAAACGCATTTAGTAAAAATTTTTGCCTCCAAAATGGTTATTTATTAACAGGATATGTATATCATATCTAAGTACATATTTGGCTTACCTTGTTTCATCGTGTTTTACAATAAAACTTGCGTCCATACCAATGGGGTATAGCCTTTGCGGTTCAAAGCCTGTTTCAACATGTGCCTCCATCAAAACACTTTTGTCCATTTTTAAATTTTTTTTTATTTCAAAAGCTTCACCTCTAATTTCCTTGATTGAAGTATAATCTGTGAAGTGTACACCTGGATTTTTCTCGCCGATAGCATCTTTTATTTTTTCTACTAAAGCATTATATGACTCGCTAAAAAATTTATATTTGTTGGTTGAAAAAAAGAAACAAGCAAACAAAAAATATAATACTTTTTATTAAATAATGATACTAAAAACAAAAAACAAGATTTTATAAAAATAATTATTTCTTATTTATTTAGTTTAACAGAATTTAATTGCAAGACTAAATTATTAACGAGCACTGAAAGCTATTTTGTATATATACAAACGATAAAAATTATATATTATTTGTAATGATAAAAGGAATTTAAGCTTTTAATTTGGTAAATTTCATAAAATTATATATTCTTTTTATGTTGTTGGGGGATGGGTCTTTTATATTAAGTCAAAAAATCTGAATTTATTTCAATTCTTTTAAACACCTAAAAGCTTATTTTACATTTGTGGCTTGGTAGTTAAGATAACGGTATTTAACTCACTAAATTTTTGCAAGAAACTATACGCTAAATTGTGTGTAGCCGTAAATCATTTTTACTTACCTATTATTCACCAATATAGGCGGGTTATTCTCCTTCTTATCTTCCTCACCCGGTTTCACTACCTGACCAATTTCCACAATACCCAGACTTTTACTAGTATCATCTGTGTTTTTATTTCGTTTTTTGCGTGCACCTTTTTTTAAAGCTGTGGTACTACGATATACAATATTTTTATCAAATTCCGTTTTGCCGATTTCCTTGAATATCTCTGCACGTCCCTTTTGTTCTGATTTTAAAGATTCAACACCCAGATCAATTTGTATATAATTATCTTCACTCTCCAAGGGTGGAAATTTTAAGTAATCATCGGCTTTCGGCTCATATTCAATAGGTGCCTCAAAAGAAGCACCTTCAGCATAGCCCATTTTAGGTATTTGCGGCGGCAACATGGGATTGAAAATTATATTCGCTATCGAAAATCGAAACTAATTTTATTTTCTTATAATGACTTTAAGACATAATAATTACTTGTTTTATTTATTTTTTCTGGCGAAGACGCTAAGCGTGTTAGAGAACGTCCTCCTTCCAAAACAAAAATTTCTTTTTTAAACACACAAAAATCAATTATATTACGAAATCTAGTAGCTACCGCTTCTACTTTTATATCAGTTAGATTTAAAATATATAAAGTGTGTTCATCATGCGTCACCAATATGTTTTCATTTTCTCCATAGTAATACATATCACGAAAATTTCTCTCACCGGCCTCAATAAAATTGTTAGAGCGTGCCACAAAGGGTTTTGGATTTAACAATGGTATTTCCGGGATAAGTGTATTTTTAATAATATCATTGAAAAACATTGTCTTCTCTACATTGCCGTCAGTATCAGCCAGCCAAAGACGTAAATTTTGTCGACCGCATACTAAAGTTGGCGTCTTTTTTGGCAATAATAATGACTGTTTGAAAAATGTGCCACCACAATTTACTAATTGCTTTCGATCTTGTTTGCCAATTTGTGCTATTGTCCACTTATTATAATTTTCATCAGTTTGGCAAACAATTGAGCGATACGTTGAACATACTAACAAATATTTTGGATAGGCACTCAACTGGACAATTTTAAAGGTTTCATTGACAATTTGTTTAGGTATACTACAATTCTAAAGAGAGGTAAAAGGTTATTTAAGAACAGATAAGTTTTCTGCAAATGTTTTTGTCGAATGGAATTTTTTAAAATAATAAAATAATCTCAGTTAAAAACTTTAAGCCAACATTAAGGCATATTCTACGCATTTCATAATTTTTCGTACGAGTTGAATAGCTGAAATGCAATTTTACAAATTTTTAAGGCAAATTACATTCTTATTTAGTGTTTTATTAATACATATAAGTATCAATTGTTTTTTTGAAAAAATATTCTAATGTATTCATCTACTTACATTTACGTAGTCAATTTCTGTAAGCACTACCACACCAACATTATCTCCTGAATATAATTTCATGCCATTCTTTGACCACTCACAGCAGGTTATAGCGCCCTGGTGAACATCCTGTATCGTATATCGCTTTATCGGCTTTTCTTTCGCTGGTAAATTTAAATTAGAAGGAGTTTTCTTCTGAATAGCGAAAATATTAACTTCAGCTATATCGTTTCCCGCTGCTACCATATACTGCACAGAATCTACTATTTTTACACATGTTATTGGTGATGATTTCTAAAACGAAATGATTAAAATGCTCAGAGCAAGTAAGTCATTCATTATCTGGAGTGGGAATTTTAGTTTTCACTTGAATATTTATTAAATTTACCTCTGTATGTAATTTTTGAATATCTCCAGTTCGCCTGTCATACCAATACACCACACCGATATTAGAGCCTAGTGCATAAAATTCATCCACAGCATCAAGACATGTTATATTTAGATCTTTTTTATGGATGCCTTGTTGTGTGGCCGTTGGTATAACTTGAAACAAGTTTTCCATTGGAGCCCATTCTCTAATATTAAAAATGTCGTCGGTAGTCATATTCCTTTTAGTTTTTCATCCACTTAACTGAGAATCAAAATCAAAATTTTCGAATTGTTGACTAGGAATTCTTACGGAAATTAGTTTGACAATAAATTAAAATATGTCAAAATTTACGGTAGTGCCAGACGAATGGTACTATTCGATAACAAAACCGTTTGCTTTTACTTTCGTTGCGCTACTTGTAAAAAAAAGATGGCGGAAAAAGCCGCGTATTTTTAATAACTGTAATGTTATTAAAAAAAAGAATAACTGGGGGAATGTTGTCAATACATATATGTACACGAGGTAAAATCTTATGTACAACAAACACTATAATGCAAAACAACAGTTAAAAAAACTCAGTCATATGTACGTGCACTTCTTTATGAATATAAAAAAAGTTTACATATATCTAAGAAAAATTGAAGAGAGCAAAATATGTAAATTTGTTTTGAAGGTTTTATTTCCTATTTTCTGTCATGGTTCGTTTTCTTATGATTAGGTAAAAGATAATTAAATACAGACGTTTTTTATGTCGTCACAATTAAACTTTATATAATATGGCATCATTTAAAGAACAGCTGATACTAGTCACAGGGTGCCATACTAGTATCAATTATTTACTCTCCTACAAAATTTTATTAAATAAAATACTTCAATTCGCAAATAAATGAAATATAAATTATTAAATCAATGTTTTTATGTCTGTAATTATTAAAAAATAACATATAACAAAAATATAAAAAAAAACGTGGAGACTCCATTGATTTCTTTGCTGGTGTAGCTTTCTAGAAAATATACCCATACTCCATCCTCGACTGTTTGTCGAACAAAGTTCAAAAGAAGTATTGCTTTCAGTGTAATTTTCTTCTACAAAAAAAAATTTAAATATGGCTGAAGGAATCAACAACTTTCGTAGTCCTGTGATGGCCGAACCAGTTTTAATGCCTCCACACCCAGGAGTTGCTGAACCGGGTGCATCTTATAGTTTGCCTACAAATGCTATTTTAAGAACACCTGCTGGTAATATAAGATCTTTAGAACCTCCACCTTTGCCGATGGCTCCTACCGCGCAATACTCTGCAGGTGTGAATTCGTATGGGCCGGGTTATGGTAGTTATAACAATAATTTTGGTAATTATGGTGGAGGATATGGTGCCTTCGGTTACGGTGGACTTAGTGGTCCAGGTGTACATGGTGGTGGTTACGGGCTTGGCTACAGCACTTACAATCGTTTTGGCTTGTCAGGTGGCACAAATGCTTTGGATTCTGAAGCTCGTTTTATACAACTAGCTGAAGCTAGTTCTAGACCAGCTTTTCAGAGTATAGAATCTTTAGTATCGGCTATTGGTAACATAGCCTCAATGCTGGACTCTACATTCTTTGCATTAACAAGTTCTTTTAGAGCCATTCTCGGAGTAGCTGCTAACTTTGGACGTTTGAGAGGAGTTTTTTCCCAATTTTGGTCCACATTTGCTATATTTCGAACTCTATCTTGGATCTATAAAAAGTAAGGTTACTAACAAAAATTTCGTATGCATATTAAAAATGTGTTCATATATTAGGCTACTCTATTGGCTACGAATTTCCAACCTGGACCCATCTTCTGAGTCCTTTAAAAAAGCTTTTGCGGAAGCCCAGAATGAGACTAGTATCGAACAGCGGTCTCCAAGACTGCCGCAAAAAGGCCAGTCTCCTTGGCCTGTTTTAGCTTTTCTTAGTTTTATTTTCAGTGCACCTTATTTAATAATGAAGCTGCTGGGAACAGTAACTAATACCGCCCAGGAGGAAGGTACGTTTTTTTTTACTACATTGTTGTGATTTCTGTGTAGCCAAATTTTTATTATTCATTATCTAGTTAATAATTAGATTAGATAAAAAGAATATGGTGTTAGTTAGAACAGTTTAGTTGTTGATAAACAAAAATTTTAAAAAGTGGTTTTAAGATTTATAACCAAAATCTTATATTATTTTTAATATAGCGCGAAATCCCAGCAAATGGGTTCAGCCTATAGAATCTGTAGCACTTTTTGATTTTCATGCTAGAAATTCCTCTGAACTAACAATGCAATCAGGACAACGTGTTATTATAGCGCCAAAAGAAATACAGAATACTTTGGGCCTACTCAACACCGGTTGGGCTATTGCTACCATGGATGGCCAACTGACGGGCATAATACCTATAAATTATGTAAAATCACCACAGCAAATGAGAAGGGAACAGTTAGAAAAATCACAAAATTCACCATCACATGTACCCATTGCAGAGGTTGATGCAGCACAAAGTTTAATAAATTTGTCATCTGCTGCATTTGTTACTCCTCCCGTGCACACTGAAATCAATTCATATATTCCAGCTACAAATATAGCACCACAACTAGAAGGACCACCCACTACTGAAAGTGTAGCAACACAGAATGTTATTTAAATTTAGATAAACTTCCAAAAAAAGTGGATTTAATACTTTTATTCAGGTTTTAAATATAGCGAAATAGCAAATATTTATTTATATATGTGGGAAAAAAGTGCTAAATTCTTAGGAAATATTTTTCAAACTTGGTTTTAAAGTGAATGAAATTAAATGTAGTTCTTTATCGCGCGCAAAAACTAAGTTTAAATATTTTTAAATGTATGTATTTATTGGCAAATTTATAAAAAAGAGGAAAAATCTTTTCGATTAAACACAAATATTCGCTACAAATTTTCCAGTAGGTACATATATATAATTTAGTTGAATTATTTATAATACATACATACATACATTCATATATGTTAATGTTAGGCTTACGTGTATAATTTTAAATTAGTATTGCGTAAATTGTATTTGTAAAAAAGAAAATTGATGCTGTTCTATGGAGTGGCCTTTTATAAATTATGTAGATTAATTTTAAATAAATATTTACTCTTTTTCTAAAGATGCAAATAGGTATTTTAAATGAAAAAAAAAATACATATTAAATAAAAAGCAATAAAAATTAAAAATGTTTTTTTTTTTTTTTAAATGTGAGATGGAATTTGAGTTTTTACAGAAAGGACTTGTATACAATACATGAATTGAAAAAGATAAGTAGTTTTAAGTGCAATTTGGCTACATAAATTAGTTTTTAACTTTCAAAATAGGTTTTGTTTTAAATAAAAAATGGGAATATTTCTTAAGTGAAATATACCATTTTTACAGGGAACGAAAATTTCAAGGACCCGATTTTACCACGGCCATAAATATCTATTTGGTACATTCGACAAGAACTAAAATTTAATTTTACTACATTTCGAAGAATTTTCTTCTGCTTATGTATGTATGTACATATTCATACTCGTGTATAGATGCTGTTATTTTGATATGACCTGTGTTGCGCTAAAATACAAAAAACTTCAATTTTGTATATAATTTTTATTTACTTTGTTAAATTATCCCTTAACATCCATTCTTAATATTCTTAAATTGTTTGATTTTTCCATTTAGTTAAACGTTTAACAGCTAGTGTTGTAATCTTTTTTGTTTGTTATTTTTTTTGGAGGTTTTTTTTATTAAAGTTTATATTAAATTTTTAATTTTCTCATACTTACACCTAAATAGTAAAAATGTTTCTTGTTTTATTTTATATATTTTTTTAATTATACATTTATATAAATTTAAGTTGATTATTAAATTTTGCGTTACCTTAAAATTATTTTAGTTGCAATATTTAAAGGGATTCATTCATATGTCAGCATAACGCTTCGGCTTGGAGTTAATCAGTGTTTTACAACCTGTTTTGGAAATTCTTTCATACGACTTCTTAACTATAGCCCAAAGTTAAAAGTTTTTGGCAGATTTTGCTGGTCAGTCATGTCTAATATTATTTGCTAAAAACTACTGACGAGCCTTTTTGGTAGTATTCTTCAAGTCATTGCCTTCTTGGAAGGTCCAAGGTAGATACATTTCTTATTCTAAATATGAAGGCATCACTTTTTCTAAAATATCAACGTAGGGATTTGGTCCATAGTTGCTTTAGATAATGAATTGGTACCACTGCACAATGTGAAAAACATGCTTACATTATAATGGAGGCCGTATTATATAAGAAAGATAATTTTTTTTCCACCATACAAAATAAATTTTACTTTTTGCTCTATGCAATGCTTTAAGTGTCCCATTCTGCCATTTCGTTTTTAATTGTTTTTTTTACCTTTCACTGTAAGTACGGTCACATTACACAAATATTTGTCGAAAAAAGCGTAACTACTGCTTTTTGGAAAATATTTTTAACTTGTTTTACATAAAATTAATTCAAATCATATTATAATGCAAGTATGTAGTATTTTATATGTAAATGACATAGCGGTTACGCTTATTTCCATAAATATTTGTGATTGTGATTCCGTTTGTAATTTCTACACCATAAATGGGACACTATAAAGTATATGTATTCTGGATATTTATGAATAGCAGAGTCGATTTAGCAACGCACAGAAGTTAGTTGTTTTTGTCTTTCAATTGCTATTGAAATTCAGATGGATCGGTTCATAAATGGCGGAGCTATGAAACAAAACCCCGACGACCTCTATTTTTGACCATATTTTGAGTGGGCTTTTTGCGCATACAGAAATCTTATTGAATGAGAATTTTTTGATTTTTCCCGTTAATTTGAAATTCTTTATTTGATATAAAATATTTATTTAAATGTTTGGTTTAAAAATTGTTTGGAAATGTTTGCAAAATTAAATTAAATTTATTGGAATAAAATTATTTTTTTATTAATTTAAAAATTAAGTGCCTGCAAACATTTACTGTTTTTAAAAATATGGTTCCCAAAAAAAGATTTTTTCTGAGAACTTTTTAGTTTTTTGAACTCAAATTAATTATTTATTTTAGGATTAAAAAAAAATTGGTATTCAAAGAAAATTATTTTTATAAATTTTTTCGTATTTTTTTATTGGTTTATTCAATTAAGAATGTGGAAAGTGAAAAATGTATATATTTGACTAACACAGTGAAGGGTATATCAGACTCGGCACAGCCGAATTTAACTTGTTTTGTAAATAAAAAAATGTGTGTTAATACTAGCAAGGCATCGTCCGGTGCTAGATTTTAAATTACATTGAAAAAATCGTTTCATATGAGAAGAGTCTACTTTATAAAATAAAATTAACTGATTTAGAGAGGCTTCAAATTACTTTATATCACCGTGCAATCCAAAAAATAATAGGAGTGTAGTACGGTAGTAAATAAAATAACTGCAGGCAGTCCTATTATTTAAACCGGCACTGTATGTATATTCAAAAAATTGTTCATCTTGTTCGACAGTGGGTAGATGCTTCGTTGGATTTTACTAGCATCAATAATTAACGGAAAACATTAATATTTTAAGGCTGAAAGGTGGGATTTTGAGGGGTAAATAAACAGGTGAAATAACAGCATTCGATACCGATCGAAATTTCAATGTAATATAAATGAAAATTTGGATCCACTTTTTACGTGCACTTTAAAACTAATATTAAGTAAGTCTAGCTGAAAGCCGGGTTATGTGATCTACAAAATTTAACTTCAACTACAGGTAACTTGTAACTAATAATAGACCTTAATGTAGTAAAAAATCCCAAAATGTCAGAGTAGTATTCTCAGCCGTGAATACAGCTACAGCTTTCAGCAATTTTGTTATTTTAAGAAGTGGAAATATCTTTTGGATTCGAACTTAATCCTAAATAAAAACTGTGTTTTGTTAAACAAATATAAAATCCGAATTAAACAAACTGTTGCATTAAAACTACAATATTTTATTAGTTTAGAGATGTTTAAAAAAACATATCATTATAAAACAATGATAATCTTAAATTAAATAATATCTAAAGAAAGGAAAAAAAAGTCTTTTAAATTGCATTAAAATTTTATCCAATTATTACAAATATTTTGTTTTTATTAATTGAAATATTTTAAGAAAAATAAATTTGAAGAAACAAAACAAAAAATATTTCGCAGAACTCGTGAGAACACGCTTCTCCAATGAAACCCCTATTTTGATTTTATTTAAATCAACAAAATTTAAGTTTTCCCCCTTTAGTATATTTTTTTTTTTTTTTTTTTTGAGATTGAACACTAAAAACCGAAACTGTTGTTGAAAAATTTAGCAAAATTAATAATTAGTTAATTAGCTTACAATAAACGACATTTAAAATTAATTAAATATACATCGATATAATGTACATGTGTGTATAATATATTTATATTAATTTTTGCTTTGTTTTCTTAATTAAATTTTAATTAAAAATTTTTTTTTTGCAAGAAATTAAAATATTCTTACTTTTTATGCAGACCTAATAAGGCTGAAATAAAGGAGAAACTAAAAGAATCGGTATCCATTAAATTACTACCATCATAGCCAACAATGAGGAGTTCCTGTGGAGGAGTTTTGCCGTTTACTTTAGCATCAGTCGATACTTTAGTTTCTTCAATTATTTCATGTGTAGCTCTAGATGATGAAGTTGTTGATGATGAGGATGGCCCAGATAACAACAGCGTTTGTGTAGTGGATTTTGTTTTCATTGTTCCTAATGGCGACTCCTTTATTATGGTCGATGACTTACAAAATTTGTTTACGAGTTTTTTACTATTATTTGTTTTTAAATTTGTATTCTTTATAAAGTTTTGTTGGTTTTTATCGTTTTTTTGTTTATTACGAAATGTAATTATACTATTTACACCTCAATCAATATCACTGTGTTCCACAAGGTCTTCATCATCATCGAGATCATTTTTTATAATTACCCCTACTCCACCACCGCCTCCACCCCCACTCCTACCCCCACCATCACTGCTCACTAAAGCATTGTGTGTGGTTGTGGTAAAATCATGTTGCGAATTATCTTGAGCTAATTCAATATAATCATAGGAGGTCATCTCATCATCTGATTCGTAACTGATATCATTGGCTTTTCCATTACCATAAGCTGATATGTTTATGCACAAAATGAGAAATAAAAATTATCATTTTAATAAAATTTTTTCAAGAAAATAGCTTTAGAAATGGAAAGTTAGTTGATCTATAGAAAACTTCCAAATTTTTACCGATAGACAATTTTTCTATAGAAAATAAAAAAGTTTTAGCGACAGAACATTTTTCTATAGAAAACTTTTACGGATAGTAAATGTTTTTATGGATAACTTTAACCGATAGAAAAATTTTACAGTATGAAAGTTTAATTTTAATTTTAAATTGTTACGATAATGAAAGTTTAAAAAATAATATTTCTTTAAGAAAATATTAATCTTTTTTGGTGCTTAATGGCAATTATGTTGGGATGGGTTGCGAAATGCTTTATTTTCCATAATATTGTCATGGAATATTTAAAAATTGTTTACATAGTAAAATATTTACTAATAGGGAGGTACCATTTCAAGGAAGCTATTCCGATCTTTTGTGGATTACACCAAAATTTCGTTAACTCATGACAAGATATTTGCACCAATAATGTTGCACAAATTGATCATTTGAGAATTGAGTCAATGCAAACAGAAGTTTCAAAAAATTTCACACAAAAAATTAAAAAAAATTTAACAAAGTAGCCATTAGTACTTATTATACTAAGTAAACAATTTTTAAATTGCAAACCAACATAATTGGAATTATTATTATGTTAAATATTTCTTTAAAACACCACATAAGTACCTTCAATATATTTTTCAAAATTTGGTGGCACCAGTGTCTTGGCACGTTCGATATCTTCATACGAACATTGGCCTTTGTCCAAGCCTACAAAATAGGAATTAAAAAAATATATATTAAATACACTGTAAACAATTTAAATTCGGCAGTGCTAAGTTTTAAGCTAGGAGCACATTACACAAGCATTTATCAAAATAAGCATAACCACTGTTTTTTGGCATATATTTTTATAGTCTAATATGACTTGTGTATTGCATAAAATTAATTCAAATAATACGATAATGAAAGTATATTGTATTTTAATAAACAATTAAATTACTCTAAGCGAAAATTTCTTCAAAATATATAAACTTATTGCAATAAATATTTGTTTAATGTATAACAGTAGTACAATGTAGTACAATTCACTGCAGTAGTTATAAATACATATTTTTAATTTTTCATATTCTTGTTAAAATATTTAACAAAAAAATTATATAAATGATTTTCAATTAAATATTTCTTTGAAAATTTTTTGTTAATCCTAAAACAATAAATTAATTTCAATCAAAGAAATTCAAATTCAAAGAAATTCGAGTCTTCAGTAAGTTCATTTCTATGACTACACAGACATATGGACACTCAATAAAAAAATATTAAATACTCCGTAATAAAAGTGAGCGAAAGTATTTGGAGCTTTTTATAATTTTTTTTAACATTATAATTAAAAAATCTTCCATTTAAATTGTACTTATCATTCCACTCCACTTCACATCATATTAAATTCAAATACATGTTATTAATAATAAACCTACCAAACAATAATCCCATACGTTTAAGCACTTCGGCATCATCATGCATTTCGAATTTATCATCAAATTTAAAAATATATTCGGACCTGGAGAAAGTAAATAAGTTTATATTTTAATAACCACTTAACCTTGTTTTTTGATTAATAATATTATCACTTACTTATCATTAGTAACACTACAATTAATTTTAGTTGACTTGTGTGTATTAACAATTATGAAAGGTAATTGAATGGATGAATTTGGTGTTGGTATAATGCCCTGCCTTTCCGCCTCCTTGTTACGTTCAATTAAACTTTTAAAGGAGACTTGCTGCAGCAGAAGTTCTCTTAGTTGTTGACTTTTTTGTTTGATACGCACCCGGCGCTCTTGATTATCCTTTTCCAGTTGTGAAAATTCCTAAATAAATGTTACAAATTGTAATCGATTGTTTTTCTTTCTGTTAATATTTTGAACATGATATATTTATTACCTCTACAGCATTTGAGGGTAAACCTATCCAGCGTATTTCTTTTTTATCTTTCGATATTATTTGCAAGGCCATTAAAACATTTAAGGCATCATATACTCGCCGGCGAATATTCTTTTGATCACAGTTTTTGTCAAAGGAATTATTTTGTATTTCTTCAGCCACCAGCTCATCTGCCACTTCGTTGTAAGTGGTGGTACCTTTAACTTTAACTTTTTCACAAACTTTTAATGAAAAATGACGCAAACCTTTGCCAGCCTTTTCGGGTTTCCGTTTTCTTTGTAATGCTGCTACCGAAGCAGCTGAAACATTTTGATGGCTGGTATTCTGATTTCTATTTGTAAAGTCAGAGTTGGAAAATAATAAATAAACTTTTAATTACATTTCTTTTTCTTTTTGTATCGCATATTTACGTTTTTGATTTTGAAGCTGTGGTTTTTGCTGTATTCGTTAGAATTTGTGGTTTGTATTTATAGCGTTCCTCTTCTTTTACAACAGTCTTTGAAGTTCAATATAAAGGAAAATAAAAAAAAATATTATTTTAAATTATCTTTCCTCGCTTAAAACTTTACTTTTGTAAGAATTTTTTTATTATTATTGTTAAACTTACCGTGTGTGTTGTAAATTCATCAACTGGTTCATATTTTATTGTTGTGATATTTGTATTGCTGGTATGTTGCCTTTGCTGCATGTTGCTATTGCTGCTGCCACTACTATTTTGTGGTGTGATAACAGTATATGTGTTATCTAGAGTTGATGAATAAAATAATATAGATAAATTATTAGTTAACATCTTATTTAATATTAATATTTAAAATAAAGAAAAAAAATTACTTACTCTCTGTTTGTGGGATGTTATAATTATTTTGTATTCTTATAAATTGAGGTTGGTTTGTGTTCTGCAAAAAAAAAAAAAAAAGTATTTAATAGAAAAGCACGGAGGAAGTTTAAAGAAAATTAAATAATTTTTAATTCTAACAAAATTTAATCTTTATTCGTGCTTAACTAAAAATTATGTTGGTGTGCAAAATGAATTATTTTCCATGATATTCTCATGGAAATTTTCAAAAAATTCTCATTGGTCGAATGAAATGGGGCAGGAATTTAACAAGACTTGGAAGAAATCCACTGAAGATTCAGAGTAGCGTCTGATGAAACATCTATATGGATAAGCTTTCCCTCTTAGTAAACAATTTTTTGCAATTTTCCATGAAAATATCATGGAAAATAATACATTTTGCACACCACCATAAATTGGAATTAAGCACAAATAAATATTACATTTTGTTAAACTTTGTAATTGCAAATAATTTAATATGTTGTAAATTTTTATTCCTGATTTATTTATTTTATTTATCAGAGTGAACAACCTTGAATCAATATTTCTAAAAATTCTAAGGGAAGAAAATATTCACTATTTGCCTATGTATGCATATTTCTAAGATAGGTGGTTGAGAAAATAAACTTCTACAAATTTTAAGCATCTTTCTTTAAAAAATTTTTTCTTTATCTCTCTCTAAGCCAAAAAAACTTTTAAATTAATGGCCGTTGAATAAATAATCTCAGGTCTTTTTATTGTTTTCTTTAATTGATTAATAATAATTTCAATTCCTGAATAAATTATTAATCATTGAACTACTATAAGCATAATTTATATCAAATTATAATGTACACTATTATATAATTAAAAAAATAAACAATTTTCAATTTAACCTTCTTTACATCAAAACCCATGGTCAATTGATTAAGCAGTAAAATAAAATTACCATTTGTGAAAATGTGCCCATATTGCCGCCAACTGATGTAGCATAAACTGACGAGCCACTACTCAGTGGTTCCTGTTTAATTTCAACTTGTTTAATAACTTTATGAATTTTGCCTGTGAATATATAAAAGAAAACACATTTTAATTATTATTTTACGCATTTGCTTATAAATTAAAATAAAATCTTCAAATAATAATATGATGAATTAAGCATCTTTACACTTCTTCCGAAATATTCCACAAATTACTTAAATTCAAATATTTGCATTATATATGTAAACACAATTACTAAATACCACTTACAAGTTATTAACAATATACACAAATCTTTAGTTTTATCGAATTAAAAAAAAAGTATAAAGTAATTCGAAAATAATAACAACGACGTAAAAAATCTAAAATGAATGAATTCTTTAAAAACAATTTATTCACTCAGTCTACACTACAACTACAATAACTGGGGATGGAAAACTCATACTTTTTCTAAGAGAAAGTACCTGAAGCTAATTTCAATCATTTTTAACAAAATTCTAATAATTTCTTTTGGCATTTACACAAATAACCAATTTCGTATACGACTAGTTCATGGCAGAAAAACACTAGGTAAGATATTCCGTTTTTTATTTCCTAATGTCAAATACTTATGCTGCAAAAGAAGAAAATTCAAAATATTTGTACATATATGTGATTCTCTATTTATTGCAAGTATAAATACTATGGAAACAAATTTTTTCAGTTATCGACGAAAAAACGAGCGAGAAAAATTCATGTGTTGAATATTTTGCTTGATATTTCCATGCCTGATAGTAACAATGTAGTGCTAAACATCTTTTAAAAATACAGAGTTGTAAAAATCATAACAAAAATGTGTGTAAAGAAAACAACAATAAAGAAATCACACAAAATACAGTTGTGCTTAAAATGTTACAAATGACAATTTTCTTTACAACATTTATTTTGTAATATAAAAATAGGATTAAAAACATTTTTAAAATTCAGTGGTCAAATCTGTACAATAAACAACGAGCAACTTTAAAACCAAGTTAAATTCGGCTGAGTCAAGTTTTCACTGTGTTAACCAAATATTCACACTTTTCTCTTTCCACATTTTTCTTAAATATCAAAAAAAAAACAATATATATATATATAATTGAAACGACTAGTTTAAGCTTGAGATCGTATTAAAAAAATGTATGTATTTATTATTGGAGCGAAATACAAATAAATTTTTATAATACGACCTCAAGCTTAATAAGTAGCCGTTTCAATAAAACAAAAAGGTCAAATAAAAAACTATATAAAATTAAAAATTAAAACTATTGATAAAAAATTTTCTTTGAATATCAATTTTTTTATGCTAAATAAACAATTAATTTCAGTTCAAGAAACTAAAATTAACGGTAATTAATTGCATTTAATTTATTTAGTAGTATTTCTTATACTTTAGATTTTCACAAATTATTAAAAAATTGTATACTTATATTAAATTATTTATAATTATAATATTTAAATATTTTGAATTTGATATTTTTGTACATATATTATTTATTATATTGATCTATTTTTAATGAAATTTACAATCATTCTTCTAAATAAAATTGTGTTGCTTTCAACCTTAATATATGTCGGCATCGAGTTGTATAGCCTGAGTCTGATGTAAAATAATGTTCTCAGCATCATGTTGGTGTCTCCTCTCTGTAACCTGAAGCCATTCATATTTCGTATTACCCTACATGTTGTATTATCCTACATATCTGATTTGCTCGATGAGGTATTCTGGTACATCTCTGTTTTTAAATTTCTTATGAAATTTATTGTATTTAGTTCGTCTTTCTTTTATGTTGATCCATTTAAGTGTATTCAGCATTAGCTTTATTGAAGTATATCTGTCGCAATTCAAAATTTTACGCATTGCCCTATTTTGTAGCTTTTGTAATCTATGTAAGACCAGGACCACACACAGCAATTTTAGTTGGGCAATTCTTGATTTTATAGGAGAGAGAGAGGAAAGAGGAATGGAAAGGGGTACAAACTTGCTCGTACTCGGCAATTCCCTTTGTTTGCTCTTCGTATTTTTTATAAAGATGTAAAAAAAGAAGGCAGGTAGATTAAAAGCTGAATGAATGACTGAACAAGAATGCTAAAATTGCCGAAACAAAATTGCTTTGTGTATACAACAGCTGTAATTTTAAAAGCGAATTGAGTCCTGGGCTAACTGTTGTTCTATGCAGCATGTGTAAATAATCGTTGACCCATATTCGAAGTGTGGCTTAATCATGGTATTATAAATGTTTATAGAATCTCTTTTGCGAAAAATTCAGCAGCAATTCATAAACAGTAGAACAAGATAGTAATTATTTCCAGCCAAATATTGCACCGTAAATTAACTTTCTCGGTAATTATGTTGGTGCATTATTAATCATGAATAAAGATTAAATATTTGTATTTAAACTTCATGCAAAACTTGTTTGCTGGTTTTTTTTTATTTCTTTGTACTGGCTGATTATTTTAGAATAATCACAAAGCAGGCCGAAAAAAGTTATATTTTACTTGCCCAAATTTTATGTCCGGGGATCACACCTACAATTTGCCAAACTAAACTAACAAAAAAGCAAGTCAGCTGATAGTAGTCGAACAAAACAACTTGAAAAAGAGAATTACTAAACGTTTTCTTTACGTGTAAATAGGGGAATATTATTGTTATTATTATCACTAGGTTTAAGTACCGCGAACCAGAGGATCTTTTATACAACCCATGTGTTTAGTATTTAGATCATATAACGCTAATTACTTGTTCAGTGAGAGCATTTCCACTTCTTTGGAAGACAACAAAAAGTCTCTCAGAAGCCTTGCCTTACTAGATCGTAAGGTCGGAAATGTTGTAAAAATTCATCATGTAAACCAGACACTTCATTGGGAGATTCTAATATTTCCTATCTTACACTATTGTTATAAGAAAATGATGTACTCATGTACAACAGAACTACTAAATACATAATTACTATCAATTCTGGTATTTTAGCATGCCAGTACAGTAAGTCTTATGCTTACTTATATTTATCTAATAAAATTTATATTTTTCTTAAAAAAATATGTACTCGAGCATCACAGAATGTAACCCACATGCACATGCACTCACTAAAAATCTTCCGCTAAAATTATTGTGGTCGTCTTCATAATGAAAATCATAAACAACTTGACTTCTGCTAACTTAAATTAGGATTACATTTTAAATCAATTGATAACAAGCGTTTGGAATATAAAACCTGATAGATCTATATTCATATTAAAAAAATCCTAGTTGTCAAGTATATTTAATTAGTTATTAGAAACTTGGAATATGATATTACTTTCAATTAAGATTTTTACAAGAGAAACTCTGATTATATCGCCATATAAGTTTAAAAAAAGATAATAGAAGAGTGTGAACATAGTACCTTACGCACACGTAGCTATTAAAAAAAAAGCAATGATTGAAAAACTAAAATTTGGTAGTATTCTTGATTTTTCACGGCCTTCTGTGGACTGATTATTCTGATTTTTTGCATAGACGTTATGCAAAAAATCATTTCTGCCAAAACTTTTTGTTCATTTTGTATTTATTTGAAACAAAAGCTCACTAACACAAATATGGCAAAAAAGAATTGAAGTAATCACAGTTATCCACTCATAGCATTCATGGACCGATCAGGCTGTTTCAATAGCAAACCTGAAGACAGTAAAAACTGACAGATTGGTGTATTAAGCTTCAGTGTCTAAGATGTGTTTGTGACTAGACATGGGTATAACATTTAATTATTATTTGTGTTCCAAAATGATTTAATCTACGATCGCATTTAACAAATATATAATCAGCATAACCATTATGTGATCTACATATTTTAAAAATATATTCGAGTAGATTAGTTTAATTTTTTATAAAAATTATTATATTATTTGAATTATATTTATGTAACACAAGTAATGTTAGACTAGAAAAATAATTGCCAAAAAGTATTGGTTACGCTTATTTCGAAAAATATTAGTGTAATATAACCGTAGCTATAGAAGCTATCCTACAAATTTGGGAACAATTTTTCTAACTTGTAGTTAATAAAATAACATCGTGTGTTAAAGATTTTTAGTGCTATCAATAGCGAAATAAAAAACAAATAAAATCATTAAAACTCACTCTTCTTCTGTTAAAAAAATGTGGGCAACAATTTTTTTTTATTTTAAATTCTTTCTTGCGTTCCATTTTATTATAAATTTCTAAAAATATTCTTGTTATTATTGTTGTATGTACTTGCACACGAGGAAATATATGCATAGTATGTATGTATGTACGTAATCTTTTTTTATATTTTATATTAAATGGGTATAGTAAAGGAAATAAAATTAATCAAAAATGTAAAACAACCAAATAAATAGTTATTAAAAGAAAAAAAGGTAAAAGAAAAGACTTAACATGAAATATTTTATTGGTTCTCTATAATACGAAGAGTTCGGAAAACGAAAATTACACCGCCAATATTTTGCATTAGTATGAATATGCCAATCATTATTTCATTTAAAACTTTGGACCACTGTCTTGTACTCTAAAATACTATTTATGAAGTGTTTCCATGCTATTAAAAGCTCTTTTATACAAGTAGAAATTATAAATTTATTCTTCTGAATTATTTTGATATCATGACAGTACTTTTTTTTAGACTGTAAACCACTTTGCTATCACAAAATGTACAATGGAGTGTAACTTGGAATTTGATTATATAATCTGATAATCACGCGTAAATCTCATTGAAAGGAAACATGCCTATATGCGTTGTTTCGTCAAGTCCAAAACCTTGACATAAAGAACTCTTCTGTTTTGTAATTCATTTTTTATTGGCCTGCGGTACTGCCATTGCGGATAATTGGCTAGATAGTCATGTATATACTTTACAATGAATCAATACTTTTAAGGTTCTGCACGCCTTAAAACTAACTATAATATGGCGGCTTAAAGATGCAACAACAAAAAATTAAAGAAAAAAAATTTTTTTGAAAAGGGGGATGGTATGGTGCAGATAATCTAAAATGTAAAAAAATAGACCACATGCGTTGTTAGTTTCTAAATATTGTTCGTTGAATACATTACCACAATAAATATGCATGTCTTAAAGCATAAAAATTACTTACCATTTTCATCCTGAAAGAAGTAATTTATTTCACCTGTTGTGGCAGAAGCTGCAGTTGCAGTCGATGAATGCGCCATTTTTCTCCAAGTTATTGTTAAAGTAAATTATGAATTTTTTTCAATACTGTGATGATATTGCTAAAAACAGTAATAGATTATGTATTTGAAGCAAAAGTGAAAACGATTGAAAAATGTTAGGAAGGATTAAATCATTACGCGTTAATAATTTATATTTTCCGTTTGCAGAACGCGATTAAAATATATACCGTTGAAATTTTAATTTTTTTTAATGATATGATGACGTTTTATTTTCGTAGTTTTAACTTTTTTTAAGTATTCTTGGGAACGGTTAAGAATTTTACCGAAAGCCCAAATTCTTTAACACACGTTCTTTTATCTAAGTTAATTATTGTTAGGAAACCACAACCATTTATTTCTTATCTATTTTAAGCACCTTCATTTTTTCATCAAAATAACTGCGAAGAAAATTTGTCTTACTATTTTGTAGTAGTGTATTTCTATCACCAAATTTATTAAAATGCTTTTTTGCTACAATTTCATTTTTCTCTTATATATTCCGGCATGACTTTGGAAATAATAAATAGAATTATAGTTTTATTCATACATATAAATTTCATTCAAAATTTTGTTTTGCTTTAACAAAAGAGATTCACTTTTTCCTATAAGCAAAATGGCGTGAAAAGGTATTTCCAATTCCAGCGTTTACAACTTTTTTTCTTTTCTACACCACACACACCGAAAAAAGTACGAATTTTCAAAGACGTATTACTACCCCTTTTACTTAACCGATTTTTATCATTATTGCACCAAAAAATTCAGAAAAATTGAAATTTTCAGATGGTGTAATTTTTAAAAAAATCGGTGAGGTTTAAGACCTTGAAAAGGGGCACCAAAATTTTCTTATAATTTACCAAATGCGTCGTGTTGGACTAAAATGAGCGAGCAAATGACCCGAGTGTAGCTCAGCTGTTTCACCGCGCGCCAAACAGGCATCTCTTTGTGTTGACAACGTGCCAAATTAGGCGCTTATTTTGAAGCACAAAAGTTTTTTACTATTAAATCATAATTAATAGAACAAAAACAAATAAAACAATCCATTAACCAAGAACAAAAGCTCTTTAATATTTTTTTACAATTAATAGTTCAAAGTTTGTGTAAAATTTGTAAAGTTAGCAATATATATTTAAATAAATAAATTCATTATCCATTCGCCTAGGTGGTAGAAAGCGTTAAAAGATCAACATTGGTTTTTTGTTTTACGCACCGTTTACTGACATTTATCATATCTTGCTTTGTTACTTTACCAGTGTTGCGTTTTTCCAGCTTAGTGTTGCCGGATCCTTAAAATTGTACACTATGCGACATGTAAAAATTATATAAAATTTGTCACAATTGTAGAATTTGCTTGTTACTATTTAAAAGAAATTTAGTCGTTTCGATTTTATTGTCAATCATTTTGATAAGTTCTCAATATCAGGTTTTAAATTTTATATCTACGAATGAAAAAGTAACTACGTGCAAGTACTTAAGTTAAAAAATATTTTAAACAATTTTTTATACCCGACTAGTTGGTTATGTATATCGTCATATGATTTCATTAAAACGTTTTGTTAATTTTTCACAATCTCGACTTTTTCTTGTGTATGTAGTAAAGGGCTTTAATGAAATCATATGACGATATGTATTATAGACATAGCAGTTTTGACCCCAAGTGAATTTTTAGTGTTAACCCAAGCATATGTTTTTTGTAATTCTATTTAATGACTGTTTATACAATTTTGTAAAATAAAGGTTTTGTTTAATTGTGAAGAGCAGTAAAATTTTAATTGTGTTAGAAAAGTATATACATTTTATTGTCAAAACGGATTGTAGTACTACAGAAGATATGAAGCCTACACTTGCCGCTGATGAAATGTTTCCTGAAGGTGCAGGCTATATGGACATGGAAGAAGTAAGTAGTATCTAGCATAGGAATTGTTATTGATGAAGAAAAACGAAAATTTCAAATTGATTGCAAGAAATGTGTAAAAAAGTGCGGTCTTACTTTTCGTATATAAACCTTTCAGGCGGTAGTCGTTTATCTCAGAACTAGAGTCCTTAGTGTGCCGTCGTTCACTTCATTATTCAATAACCATTTACAGCCTATAATTTAATTTTCAAAAATCCCCAAGTTAAAAAACTATGGTTTTAAAAGTTTCATATACTTTTTTTTATTACGGATAGGAAATTATAAAAAATATGCTGAACATTTACGTAAGTTTTAGATGTACTTGCGATCATATCCCTTAATCAATTTAAAGCTTGAGAAAATCCTTTGCAAGATAAGTGTATTTTTAACTAATGAAAGTGATAGCGTTTGCGTTATGTCATAGCTGAGGATGTTGATGTCGACAGATCGACACAAAATAAGGTAGATCGACATACCGAAAACTTAACTTTCCCTTCTAAAAAGATTCCAAGTGAGAAGGCACATTTTCCTAAAAAGTAAACTGCGAACAAATTAAATTTTTAATTAACGACTTGATTGAAGAGATCGAGTTAGATATGCATATAGCGGGGCATTATTTATTTCGTGATTAGTTAAATTAAAATATTATACACACGTGCATAAATACATATATTTTATTTTCAGTCTGGTGGATCTTCGAGTATTTTAATGGATTTAGCTAGCAACGAAAAACATGTTCATGGTGACTTTTACAATGATTTCGATGATCTATTTGATGATGAGGATGACATTATTTTAAATCTTACCGCTGATAATAATGCCTAAATAAAGCCAAATAAAAAAATTGCGAAAAAATTTCTTTTTTTTATACTTAATTTTTTGTTTTGTTTGTTTTTCGTTTTTATTTCTTTTTTCACTTATATTACACAAGAATGTTTTGTTTTACTTTGATGGCTAAATTATTGATACGTTTTTTACACAATTATAAATTAATCAATTTACAAATGAAAACAATTTAAACTTAAGCAAGACTAGCACCTTAACTACAATAATAATAATAAAAAGAACAAATGCGGTGACTGCTGACTACTTACCTAATTTAGAGTATACATAAAGAAACAAAAATTAACTAAAACTTCAAGTTAAAAAAAATAATAAATAATTAACTACAAAACATATATAGTACATAAATATTGCATTTCTTCACTTGTTTAGAGTTTCATTTTATAATATGAAAGCAATTAAGTTGTGTTATATAAAAACATTGATAAGTCCAAGGCTTCTTTTGTTTATACTTAAATTTCTATTTATACATACATAGTATATTATACGAATGTATGTGTACAATGTTGTGTGGTTCTTTTTTAAATTTCTTTAGTTGTGTGTATGTGTTTTTGGCAAAATTATTTGCTCTTTGATGAGTATTCTTCGCGGCATGACAAATATTGTTCATTTTCTTTTTTTTTTTTAAATCTTTGCTTTAATACAATTTTCAATTAAATAAAGAAAAATATATTAAAAAAACTTAAAAACTAGGACACACATTTAACCATCTAATGGAGGCCCTAAATACACCATCGAAACCTCCGTATTACCATAAACAGCTGACACAGTTGGATAAAGTTTTTTATCGGGTAAACCTAAAGAAAAATTTAAGTGAAAATTGCAATTATATATTTTAAGTATGTTACAAAGTAAAATTGTGTTTTTTTTGTACCAACCTCTAAATGCAACACCTAAAAATTCATAATTTTTTTCAAAAGACAATGTATTATCATCGCAGTCTAGTATAACACGTATTCTTTCACCCACCTATTTAATAATAGATACAATTATTTAATTTTTTAGTAAATGTTATAATAAACTTACTTGATATTTGGGAGCATTATTTAATAATGGATAACTGCCTTGTGCATCACCATTATGTAGTAAGTGATTTTCTACTAAATTCCAACCCCAACTTTGATCGTCTGATCCTAATAAGGCCACATAACCATGACACTGCAAGGCTGCTTCTTTCGTTGATATACCAACAACAGCCACTGTACCTAATGGTCCTTCCCATATCACTTCCCAAGTATGACGTCCATGGCGAAAACCTATTTTACCTCGAGCTGCATCCGTACTCTGAGCGACGGGATTTCTGAAAAAAAATGTTATAAAATACATTTTCAACATTTTCTTTTTAAATAAATTAAAGAAGCAAGAATTGATTATAAAATAGGCTTTGTTGTTAATTTCCTGTATTTATTTAGGATAGTGCAGAAAAAGGGCTTTCAAATTTAATTCTTAAAATTTGAAATTTATGAGTTTAGTTGTTGTAAACGAGTACGACAATGTTAAACATTTACTCGTATTCATTACTACAACAAAACGTATAAATTGAATACATAAATAAATAAAAAAAATTCTATAACTGATTTAATTGTTTTATAAATTGAATTTCAGATGACAGTTCCAGAAATTTTCAAATATATAATTGGATATTTCAAGAAATTTACGAAATTTAAATTTATAGGAGTTTATATTTATTAATGATTTATTAGAATCAGTAGATAAGTTACGCAGTCCAGTAAAGATATCAAAAATATTAAAACATCTTTTCAAGATATGGTTGCAGCTACATATTTTATAGAAACGAGTGAGTACATATACTTTTAATTTTAATTATGCAAATATTTTACCATATACATACTAAAGGGCTGCACAAGCCCATTTGAAATGCATAGTATGTACACCAGAGTATATTGTAACTGAAGTATTTGTTTTGATATATGATAGAACATTGCTTGACAGTATTTAAAATCAGGGATGATGCTTGAAAGCTATTTCAAGTATGCTTGTGTAGCCCTTTAATACATACATACGTACAATAAAAGAAAAAAAGTTGTTAAGTTGACCCTGCTGGCTTTAAGCTTTTAATGCTTATACCATCGCCAATTAATAAATATGTAATATATACCTTGACACTGTTTTATGTAATAACTACATGCTAATTTTATTTTGCTAAATATTTGACAACTCTTGAGCATGACTTTAAAATTGTTTTATAAAATAGTTTTTTTTTTTAATTTTGTCAGTTACATACCCAGAAAAGATAGCATAAATCACGTTTAATAAATGTTAAGATACATTTTTGTATCTACTTTAGTATTACAACAATATCTAATTTATTTACCCGCCAATTAGACTTACAAATTAAATTTGAATTGAGTACTTTCAACTTCTAAGGTTCTTGCTTGCGAAGTCTAATCGATAATTTAATTATAAAATTTAAATTCATTTAAATTCTTAAGATATTTTCCATACATATTTTAGAACCTTTTAAAATATGATACTGTAGGCATAAAATATACAAATTCATGCACTTAAATGATAACAAGCGGCCACTACCTTAACATCGAATGTATGTGTATAGTTGTTCAGTATTCTTTATATTTCATATATTATTTATATTTTTTAAATTACCTATGCAACGTAAAACCATTTGGTTTAATATATACATTCCTGGAGCAATCATTTGGATTCCAGGCATGATAAAATGCTCTCAGCTTCATTTTATATGTGGGTACCGATGACAGTAGATCTGATTTTAAAGCCTCTTCGGGCAATTTTCGTATACAGTAGGTACGCCAAACATCACTATTCTCATCGTCTAAGTAGTTTTTCCAACTTCGACATACCAAAGCACAATTCCTAAGATCACGTAAATCTAAATATGAGAATATTACTTCCAACACATTGTAGTTGATCATTGAAGCTATTAAATCGACCATTTCTATATATGATTATTTTATGTTTTTATTGCTTAAAACGACTTTGTTAGTGCAATCCAGCTGAGACAACCAACAGCAGCAGCAGCAGCTATAGTGTTGACAGGTTGTCTAAGTGTTTTAAAAGATATTAAAAAAACTTTGCCAGTGTTTTTTTGTACTTGAACACGAAATTCCTTTGTAAACTAATTTTTTATGGTTTGTTTTGTGTATGTTCCTTTTTTTAATTTATACGTCTACCCCCTTACGAAAATCCTTTTATCAGCAACAGTATCAATTTGGGGGTGGGTTCAGTGGCCGTTTGTTTTTCACTCTGTACACAAAACTGTATTTAATTTGCAATTATATTTCAAATGTATTAATAATCATTTTCGAACAAACACTATTAGTTTTATTTTTATAAATTTTCATAAAATCTTTACACAGATTAGTGTATGTAAATATTTTGTTAAACATAAAATCGGCGAAACGTGTCCTATAGGTAGCAAAGTTGTTGACTAATGAAAATCGGTGACAGTTGTAACACAGGGTGCTTAATGCAAATGCTTTATGAGAATTATTTGCAGTTCCTAACAGTATGCAACGTATATACTATTAAAATTTTTGTCGGGCTACCATATTTTTAAAATTATAAAACGAATGCAATTTAACTCGCTAGTAAATATGATGAGCTTTTCGATACTACTATGAATTTCGAGGGAGTTTTTCGTGCATGTTCTGTATTCCACACGGATTTGAAAAAATGTGGAATTAATTTTTTTTCTTCTTATTAAATGAAAACTTTTATGTTTTTTTAATTCTATCAATAATTTCGCACCCAAAGCGAAAACAAAATTTTAAAAAACTTAAAATGGACCACAGAGTAGTTATGATGTGCTGAATTTTTCAATTCCGAATAAAATATTCGGATTCGGAATACAGAACAGCACTGTTTATGAATAATTTTAAAATACAGACACATTTTGCGTCGACCTGTATCGATTCGCGTTGCTCCAGTTTTTAAAAATTTACTAGTTTATTTCGATATATAAATTAATTGCTCGTATTAGAAAGATTTAAAATTTTAAAATAAAGTAAGAGCTTCCTTCATACAAGTGTCTAACAGTTGTAATCGGCAATTTTTTGAACAGTTTTGGTAAAGTTTTTAATTACACTATTCTATAATTTTATGTAGAAAAAAAAAAGTTTTAAGAATAAAAACTGTTTATTTGGTTTTTAAAAATGTAAAACTTTTCAAGGAATTTTTTTATTTTATTTAAATTATTTTATATTAATTTCAATTAATTTTCGATTTCTTCTACTTTTAAAATATTTTCTGTGTTCTTTCTTTCATTTGTTTCGTTCTCCTGTGATTCTATTTTCCTTTGCATTTTTTGCTGTAGCAATATTTCTCTAGCTTTGCATTCCTGCTGATAAAACTTATTTAGTATAATTGAAAAATAGTAAACAATTTCTACCACAGAAATCATGCTCATGCCAACGAACAAACTGAAAGCACTCCCCAAATTAGCTAAAAAAAAATTAATTATTACATAATTTGTTGTTTTGAATATAAACAAAAAAAAAAAAAAAAACTAAAGATAAAATAATTTCTATTTGGAATTTAAAAGTTTAACAAAATATTAATCTTTATTTGATTAAACTTTTATTTATTACTGAGGATTCGGAGTAGCGTCTGATGAAATGGTCCATATAGGTATGCTCTCCCCTTCAGTACTTATTGTACTGAATAAATAACTCATGAGAATATCATGAGTAAAAGAATAAATTTTAAAACCAACACAATTTCTGGAATTAAGCACAAATAAAGATTAATATTTTACTAAAGATAAAAATTATAAATTTTATAGTATAATTTATTCGATATTAAGCGGAACTAATTGCCTTGTGTTTAAATATTCCGCAAATTGAAAAATACTTTTTTAACTTGGCTGTGTATTATTAAAAGCACGGGTGCAAACACATTCTAGTCAGCTTCCGAGCTCTTAATTTCTTTCTTGTTGTTGAGGAGTTTTAATACTTACAAACCAATGTTACCATATTCGACAGAAGATCGTGACGTATTCTGCGATAGATCTGAGAATTCATATAAATGTGAATAACGCTGTAGTCCTTTTTAATGTCATCACTAAAATTGTTAGCATGAAATAAAAATAGTTAAAAGTTTTCTGATATTGTGTATGTAATTGTTTACACTTACTAAAACGTATCAACAATTGGAGCATTCAATTGTAAGGGGGCATTGCTTACTTCGACAGTGTACGATATACTTTCGCAGCTTCTATAACAATCGCATTGAGAATTCTTAAAGCGGCCAATAATAGCGGCTAAAATCAAATGACATTAAGACACAAGAATTATGCATTTTTTTGAAAAGAAAATTTTACTCACCGTAATTTTGCATTATACATTTTATATCCTTATATGTACATAAGCGGTGATTGGTTCTATTGCTGTAATAAAAATATGTGTAACAATTGCAAAATTTAATCATTTTTTCAATACGACAATTTAGTTCACAATTAAATCCCAAATTTGCCTTAAAGAATTTAAGTGGCTTTTCATGAGGTAGAACACATAAACGATTTTCAAAAGAAAGATCTTTAACCGCTTGTGAGCAAAAAGTTTGTACAGGTCTAACTGACATAAAAACTTCTTCATTGAGCGGCACAAATTTAATAAGGGAATCAGAACCGGGAAATACATTAGCTTCGTGTATTAATATTTTAAAACCGTTTGAATATGAATGAATCAAATCATGCATGCTGCCATTATAATATAAAATCAGAGAGATACCATTGTTTAGTCCTGCATAGGAATAACGGCTGTTGCTTTAAATTAAAAAAAAATATATATATAAATAAAAAAAAAAAAATAATTGGAATTAAATTTTGATTACTTACTTGTTCTGGTTTAAATTAAAAGAGCAACAATACCCTCTAAATGTGTAAGAAATTTGAAATAATGTGTTACAGGGCACAATCACATTCATAAAACGGCATCTGAAGATTAAATCATTACAATCCCATCTAATGTTTTGAATAAACTCTAAAATTTTTAAATTATTAAGCTTCAATACTTCGTCTAACACTCTTGCTCTTCCCAAGTATACTTTGCTGTAATACAAGAAGCCATAATGCAAATAAAATAAACTAAGTATCTCATCCACATTAGTGAAGTTTGGTAGAATTCTTAAAGAAAAATAAACGCATGCATAAGTTAGCAAATAAAATTATATGAAAAATTACAAAAAAGACAGACTTGACTTACAAGGTTTCCAAATATGCTTTTGATTTCTGCCAACTGAACATTATTTCTGGACAAACGGTTGTGGATGGGAATATTAAACTCGATATGGGAGCATGATCGCTTTCCACATTCATACGTGTCGGATTACTGTGATATTCCATATAAAAAGTGAAAACCATTACAATCGCACAAGTAAACATAATCAAAGTGATTAATATCCATATAAATCTAAATAGAATTGTAAGTTATAAGAAAGGTCTTGCAAGAAGGATAGATAAAGGAATGCCATTACACCTGATGTATTTATTAGTTTCCTTATCTTTGGTATATTTCAAACCATGTATGCTGGAGGCATCACAAAATGCATACCAAGTACGTTTAATTGCTCCATAAAGAGCTGTTACAGATTCATCTATATCTGCGGGCTGCAATTCGGCAACACCCATGTTATCCTTTAAGGGAAAGTAACAAACTTACTATTCACTTGCAGTTTCATAAACTTATTGATAAAAAAATTAATAAATTTCTTGTTTTATATTAAACATTTGACCTATAATTTGGTTAACAGTTGAAACAGCCTTTTCGTTTGTTTAGCTGGACAACCCTTAATTAAATTCAAATTAATTTAATGCAACCAAGACTGCCATGTTTTTTAAAATTTAGTTTCTAAAACAAATCTTATAAATAAAATCTTAATACGTATTAAGTTTTCACAATTAGTATAAATCTATAAAAATCGCTAGACTACATTAACTGTTAACTTGATTCTTCGAATGTAATTCATTCCTAGATTAATTAGACACCAAAAAACCTTATACAAACACAAGCTTAAAAACCGCTATGTGTAGCGAAAAATCTCCATATGGCAGCTTTAAGCAGTAATACTTTGTAATTGTTTAATAGTTGTCTTGCCTACTTTGAGGATGTTTTTATTCCCGTTAATTCTGTATTGGATTTTTTATACAAAATACTTGTGTTGAGTGTTAAGCTAGCCATACACATATTATTTGTTCGCACGGATTTGTTGAGAATCAGAATAAAAAAACGCCGACGAGTAAATATGAATTGTGGTTATTTTTTTTTTGTGTACTTAACAAGAAAAAAAGAAAAGAAGTAACCAAAAATATTTTTTTGTAGTTTTGTCTTTATGAACATCAGTGTTTGTCTCTCAATAAATGAGAAAAATGGTGAATGTTCGCTTATTAGCCCATTAACATCCAAAAATTCCATTGTAATTGAAAATTTTCACTCATTCTGACCACACACACACATATAATATGTGTATGGCCAGCTTTGTTATTGGTTACATACAACAGGACTGAAGAAGCATACTTGAAGTGACTTACAAGCACTTTATATTATAAATTATTACACATGTTCGTAGTGATGTGCGGCTTTCAAGTATGCTTGTGAAGCTTTGTTATAACAGTGAACATAAATTTATTTATTTAAATTGCTTACTAGCCTTTTTCAGCCAATCTCGCCCATACCTTTATTCTGTGAGTGGAAATTCTTGGAGTCAGAGCAATCTGTTGTTATTGTTGTGGTTAATTCGAATTAATTTGTTGATAACTGAACATGACCCACATAAAAGTACACGGCGAATTTTCTTGGGGTATAGAGGCTGTATTTTATGATAGATTTAGAATTGACGAATTGTACTTTGGATGTTGTATTTCTGGTGCACTTCCGACAAGACTGATTCCATGAAAAACACAGAGAGTCTCAAAGATAATACCATTTATCTTGAGATACTGTTCTATTATCTTACAAATTGTAAAAGGTACCGAATGACTGGTGCTGGGAATTGTAGTTTTTTAAACTCAAGAAGCAGAAATCAAAATTATTTCTGGCACAAAACATTTTCCACCTCTTCTAATATAATCAGTATGGTTGCTTCTAATACATTTGATGAAGCTTTGCAAACTTTTTAAGGAATAAATATTTCTTGTAAGTATAACTGGCACGAAAGCTCTTTAAGCATTCCGGATGTATATAATGAATTTTAAATTTCTATTAAGAAAGCAACAGCTTGATCAATAATTTTTTTAATCGATTTATATGTGTTTGAAACTCCTGATCTAAAATTTTAATCGTTAAAAAACCAATTTCAATTATTTTGTTGAAAAAGTGAGTATAAAAAGGAAGATGGTCGGTGTAAATTTATATGGCATTTGACAAGTATAGACCAAATTTCAGATAAATCTATTGAAAATAATATTTTAATCATTAAAAACTAATTTTTAATAATTTAAAAATTAAATTGGAGAAAAATGCGTTGGGAAAGAAAATTTTTTATAGTTATTGGTAGTTAAAACACTTGCAACTTTTAAACTATTCAATTATTGATTATAAAACAATCAATGTTACAATTTCAATTTCTATACTGTGAAATAATATTTAAACATAAAATATTATTAACAAAATATTAATCTTTATTTGTGCTTAATTCCGGAAATTTCGTTGGTTTTAAAATTTATTCTTTTACTCATGATATTCTCATGAGTTATTCATTCAATACTGAAGGGGAGAGCATACCTATATGGACCATTTCATCAGACGCTACTCTGAATCCTCAGTAGGTTACTCCCAACGTTTCTTGCAAACATTAGAACCTTTATATTGTAAAAGCAATTGACTAAATAAGAATTATTAATCAAGAGTTACAAAAAAAAAAATTCAAATATTCAAACAAAAAACTCAGTAAGCATTATTACTTATTGTACTGAATGAATAACTCATGAGAATATCATGAGTAAAAGAATAAATTTTAAAACCAAAAAAATTTCTGGAATTAAGCACAAATAAAGATTAATATTTTGTTAAACTTTTAAATTCCAAATAGAAATTATTACATATAAAATATTATTCATTCTCGTTTTATTATTTCAACTTAAATAAACGTTTTCTGTTTTTATAATCAAATTGTTTTTCTGAAAGCATAACAATAGTGAATATACAAACAGAAAATTAATTTTTTTTTATAGATTTAATTTAATAGATAAAAAAATATTTGTAAAAAATAGTTCAGTAAAAGTAAAAAAAGTCTTTGTATGCATGCTTATGCATATCTGTACCAACGGCCGAAATAGCTCAGTTGGGAGAGCGTTAGACTGAAGATCTAAAGGTCCCCGGTTCAATCCCGGGTTTCGGCAAGAAATTTTTTTTTTTAATTATTTATTTGCTAAAACTTTTTATATAAATAAAAAACATACATTAAAGCTTGTGCTCATCAGAACCTACAGAAAAATTATTTTTTTTCAGGATGTACTTGTTTGATAACAGATGGTTACTTGCCTAATTCGACGTTTGAACAACTCAAGGCCTAACATTGCTTAAGCAATTTTAAAGAAAGTTTTAGGTGGCTATAATGTATTTATGAACTTTCGCCACAGGTGCAAACTAGAGAATATTGGCACTTTTGGAAAAATATTCAATTTCTTTTTATATCTTAAATAAACGACAGCGTTTTAGCCACTTTAATGGCTATTGGCCGCCGATGGGCTAATGGAAATTCTCGGCGGGCTTTGCGAACGATCTGGTAATCATGGTCAGGGGGCAAGTTTGACTCTGTGATTGGCAATCGAATGCAGACGGCTCTTGACACCACTCACAGATGGTGTCAGGAGAGTTGACTTTCGATAAATCCGGTTCCCTTCTACCAGAAGGACTTATTTCTGGCATTTAAGTTGAATTTATATCATTCACGTGTTGAGAAACTTGTAATAGAATTTCATTAGGAATATTTTTGTAGTGTTCATATACTAAAATGGAAGATTCACATCGCCGATTCACAATTAAAATTTAAAAAAGGACTGAATTTAACATAAGACCAGGCGTAAACTTTCAAAACACCGATACACGTGTACTTTGTACCTTGGGCCCATCTATCACAATCAGTGTTCACAACCTTGTTTTTTTTTAAATTAGATTTTAACGTACTCGTACAGTTTTATAAAAACTAAAATCACAGTGAGGTTATGCCAAGAAAAGAAAACACTTTTTAATAAATTTTCAAAAATACAATAATTTTTGGAATATCTTTATTGAAAAACTTTTAAGATTCTTAACATCAATATTTATTTATTAATTTTTTTTTATAATTTTTGTTGGAAGTTTTAATAAAAATATACCTTAAATTTATTAAGTTAAAAAAAATGTTTGCTGGGTAAAGAAATAACCAAGCCAAATGTTTGCAGGGCTACACTTGGAAGCCACTTATCACTACAAACATGTCTAATATTTTATAATAAAAAGTGCTTGTAAAACATTTCAAGTTCGCTTGTGCAGCCCTGCCACCACCACCTTCTTTCTTAAGGCGCCCTAATCAACTTCTACTTTATGAACAGAACATTAGAATTCTGAGTGTTACCCACTTTTATTTGCATGCTCTTATATAAAGGGTGTCTCAGTAAGAGCGCACCTTTTTATTTTGAGAGAGTTGGCATTTGCTTATTGTATTGCCAATCAATTTTTAGAGAAATCTGTTAACAAACAAATACAGCCATTCACTACTTTATGTAGGCTCATGCCTTTGCTAGCATTATTAGCAGTGGCGCCAACTAAACCCGTAAATAAAATATTTCAAACTCTAATTTAAGGCTTAAATTAAGTATCGCCACATATCTTTTTAAAAATCATTAAAAAGTTGCCTTATAAATGGGCTTGGCTGGTCCAAAAGTATATGGCGACCTTCCTTGGAGTATAAAGATTATTTGTGTCAAATTTCAAATAAACAGAAAATGAATTTTTTTATATAAAAACTAAAGGCTGGGTGTCGCATACAGCTGAAATTGAAACTGAATTTTTTTCACTTTCGGTTCATGCTTTTTCAGTTCTGAAACAGCAACTGAATGTTGCTTAGGTTGCAACATACAGCTGAAACTGAATCAAAGGCAAATGTCATATTCGGCGTTGTTTACGTTTTTTTCAATTAATTCACACGTGCAATTGAAATTTCACGAAAAATGCAAAGTAAATATTCATTAAATGCGTTTAATTATGCCAATGCGATGTTCGAACACGATGTTTGCATTGCCGTGCTTCTTTTGAAATTGAAAACTAAAAGGAAAAGTCCACAAAGAATGTACAAACGACGTGATTCAGAAGGCTCAATGAACATTTTGGTGGACAGGCATCTGACGGATGACGATACCAAGTTCAAAGCATATTTTCGTGTGAGTCCGTTACTTTTTGCCGAAATTGTGAAAGTACTGATACAAGATCTGGAT
The DNA here is from genome assembly GCA_947397855.1 of Thelaira solivaga. Classification (NCBI taxonomy): domain Eukaryota; kingdom Metazoa; phylum Arthropoda; class Insecta; order Diptera; family Tachinidae; genus Thelaira; species Thelaira solivaga. The sequence continues at coordinate 48,679,676 of OX377614.1, forward strand.
GGGACTGTCACGACTTGGAATCAGAACCCAATGAATGCACATCAAAAGCTATGCATCATGTTGCGCTACTTGGCCACCGGTGAAACATTTGGATCTCTAGCTTTTCAATATCGTGTGCACCGTTCAACCATTGGACGGATTGTGGACAAATGTTTTGATGGAATTATTAAAAATTTCTTGGAGAAAGCAATTCCGACTCCAACGACTGCATCATTGTAACAAAATATCGAGAATTTTTTTGCGTGTGACAGTATCGACAGCTGTCGATTTTGACACGTCAAAAATCACATTTCAGTCGGACACCGACTGAAATTAAGTCAAAAGTACTTTTTTTTAGTTTCGTTGCTAATGTACTGAATTCGGTTCCAGTCACCAGCGACTGAAAAATCGAATTCAGCTGCTGAATTCAGCTGCTATTTAGTTTCAGTCACAAATGTATAGAATGCAGTTTCAGTTTCAGCCTTAACTAATATTATAAAGAGGAAAAATTGTTTTTTTTTTGGTATTTCTGGATAAACTCTAAAACTACCTAACCGATTTTACAAATTCTTTCACCAACATAAAGCTCCATTATCAATAGTAACATAGTTTGTATAACATAACGCTACACTCACGTTTACGTATGTATTCCAAGAATGGTCACTGTATATTCTGGGATCGGCCACGGTCAGTAAGAAGTCTTGAAACCGAGGTAAACCCAAATGTTGCTTATACAATCTGTTTAGTCTAGGAATTTCTACACACGGGAGGACGGGGGCAACACCGGTAGAGACCGGCTAAAGACAGATAGTATTAGAATCATCAGAAGTAGCACTTTTACAAACATAAAATTTCTAACTCAAAATGTAAAAGTAAATCAAATCCAGTTATTTAATTTCTAATTTTCCGATAGTATTTTCTATTAAATAAAAACGAATGAAATAAAACATTAGAAATTTGTATTAAATCTGGCAGCACTTAATCTATTTGTTGTTGCACAGCGACAACGGTAAGCGTGTAGCCATTTAGCTGTGAAAGCGTCAAAATAATCGTTTTCCTGTATTTTAATTTTGACAGTTTGTAGCCTGTAGCTGTGTGTTCTATGTTTGTAATAGGCAACGTATTGGAATTTATAAAAAAAAGAAATATAAAACGTTCTGAGTTTTGAAACCGTCAAATTTATTTAAGTAGGCTTGGGCTTTTTATTAGCTTAATTAACATATAGCAAATGAGCCGCACAAAAAAATATATATTTTATAAAGGGCAGTAATTTCGCGTTGAAATTCTTAGGTTATGATTAAAGTTTATAGATGTAAATTCTAATGAAAAGAAACTTAGAATTTACGTCTATAAATGCTGTTTGTCGCTTAGAAAGAAGGACTTCGAAATAGCGGGCTGACATCTCTGCAACCAGCAAACATTTTCATAACAATTTATAATTTGTGTATTTTATTGTAAAGTTTACAAAATATTAATTATGTTTTATTATTTAACAATAAAATAGTTTTAAATATCTAATTTTTTTATAATAAATACAAGTTTACAACTGTCGTCCTATAAAATAATAATAATAGTAATGAGTGTGATTACGAGTGTCGTGGCCAAAGCCAACCATATATTTCATATTCACCGCTATCGTCAATAGCATGTGAAATATTTTTCCAAATTAGGTTATTATTTACTTCGATGTGAAATATGCGTTCGTGAATCGCCCGTGAAATTTTTATAAGCTGTCAGCTCACATTGATTGTTATAAACAAGAAGAACAATCTGAGTGTGTTTAAATTTTTAAATTCAAAAACAAACAAATCCAGTAAAATAATGTTTAGAAAGGCAGCAATATTTTTTTATTACGAGAGCAAGAGCTATTCATCTAACCCTTAGGAGCTCCCTGATGTCCTGTAAGTGACAAATTTAATAATTGCAGTCGCTTTAAATTAGATTTAAACAACATTATAGAGGTTTCTTTTTTTACTGGATGTGAGTAATAACTCTCTGTTGTCTCCTAAAAAATCATTTGCTATTCCAACGATAGCCAAGCTTAACATTTTTTGCAGATGTATTAGCAAGAGACATTCTGTGATAACTTTGTTCGAACATTTGTATTGAAAACAAAAACAAAAACAAATTTTCGTATATAGTTTTTGTTTCCTATCCAAATGTAAAGGGTGTCCTAACAAGAACGCAAGATTTAAATTTTAAATAAATGACTGATGCAGCAATTGAATTGTTTCTTTGGCTGTATGACATGTGGCGCCGTCTTGTTGAAACCACAAGCCCTCCAAATTCATTTCTTCAATTCTAGGCAAGAAAAAACTGGTTATCATATCACGATACCGAACACCATTGACTGTTTGCGCTTGACCTGCCTCATTTTCATAAAAAAAAGGTCCAATGATTCCTCCAGCCCAAAAACCACACCACACAGTGACACGTTGAGGATGCATTTGCTTCTCGTGAATCACTCAAGGATTTTCCTCACTCCAAATGCGACAATTCTGCCTATTGACGAAGCCATCAAGATGGAAATGGGCCTCGTCACTGAAGATGATTTTATCGGCAAAATCAGAATTTTCATGTCGTCTCTCCAATACCCAATTAACGAACTCCCTTCGCTGTCCATGGTAATTTTTTACTAACCTCGTACCTTCTACTAGCAAACAGTAACAATTGTTCAAATGTCAAACAATGACACTTCGAATGGCGCAAAATTTAAATCTTGCGTTCTTGTTCGGACACCCTTTACATACAAACGAAGTTGTCATTCGCTTTTGTGGAGCCCAGCCGTGAATGTTTAAGATGAAAGTCTTTGTCACCAGTGGATAACTTATCTCTGAAGAAGAACACTATTATCATTAATATAAGTTTTGGCATTTTTCAACATAGAAAATTCCCTGATTTAGGAAATTTTTTTTCAAAAATCGAAATTTTCCTTAGATAAAAATAATTGCGGGATATTCATGATTCGGCTGATTGTAAATTAGGAATATCTACTGTTGTGGGATGAATTGATAGTACCCACATCAATATTGTAGCCCCAGTGAAAAATTTTATGGGAAAAAATTACTTACGAAAAAAGAAAATTTTTTGAAGTAAAAATAATCTCAAGTTATCATTCTCAATTGAATTACTTAAAAACTTTTATTTTTCATGGGAGTTATTCATGGTTGCAAATACTATGTGAAATGGGAAAAAATTACGACGGAAAAATTATTCTTGGTAGCAGTGACTAACCTCTCATAATCGTCCTTAACATGAATATCATTTTTCTCGAATTTTGTGCACTTTCACATGAATGAATTCTTATCCTAAATATTTTTTTCTTTCTTTTGTTCACTTTTGTGCTTTAATCTGTTCGCTTACTTTTGTTTGTTTTTTTCCTAAAATTTAATTTAGCAATTTTTTAGCAAATGCATTAAAAAGTGGTGTTCTTCCTATAAAAAACTCAATTATTTCCGGATAACATCATTCAACCACAACAGTTGATATATTTATCACAAGAAAACTTGGAAAAAACTTTGGAAAACTTGGAAAATTTAACTTTTTTTTTATTGTACATTCACTCTGCATTGATAACGTGAACTAAATTTCATGTGAGAATCCCAAGAGTAAGTTTCCCTTAGGGGGAATGAATAATTCAAGGGTATTAAAATTTCGCTTTTATTCAAGATAATGGTGAATTTGTATTGACTTTGACTACAAAACGGACACTGGTAATGAGGTTGAATATTAATTTTTAATTAGTGATAAATAATTATAACAATTATTATTATCATTTATATATTTTAACAGCCAAATTAATAAGCAATTAAAGAAATTGCCCATTTAAAATTAACTCAATTAACAAAAATGTTTTTTATGAATTTGATTGCAATATATAAGTAATTATTTACTCACATGAGGCGTACATATTATATTAGGATTTTTTTTTCTGGAATTCCCGAAAAATTCCACTAATTTCATTTAAGCTGAAAATACAATTTCAGTATTTAAAAACATTTTATTTTATACATAAATTTTATTTCACACTTTCCCTGGCATAGGAAAAGTGCGGCGAATAAAAACCCTAATACATATGCCGACATACATACATACATTTGTATCTATTATATGAATTTTATTTAAAAATAATTTATAGTTGTTGTTGTTAAAAGTCCTTAGTAAAAACTGCAAATAGAAAAAGTTTTTTTTTATGCTTTAATGATTTATTTTATTTTATTTTTTATTTGTAAATTATGCAAATTAATTTCGAGTGATATTATTTCGTTTTTTATTAAAATTTAATTTTTTTTATTAGAAAGCTAAACAAACATACGAGTATTTCCACATTGCAAAGAGAACTACAACTGCAAAACTAAAATTTATAATTAGCAAATTATAAATAGAAAAGAAAAACTTTTTCTACTTGCATACTTCTAACAAACGAAACATGAAAATGAAAATTATAAGTTAAATGATTACACAATCCTACAAAATGAAACTTACTTTTTTAATCATACGTATAGCTCTCGAGATATACCGTTGTATATAAAAACGAGAAGGTCGCTCCATATGACTTGCAATAACTCGATATGATTTTGATTTGCAAATATCGGTAATACGATAATCTTAAAATTATATTACCATCAATTTTTTACCAAGATATTCACACAGTTTTGTTAAAAAAACCAAATGTTTTCAAGAAAATTTCAAAAAATTTCTTTTTAAAAAAAATCATTAAAAATTCAATACATATGAAACCTTAATTGACATTGATAGCTGCATATTAGGGCGGGTCGATTTAAAAATTGCAAGGAAAATCGTATTCTAGGGATCAAAATAAGAAACTTTGCCGAAGGAACTATACCTCTACAATGTATTTTGATGTCCCGACTTTTGATCCGAAGGGTCAAATTTTGAAAAATCTCACTTTGACCCATTTAGAGTGCCTCAATCGAGTCAAAATGTATGATCGACCCCTACTAACTTTGGAGGGCCGACCCACTTATTCCAGTGGCACACCCCCTGGAACCACCCCTGGGGGGTTCCCCATACAAACATTTAAAAAAATCACCATTTTTGGCACTTTACAAGAAAAAAATCAGCGAAATCGCTATGGAGTTTATTTTCCTCTTTAAAAATTTATTTAGTCAGAAAGAAATGAAAAAATGAATTTTCCTTAGTAATAGAAAAGAAAATAAAAAAAAAGTCGGGACATCAAAATACATTGTAGAGGTATGGTTCCTTCGGCAAAGTTTCTTATTTTGATCCCTAGAATACGATGTTCCTTGTAATTTGAGCGATTTTTTTGCCTCCATACAAATCGACCCGCCCTACTGCATATGCTATAAATAAAATGAGACATAGATTATCAAAAGCCATTCACGGGTTCAAAATTTATTCATAATTTAAGGTGAAGGTACGGAGCACGCGTTCACGCGCAACGCGTTTCATACTTCTTGAGCTTTTAACTTTTAATACTTTTTTTATAATCAGCTGTTGAAAGAAATTAAATTTTTATTTGGTAGAGTGACACAACAAAATGGATAACTTCAAAATTTTTTGGATTTCGTACAAATGGTTATATGTTCTGCTCATGTTTAATTACGAAGAACGTGTAAAAGAAGGTTTTGGGTACGTGAAATATATTTAGAAAGAGATGTTGCTCGCTTTTTTTTATTTTTGTAATCAACGTATCCCTTGGCATACAATACTTTACGCTTTTTTACCTCTTCCATCAACTTTTCATCCATTTTTTCAATTTAAATTTTGATTTTTATAACAACAAATGTCACTTGTCAACTGTCAACTGACTACAACGCGTGAAAAGTTAAAAGTTACTTAAGTTTTTGGGTCACACGCGTTACACGGGTCATTATGTAGCTTGATTCATATAAATACACAGCGCGACGCGTGCTGTGTAACTTCAGCTACCCAAAACAAGCGGTACAAGGCAGGTCCTTAGGTGCTACCACTAATTGTGAATAAATTAAGAACTTATGAATAGATTTTTATGAAATATGGCTCATTTTATTTGCAACAAAATTAAATTTTTCTTTATGTTAAATTTTTAATTATTTTTTAAAAAGAAATTTTTGTTAAATTTTCTTGACAAAAAAAAAATGTTTTGTCAACAAAACTTTTTGAATGTCTTTTAAACTACAAAATTGATGGCAATAAAATGTAAAGGACATTTTATTCCCGATCCTTATGTATTTTTATAAGTTTAATCAGAGAGCTAGTTTGCGAGTTATTTCAAATTATCTGGCGTAAGCTCCCCTTTTTCTATATATAACGGCAAATCTCAAGACATACAGGTAGGATTAAAAAATTAGGTGTACAATTTGAATCAGGGTAGCGAGTATACTAGAAACCAGTTTTAGTTTTGGCGGCACCAAGACCATTGTAGGCCTGCGTTATTGTTTAAATAAAATTAAGGAAATGCGTTTATTGCGATAGAGACATCGAATTGCTAAAGTGACCAGATTGCAGCGCTCTTTTAAAAAATATTTACAACATTTTATACCGGGTATTTCAAATATTATCATATTTTTAAGTCATTAATGACACTTATTAAATAGTTTCTTCGCTTTTTGTCTACAATCAGACTTTAAATTTATTCGAAAAATTGACGCAGACTTTAAAGTAAAATTTATGAAAAATTTCTATAACGTTGACCTTAAAGTCTACCAGATCGGTCATATTATGCACAGTTTTTGTCGTAGGCATTTCATGGAACAAAGAAATAGCTGACTAGTTCTGTTTGTCTTAAAATCAAGCCGGAAGTGGCAGTGCTGGTCATTGGATTTTGGCAAAGTATCATAGTCGGGTGGGTAAGAAAAAAAATCTAAGCAATCTCGAAAACAGCTGCAACAGTCATATGTTAAAGTCGTGTTTCATAAAGAGCTATAATAGTGGGTGTTTTTTAGGGATTCACAACTTGAGTTGGCAACTCTGATGTATTTGACAACCCATTTAACAGCTGACAGTGGCTTTTTGATTAGCTTGGCTTGACATTTCATTAGGGAGACACTTACACCAGAGCAACGCTTGCAAATTTTTGAATTTTTTTTTGTAAAAATAATGGTTCTGCTGTCTATTGAAATTGAATTCCTATTCAAAATTTTGTTTTTGCATGAAGCCTAATTTTGGTGGATTGGTTGGAATGGGTATGTAAATAAGCAGAATTGTTGCATTTGCAGTGAGAATTATTTACAACCACAGAAAATTACTGTTTGATGCGCTTAATGGGCAGGCGGAGTCATTGGTCCTTATGTTTTCAAAACGATGATAGTGAACGGTGTAGGGACAGGGTTAGAAACTTTTTCGTACCCCACTTAGTCACATGCCACACAGCTACAGTTCAAAGAAACTTTAGATGAAAGAATAATTGCATCGTGTGATTCATTGAATTATTTTCTTTGGGCTTATGTAAATTCACTTGTCTACGTCGATAAACCACAGACATTAGAACACCTGGAAATCAACATTCGAAGTGTTATTGGTGTCCAAATTATGCATTGTGCTCGCCACACGGCCGGCATCATATTTAAATATTAATGTCATAAGATCAAGCTGCTACGGGGGTTGACTGCTAATAACCAATAAGCTGTCCGCGATAATGAGCGCCATAGGGGGATATATACATGTCAGAGGATTAAAGTCTGCACCGCCGCGATGGCTCAATCCGACTGTGGTCAAACCACGAGTGGTATCCGTGCCTACCACTATAGCCCCTGTGACCAATAAAGGACACAGGTAGCAAATTATTTGTGATAAAGCTATGTCAGTTGAGGGAGTTGAGCCGATCTAAAACCCGTGTCAAATTGACTTTCTGTTTCAATTAAACAGCACATCGAGGAACATGCCACCCTGCAAAAGGTGACATGAACCCCATTGCCAGCGTACCTTTTGGTGTCAACCACAGCCACCACGTGTACTCCCGAAGGGGTTCTAAGGGGGTAGGCTGAAAAGGTCTTCATTGCTAATGAACACTTTAAGAGAAGACGATCAGACACCATCTTCAATTATATGTCACCAACATGGTAAAAGCCATAGTGACAGCCTAATCAGCTGGCCATCTTAAAATTAAATAATTACCGAAACCTCTTGAGGCCCTATGCTCCTATAAGAACGAAAGGGAACATATATAGGGTCCGCCATCGAACGTTTTTTTTTTCAACTAGTGCTTATTTCGTGAATGGTAACACTTAGTTCATGTCTGATTTGACAGATAATTAGTTCTATCCTTCCGCTGAAAGAATATGGTTATGTTTTCGCTTCGCTAAGTGGGCCTGCGGTCGAATTACAGAAGATGCCGATTTTGCCAAAAAAATCATCTTTTCAGATGAAGCTCCTTTTGATCTTGGCGGGTATGTAAACCAGCAAAATTGTCGCATCTGGGGCACAGAAAACCCGCACGCACCCAAAACGAGTCACTGGCATAATTGGGCCATTTTTCTTTGAAAATGAGCAAGGAGTGGCCGTTAGTCAATGGCGATCGTTATCGGGCCATGTTGAACGAATTTTTGTTCACAAAAATTGAAGAGGAGGATATTGGCAACATTTGGTTTCAACAGGACGGCGCTACGTGCCACACAGCCGAAGCATTTTCAAAAAAAAAAGTTATTTGGCGGACCCTATATATAATTTTTTTTTCAATAAAGCCCGTTTCATTGATAAAAATATGCTACCTTGTATTATTATGATTTAAACTTGTGTAACTTAGCCAAAGCAACACATCTCGTGACGTCATTTGTGCTGCATACGCAGAAAATTTCAATTTTATGTGTGTGAGGGCGTAATCTTGTATTTCTATCATTCTTGATATCAGTAAATATGTTTTGCATTTTTGCTTCAGTCTGGTCACGCTGCACGTACCCTCCACCTAAAGCTGCCACATAGTAAAAATATTTCTTTTGCTAATCTTTTATTTTACCGTTAGTTTAATATTTACTTTCGAACAGGGGCATAATAAAAAACTCATTAAAATTGTTTTTTTCCAATTCGTACACTTTCTATTTCAGTATAGGTGGAGGACACTTATTTTATTTAATGGATAATTATTAACATTTTGTTTGTTATTTTCTAAAAAAAAGCTTTAAATGTAATTTAGCAAGCCAAATTATTTACTACTTGTATATTAATTACATACATGAATACATAAGCAGATAAGTAAAATTATATTTATGTATATTAAAAAAATGTAAGATATGTTTATTTATAATTAAATTAAATTAATTCTTTTTTATATCTAAAGACATGTATGCATACATACATACTCGTACCTGCATACACAAATACATATGTATGTATGCACATACAATTGTTAACATTTATATTCATAAAAAGTACGGCCCCTTGACCAGCTTAAAAATTTTTTTATTTTTTTTTTAAGAAAGGAAAATTATTTCTTTTATATTTCATTTTACTTAATATTTTGGTTTTAAATGTCTTTTGAATTAACAGGAACCATTTAACATTTACATTAAAAAGAAAAAAATAATTTTCATTTATTTCTATTAATTAATTAATTTTATTTAAAAAACTCTTTTTTTTTTAAACATTTATCAGGTAAATTTGCAAGTTTTATTTGTAAATTTTTTTTTGTAATGTATGTATATTTAATAAATTTGTAAGATTTTATTTTGCTTTAGTTTTTTTATGTGTTGTAAAACTTTTGCTTTTAAATTTAAATTTAATTTTTTTGTTTTAATTTTATTATTGGATTTTAAAGGGCTACAGACTTTTTGTTTTAATGACATATTTGTAATATGATTTTTTTTTCATTTTTTTTGTTTAAAACATGTTGAAATCAAAACACAGAGATTGTCAAAAAATGTTACGCTAAGAAGTGCTCCTTATTGCTCCTTTTCTTATTTTAATACACATTTAAAACAACTTATTAAAAAAACATGTAACCTTCTCTTTCAAATATTCATAATAATAATTTTTTTTGGAACAGCATTGATCAGCTAATCAGAAAAAAAAGAAAAATAATTTCAAACACGCAATTATGTATTTATGCAAATTTTAATGCAGTAGAATCTTAAAAAAGTGAACTCGAACAAGTTAACAGTGTTTCAGAAACAACTTGCCGCTCTGCAAAGCGCATGAATTGGCTCAAGAATAAGATAAAAATAGTTTGGTGACGTTCAGTACGATAGCAAAGTCGAAATTCCACTCCCTGAAATGATTAAATCAAATAGTGGAATAGATGTTAAAGGTTAAAGGTGGGGGGATAATATTGACATCAGCTTGTCTAATCACTGCATTCGATATTGAGTAAAATAAATTGTAATTTGAGATGATAGCTTTTGATACCGAGTCTTCGATCGAGTGTAAGCCAGCAACGTAGCTACCGTAATGCATAAAACACATTCGACACAGCAGACTACCGACTGCAATATGTCATAAATAGAATACAAATGCAAATGCTGTTGTCATCCATTTAAATCTATTTCTATTTTTGAGTGCGGCAATAAATGTAAATAAATATAAAATTAAATAAAAATGTAAAATAAATTAGTGCTTAAACGTATTTTATTCTCAAGACATAAATTTTATTCTGAAGAAAGAAAAGAAAAAAAAAAACACAAAATACAATTAACTTTAGTGTTATTATTATTTTTATTCATTTTAGGAATGTCGCAGCCGCGTTCAAAAAATTTAATTATATTGCTGCATTGGCTGCAGCCGCAGCTTAAGCAACAACAAAAGTTTTGAAAAATACAGGTTTTATTTATTTTTACGTTTATAAGTTTCTATTTTTGCATACATACTAGTATATCACTAATGTGGGCTTTACACTATAATACTGAGTAAAATGACTTGTCAAAAATTTAAATCAAATGAGAAAGTAAAATGGTGTGAAAACAATACATCAAGAAATGCGAATAGAAATTTGACAGTTGTCTGGCTCTCACCATTTTTAGAAAATTTTCTAAACGTTTATACTTTTCGTAGCATCAGGGTTGCATTTTTGCATGCGAACACAGATATACCAAAAACAGCTAACAAAATCCAATGGAAAGCGTAAAGCTTGTATTATAGTGTAAAACCCGCATAAATGAAATATTATTAAAGGGAGTCCTTTTATCTTTCTGCATTACACAAAAATTTTTCCTGCATAATTGCTGCCTAAATTCATGCTACCCTTTTTATTTCTTGCATTTGACAAGCATTTCTGTATAAATCTATTATAATATGAAAAAAAAAATATCGTGCATATTCTGTATTCTACACGGATTTTAAAAAAATGTGGAATTACATTTTTCTCTTCTTGTGAAATAAAAACTTTCATGTTTTTTTAATTCTACCAATAATTTCGTACCCAAAATAAATAAAAAAAAATTTTCAAAATCTTAAAATGGACCACAAAGTAGTTATGAGGTGCTGAATTTTTCAATTCCGAAAAAAATATTCGGATTCGGAATACAGAACAGCACAATATGATGCGATAGATATCGTATGAGAAGATTTGCTTATTCGACACGTATCGAAATATTATTCGATACGATAGTCTACTCGCTATCGAATGCCGTGATTATACCCCAGCATTGATGATCAAATTTCAACGACAGGTCAGTTAAACAGTCTAAAGCGAGTTGAAAGCATCAATTTTAAAAATAAGATAAATGGAAATCAAGTGGCAGACTTTGTCAATTAGACTTGGGCATAAGGTAAAAGCAATCCTACAGCTGGATCTTTTTTTCGTTTGTTGTACTGGGAACTGTCAAATTTTTTTCTTTTTGTTTTTTTTTCTTTACCCAAACTACAATTCAACATGAGAATATTAAAAATTCTAAACGTAATTTTAATTATTTATTTATGAAATATAAATAAATGCCTGGAATATGAATAAAATTTTTGCTTAAGGCAAATGAAAATATTTTTTTAAATTATTATTTTAATATTTTTCGCAAGTGATTTGGTTTGTTTTTCTTTTCACTACTACAGGCCTATAATTCTAACATCTCAAAGGTAAAATAAGTTGTTTTTGTATTCTTGCAGTTGCCTTGTAAATGAATATGCTTTGGCCATAAACGTTCAATTCACTGAATCGCTTAGATTTTTCAAGTCATTTTTTTCGTTTATAGTATTTATAACTTCTTACACTATACGGGGACTTTTGACTTTTGTTCTAGTACGTTTTGTTCATGGTATTTACCTACTACCTTTATAATGATCGGTAACTAGAACTGACTAATGATGATGAGATTTATGCTTAAACCTGCAATACGATTGTGCTAGATTCTGACTATTTGAAAGCAAATTTTTTGTGTTTTAATCCTAAATAGTAAAAGTCAGTGAGCGTTGAACGAATTAATCGGCCAAGTTGTTCAATTTGCTGAATTGTTCATTTGAACTAGGTTGTACATGAATGCTACAAGAAGAAAAAACAAGTCTTGACTGCTTCTTTAAACCAGTGAGCCAGTACAAACTAAATCGAAGTTTCGTTTCTATAGAGATGGAAATTAAGTCAATAAATAAAATTTTAACAATAAAAAAGAAGTATTTTTTTTAATTAAAAAGAAAGAAAAAAAGTTAAAACTTCGAATAAGTTTTTTTTTAAAGATTCTACTGTATTAACAAAATGCCAAATCTATAAAAAAATTTTTTTTATTTGTAGGCATATGGGTGCATACATACATACATACGTTTCTTACGCTCCTTTTGACCTATTTTTTTAAAAGAGCTTTCCTTGAAGAGAGATCATGCTTAATTATACTATAAAACAACTAGAGATTTAAAAATATTTTTAATTATTAAAAAAAACTAATTGTTTTCTATGCATGTCATAGTACAAATATTTACATAGAAACACAAGTATTTACACACAATTTTTCCAACTTATTTAATAATTTTCCTTCACACTAAAAATGCTTTTTAGATGACCAACACTGTGAATATGAAACAAAATGTTTTCTATGTATGTTTGTTTGTGTAGGTAATAAAAAAAAACACTTATAAAGGGAAGAAATCTGTTTATTAATTGTGGTGATTTCGTTTGTTCTAAAAAGTGCAGTTGTGGTTTTATTTCGCAACATTTCTAACAAAAAAACATAAGAAATTTATTTTTTATGCTTAGAAGCTGATAAATAGGGCTAAAAATAGTTTTAGGAAGAGATTGATTAAAAAAGTGTAACATCTTTTTAGAGAAACGAAAACACCCACCCTTATGGCCAATTTTTAACTTTGTATTTAAAACGCATTTACACATAATTTCTATTAAAAAGTTACATTAAATTTTACTTTCATTTCACAGCTTTAGGTTTAGCTTTTATAATTTTTCACTCTGATCGGTCCATCTGGTTTCACAGCATTATAACTTTGTTAAGTTAAAAAAATGAAAAAAGTACTAAATATTTAATGTTATCTGACTTTATTCTCAGCTTTATAATAGTAGGTTCTGTGATATTAAAGAACTCCTCAAAAAGTACTATTTAAATAAATAAAAGTACCTTTTTGCTCTTTATTTCGAAAGCGAATGACTCATTTTCTCACTAATTTTTAACATATCGTTTGCTTGCCATCTCATTGTACCATATTGCCACAATAACAGTTTCATAAATTAATCGCTAATTTCAAAGAAAACCCGTTCTACTTAAGCCAGTAGAAAGAAAAATTTAAAAACACAATCACACATTCAGAAAAAACAAATTTTAAAAGAAAAAGCTTCAAATACGAGTGCTTCAAATACTCCATGACTTTTTGAATGAAACACATTTTGTTTTTTTGCAAAACAAAAATTTATTTTTCAATATAATGTCCTTTTAACTGAATACACTTGGTCCAACGTTTCTCCAGTTTTTGTATCCCTTCCAAAAAATAGGACTTTTTGAGGTCCTTAAAATAGGCATTTGTTTGGTCAATAATTTCATCGTTGGAGCTAAATCTCTTTCCACCGAGCCATTTCTTTAGGTTTGAAAACAGGAAGTAATCACTAGGGGCTAAATCCGGAGAATATGGTGGATGAGGTACCAATTCGTAGCCCATGGAGACTGCTCACGTCACACTTTTACGTTTATGGTCAATTGAGAGCAAACGCGGCACCCATCTTGCAGACAACTTTCTTAAACCCAGCTGATCATTTAAAATCGAAACCACACTACCATATGAAATGCCGATGGCATTAACAATCTCACGCGTCATTTGTACTTGTGCGGTCACAACGAAAGTCAGTAAACCACTTTTTTACCATTGACATCGATGGTGCAGAGTCCCCATAGTATTTATCGAGCTTTTCCTTGGTTTGATTGACGGCTTTTTTGTCGCAACAAATAATGTTTAATGATCACTCAAAATTCACTTTTTTCCATTTTTAGAAAAATACACGAGGTTGTATATTTTGAACAGCTGTTAAACGCAAAGTAAATGACAGCACTTGCTCAAAATTTGACAGTAGTCTATCAACAGGTGGTACTTGATGGGAACAGTGTTGCATTTCATATAAGTACGAGGGAAGTTCGAAAAGTCACGGAGTTATTGATCCGCCCTCGTATAAGCAAATTTGTTGCCATATGGTCACAAGCTAATTTTAAAAACTCGTCCTGTGACATATATTTTAATGGTTGTTTTTTTAAATTGTAAAATAATGTCCAAAATAAAATTTTTCAGGTATTTTTGTGATTATTTTGAAGTTGGATATTTTTGGTTTTAAAATTTTAGTTCATGAAACCAAATCGGACTATAGTCGCATATGGCAACACAATATCGGAACGTTTAAATTAAAAATTGGCCATGAGTGTAATATGTGGTGTGTGTATAATTATTTTTTTTTTTGAGTATAAAAAAGGGAAAATTTTCGTTTCTTTTTTATTATCAAGTGATTTATAAGGATTTTTTTTCAATCATAAGATGGCGCTTGTGATAACATTAGAAAGCAAAAAGAAAACTCAATTTGATTATATAAATTGGTAAACTTTTACTGGATTCTTACTCAAATTGATTACATTTTTGATGTAACTGGGCATATGCAACTCTGTTAGCAACTTTCAAATTGCGTTTTCTTTCACGTTCTAATTTTTATGTCTGTAATTTTAGTAAAAAAAAATTTCTTAACTAAAACTTTAATGCAGACTTTTTGCCAGTTAAAATTATGTGGGTGCCTTTTATAAGACTGTCTGCATAGAAATACTCGTATTTAATAAAAATTTATCTACCTTTAACTCTACCTAACCTACACCTTGAGCTTGAGTTTAGAATTGGGATTTTGGTTATTTTGATTTAAAATTATTACTATTACGTACTAGATTTGAAAAAATCTTACATCATGTAACCATATGAATTCTTGTGGTTTTGGAAGTATAGCTGCTGTCTTCATTTTCATCTTTTGCATTTGCTCTAGTAATTTTCCTAAACACTTTTTCCTACGATTTGTAGACGCCTACGTCTACTGTCTCGTCTACGATATCTATCGATTATACGACTACGGTGTCTTTCTGGGCATAGTGCTTCTGGTGAGCTTTCCACCTTTTTCAGTACTATGCGAAATGTGAAAGTGTGCTTGGGGGATGCACTGGTGGCTCTTCTGGGTGAGGGTGGATCAAATTCACTGCCAGATGAAAATCCACCATAACAACAACTACTTCCTGCTGTAGTGCTTAAAGCTCTGGGTGTGCCATTAGCATAGCCAGATGGAGTAGACATTGATCCAGTTGAAAATTGTTGTGTCAATACTGAACTTGGTCTGGGCTCAAAGATGGAAGCACATCTTTGATCAGTGCACAAGAATGTCTTAACCTCCTCTTCTTTTTGCTTAATAGTCAGAGGGAAATGTTTTTTGGTAGGATCGGCAAAGGGACTACGTTGTGGTGGCTCATGATGTGGTACACTTGAAGAACTGGAGTCGTAGCTGTCACGTGAACTATAGTTAGAAGAAGTTTGATTAGATAAGGGACTGCGTGCACGTGAAAAGGCACTAAAGGGCGATATATGCAGGGATCTAAATGTATCAGTTTTTTGTTTTTTACTGATTGGAAAATGAGCTGCTCTAATTGAATTTATAACTAAACCACTACCCACACCCCCATTGGCTTCCGATGGTGTATAATCGAAATGAGTCTCTAAAGAAGATTTTCTCCCGCTAGATGAATTAGATCTCTGAAAAGTTTCTGCATCTACTAATTCAATTGAGGATTTTCGTAAATCTATGCTTGACTTTTTAACCTTTTCATCCATATCCACGATTTCAAAACTAGAGCTCTGTTCGTCGTAACTCGTGGATTGATAGCGGGATATATCAAAACTGGTTTCACGTGAAGAATAGGGACATTCAAAACTGGACTCAGCTCGACTAGATTTTCTATCACCTTCTACCATTTCAAAACTATCACCACCCGATTCTAAACGTTGTAGACTAACATCGGTGTCACCACCAGGACTGCGTAATGTTTCTAAAAAGGGTGATCTGGGTGGATCGAAAGAGGAACGCCTTGAAGGGGGTTCAAATTCTATAATGGGACATTGCATAGGAGACTTTTCTAATGAGGAGCCTAAGGTGGCAGCTTCTAAAGCTTTTTTGGCGGCTTCTTCAGCTTCTTCGGTTTCTTTTTTCAAATCAATTAAATTAACATAAATGGGTTCCTGTTTGTAGCCTTTTAAAATCTCAACCAATTCAGAACGGAAATCATCCGGTATTATTAAATCATTCGAGTCCGATTCGCGTTCTTCGCTAATGCGTGGTTCAATTGGTTCACGACTTTCAGATCTTCGCTGAAAATGATGGGCCGTACCAGAGTTTTCAGTTGTCAAAGAAGAAATTTTTAACGAATTATTAATTTCTTCCACTAGATTGGCTAAGATATTATCTGCCATAGCATCGACTACATCTTCAGCGCCATCTTTTTCAAGTTTCTTGTCATGCTTGATATAGGATTCACCTACCTTTTCGAAATGGACATTGGCCAGCTCGAACGGTATATCGCTAAGAGGTGTTGCTCTACCTGAACCGCTGCTTTCTTGAATGTTTAGCTGTCCACCGCCACTACCACCACCACCGGAAGAAGTTCCTGTAGAATCTGAGCTGGCTCGCTTGCCATCGCTTGTGTTTTGTTGTTGTTGTTGATGTTGTTGCTGATGTTGTTGTTGATGTTTGGATTTCTCCTCATCTCGGGCAGATCGACGTAACTTTAATGACATTTTGGCATAATGTGAGAATTTCAATGACATCTTTGGTTCGAATCCAACTTCGGACATTTGTTTAACTACAGCACTCTTTGCAGCAGTTGACGAGGCCGCCGGACTGGCTGAAAAAGTACTTTGGCGTATAAGCGGTCCACTAGATGTCCCAGTTTCGGCTCTAGTAAAAGCATTAGCAAAGCGATTCGTTCTTGTCGATATGTGTTTAGAAGGTTTCCTTACAAATGCCAATATTTCGCGCATGACACTCTTCTTTTCCGACTGCTGGTGATCTTTTCCTTCTGTTGTTGACTTTGCTTCAGCTTTTTCCTTCTCCTCCAATTCTTTTTGGTTTTCGTCTGGCTTTTCTGCAATAAAACTTTCAGCCATGCGATATGTTTCTGCTGGATTAGATACCGTTATAGGTGGTATGGGTCCTATAGGACTCCGTTTGTCACCGTTAAAATAAATGGGCGTAAAAAGGTTGATTGAAGGTCTCTTGTAGCTGGTGGGAGTACGTGCATCCATATTTTCTGTAGAAGTCTCGCAAGTGGAATGTATGCCATCTTGGACATGTACGGTTGAAGTTGGACTGCGTCGGGTCATTTGAATAAAGTCCATAGGAGCAGCGCTGCCTATTGGAGAACGCCGTTCCTGGGTATGTATGCTAAATGTAGGACTACGACGATCTCCAGTAGGACTTCGGGCTGTGGGTGTTGTTGAACCAAAGCCCAAATGCAAAGGTAGCTCATTGGGTGATTTTAATCGATCATTTGAAAGAAGTGGACTCCGATGACCCTGAGGACTGCGATCATTATTGAATCCCACTGGACTCTTTCTACCCTGAGCTAATGATAGAGATCCCGACATGCTGCTTTTGCGTTTATGAGAAGCTCTGAGTGTGCTCTGGCGTGATAATGTCGTGGGAGTCTTCTGAGAGACACTTCCCGGACTTTTTGATTCTGGATGTGGTAAAATTGGACTTTTTGGTGTATGTGGACTAAGACCTTTATCATTGATGGCCAGCATGCCGTTTAATATGAGTGGTCCTTGTGAATTAATTGGACTACGTCTATCACTAGGACTGCGACGTGTACGAAAACTTTGGGATTTAGCTTTACGAATTTTAGGCAGGGATTGATTGTGCTTGTGCCGCCCATGTGTTGAATGATGAGAGGAGAAGGAGGAGGGGCCGTTCAGCTTATGTTAGTTGGTATGATGTTGGCCACTGGTTGGATCGCTACTACCGCTTGAGCTCAAAGTTGTATTCGAACCATAGGGATCAAGTGAACTCTGCACGGACATCGATCTGCCTTGATTTTGTCGAGCCCTTCTCACTCGACTAGAGTTGGGAGACAATTTTCCGGGGTCGATACTTTCTGGGTCTGCCTGCAATGATTAGAATCAGACATAAAGGGGGGACACAAGGGACGACATTAAAACGCCCATGACACAAAAAAACAGAAAAGCAAACATTAATTTTGCATAATCATGAGCGTTTTGTTTTTAGGAATGGAAAAAATAATAATTAAGCATTAATTTTAAAATCAAATAGTAAAAACCGATTTGTTATGTATTTGATTTGAATTCAATTCAAAATATTCAATGTTGTTTCATTCAAAATAAATCGAGTTCAAACTTACCTGATAGGCCAAAGCGTTCATAATAATGGAGTAGGGCACTAAACCCAAAGGATGGATTTCACGCATTAAAACGTTGGCAGGTATTTTATGAAATTGTATGTATTCCAAGAAGTTGCCCAAAATCTCTTTCATATCGATATTCTTAAAAATAGGGAGAGGAGAATGTGATTGATTGATTGACATGCGGCAATTTAAAAGTCTTACCGAATTGTTATCGTTATACTTTTTACTCCACATTAAAGCAGCTTGAAATTTGGTAAACTCATCAGCTCTTAACTCCTCACGGGCCAATATTAAACGTACCACATGCTGCGGCAACAAAGTAAAACTTCCCAAATTCAAAACTTCATTGCCGTGTTCATCAACAAATTCCAATACTTTTTGAACTAAACTTTTAGTACATTTATATTGAATATAACGTTCGGCTGACGACAGTAGAGCACAAACAGTGTCAACATTAATGCAACACTGCACAAAACCACCACAAGCTCGTCTTAACTCTTCCAAACCATAATAATCTGCGGCATTCATTACACCTGCAATTCAGTTTTAATGGGTTTATTTAAAAAAATTAGTTTGTGTTTTTACTATTTCAAATTTACCCAATAGAGTGCGTGGCTGCAATGTAACACATCCCGTATGAATGTATTCAATCAGCTGGCGAAACACATCTGGCTCAAACTCTTCAATTATCAAAGTCTGATGTTGTTGACCAGCAGGCTAAAAAAAAAGAATTTCAAGGATTATTGTGTGTTGTTGTGGTCAAGAACTGCTTTCAAGTCTTGAAAATATCATACACATTAATGAAGTAGAAATTTTTATTTATTCTTGTACGCACATACTAAGAGGTTAACCATATGATGCACAATAAGTATGTTGACAATTACGATTAAGCTGGTTTACAAGTATTAGTAATAAAGTAAATAGTATAAATATTCAGGTTAAAGGATCCTTTTTCTAGTCACTGGAAGAACTATTTTAAAATCTGAATTTTAAAAACTAAATTTTTATAAAAAAAAAAAAAAAAAACCATCTGATAAACTGGTTGGTGCTCTAGCATACTAGTCTATACTTTGTGCTTTCGATTCCTGCGTTTTCTGCAGAATCAGATTTGTGTTGTAAAAATAATTAATGAGGATCATTTTAAACACTTCCCCTCAATCACTACCTTATTAAATATGGCCAAACTCAAAATGAAATCAACGAGAGACGTTGTAGAATAAAAAAAAAGCTCTTAACTGAAATACAAAAAATAGGTAGCCACACTTTTAATACAATATACTGCGACTGCAGCTAAGCGAATTTTTTTAAAGGGTTCATTTTCAGTTACAATTTGCTAAAATTTATATTTAATTTTCTATAAATTGCTGTCATAATAACGGCCGCAGATGACACTCAGCTGTTTTATTTTCTAAGTGACGAAAAAAAGTTCGCTCGCTGCTTAATCGCTTAAATGTAAATAAACATTCTTAGCTATTAAAGTGTATTTTTGTCCGGAAAAATATTTTGTAATGAGTGTTTTGTGCAGTACAATTCACTGAAGTGAATTTTTTTAAAGTGAGCTTCTCTAGCACGATTCACTGAAGTGAATTTACCCATTTGTTTCTAGCAAAATTTTTGTTTGAAGAATTTTTTTACTGCGAGTATTCTGTAGCATAATTTATACGTTCCAAACAACAATCTTGTCCGGAAAATTTTTTTTTCTTAAATTGAGTTTTCTGTAGCACGATTCACTAAAGTGAATTTATCCGCTTGTTCCGAGATATGATTTTTTCTGAAGAATTTCTTTTTACTGCAAGTATGATTTACTTGTCCCAACCAATATTTTTTTCCGTAAAAAGGTTTTTTAATCCGAATTTTCTGTATATTGTCTGAAAAAATAAATTAATGAGTTTTTTTGTAACTAATTTATTAATTAATATTTCAAAATTTTATCTAAAAAAACATTGTTTTCAAAAGCAAATATAAAGACTTCGAAAATTTTTACGTCAAAATGGGAAATGACGGTAAATCAATTCAAAATATACGATGTCTAAAATTACAAAAGATAAAAATTCTTAAATTGGAGCTTAAACTGAAAAACATTTGCAAAAGTTTTATTAATTTTTCATATTATGGAATTTTTTGGCTGCTCCTCTAAAGTTGTTTGAATGTAACCTAAGGTTGTTTTGAAAACATATGACGATATCTTTTTCATCACTCACCGTGTCTTTTTCAAGCGATATTTTCGATTTACGTTTAAAAAAATTTTTCAATCCATTTAATTTAATATGTTTTTCGTTTATGAGAATTTCTTTTCTTAAAAAGAATTTAATAAACAAAAAAACCAGCTTTATTGCAAAATCGTTAAACGTTTTTTTTTATTTCGTTTGCAAAATCATAAAATTTAAGAAAAAAGTTCAGTTACAGCAATGGAATCTGTAGTTATTTTTGAATAAAAAAATTTGGCGTGTTTTCCATTTGAATTCTATTCTGAATTCTATTCTCTTGTAAACCAATAATTTGACCTTTCCCTAGTAGTTTTTATGCTCCGATAAATTTTTCCTCTTTCGAAATTAGATGGTTTTGCATTGAAACTGTTGATTTACAGAGCTTTTGAATGGTAAACTTCTATTACTGCGCACAGAAAACAGTTTTGCCAAACCAAAATACAAACCAGACAGTTTCTCTTTGTGAATGCATTTGTTTTTCATGGATTCCATGAGGATTCACGAAGCCATTCAGATGAAAATGGGCTTCATCTGAGATGACTTTTTTTTCGAAAAATTTGTTCCATTACCCATTGAACCAAATTGACTGGGCAGATATTTTATTCCGTACTTAATCGGAACATGTCTTCTTTAAAATCCAATAACAAAATCACAACTCTCTCAAAAAAGGACATATTTTACACTTCAACTACGGATTATCAACCGAATCTCACAACCGAGTTTGTTTTATTTGTGTAAACAAATCTAATAATCAATAAAAAGCACAAAGTTATTTTTTTTTGTTTCCCTGCCAGATGCGCTGCTGTTAATAAAAAGTTTAAAATTCGAAAATAAAACAAATCATGCAAATTTTTAAAATAATTTAAATGTAATTTAGCAAGATTTTTAACATTGAATAGTTTAATATGTTAAAGGGTATTCCAAAATTCAAGCAAACGGTGTGTTGCCAGTATGGTAACTGGCTTTTGATACAATTTCTGGCATCGGGTAACTCAGAAATTCAATTTGGCATTCGTGGCTGTCGCAGTCGTCTTTATAAACTTCAATCATGACTTTTCCACTATTTGTCTTTATTTTGAAATCTTAGGCTTTATGAAGAAGGAATTTAGAAAATGCATTTTATAGATTTTTAAAAACTGCTGTTAATAAAGGAAAAAAAACTGTAAAAGCAAAAATCATGTGTGTTAATTCCTTTTATTGTCATTATCATAAGCTTTAATCGCATTGTGACCTTTAAGATCTATTGTGCAGCCCATTTCTCAACTACAATTTAAGACTCGTTACTAATTTGGCGATGTTCTGGGGCCAACGTCCTACTGCTTAAGTAGATCATTTTACGTTTTGCCACCGTTGGAAGTTTCTTGTTATTCTTGACAGAAACACTAGGAGTCTTTCGTTACAACACCGAGTCCACGATGGCCTGTCAGTAGCTTAACGTAGAGTCTGATGTAATTTCTGCTAAGTTCAAAACAATTTCTGCTGTAATGCGTTCGGGATTAAATAATGACCTTGACTGTCTGCTTCGTTGAGTAGTGAAGTTGTTATTCACCTCGCAGCAGGGCTTTGGGTCTATGAAAGGGGTATTCGTGCGATTTTTATCCAGATAATCCGTCATTTCTTTGCTCACATACCTGCCGTACTGCGGTATCTCTGCCAGAGTAAGCGAGATCCGCTCTGCCAGACTATCGAGAAGTCTATTGCAAATCCAAGCCCATCTTGCTCAGAAAACACAGCTTGATAGTGCATTTAGAGCTGCTTGGCTATCTGAGAAAATGTATATTCCGGTGCATCTTTGTAAACATTCCTTAGCGTCCATGTATTAGAAGCAAGTGGCCAAACTTCATCTATGGGTCCAATTATAAATAAAAATTACTCCGTATTCTCTTGTTTAATTGCTATTAGCACCACGACTTTTAATAATCTATTGTGCACCCCAGCTCCCAACTACAATCCGAGACTCCTTACGAGTGTCGCAATTGCTGCAGGATTGATGGTGACTAGATCCTTTGGAACCAATGCCCCACTACCTAGGCAGCTTGTTCTGAGTCTTGCCACCAGTGGGCACTCGCACAGAACATGTTCCTCTCTTGTTCCAATTTAAGTAAAAAAATTTATTATAGAAATTTCTCTAGCGTGGCAACCAAAAGTCTTTTTAAACTACATTAGAATTTATGTCTCCCTTTAGAGTTTTATTTAGAAAGAGTTTGTCCCTTCCACCTCCTAGAGAAACTTTTGGTTTACGAGAGATAAACTATAAGAGACCATCCTTTTTTCGACAAATAAATTTACTCGTACCTCAGCCGTAAACCACGGATACACTCATTCAGTTATAAAATAATCTGAATGTTAACACTTTTCAGCGATAAAAGCAGGGGTTTGTTTTTGCCAATAACAGCTGACTTGTCATATACCCGAATCAAATAATGTTTACAATTTAGTTTTTCGTTAATTTTTGCATGAATTTTGAAATATCCTTTTTGTTTGAATAATAGACATCAATAAGATAATGAAAAATGAAAACACACGTAACATGATTAAAGCCAATTGAAGAGAAAAATAGTTTTTTCAATAAAAGAAATTTGTATGAATTGAGTGAAGGAAGAAACGATAGAACGAGCGAGCGAACTAACGTTTAATCTCATATTAAGATCAGGCAAGATTTAAATTTAATTTGTTTGTATTTAGTACATGAAAGTATAAAGAAATAAAGAGAGAATGATTGTCAAGCATGTCAATCAACTTGAGACTGTACATTACCTCAGGTATTGGAGCTAATTGTTGGGTAAAACCACTTCTCTATATAAAAATTAGAATGTAATTGAAAAAATTTTGTTTTAAAATGAGCGATGAATAATGTGTAACTTAATTTTTTTTTTGTTAAAACAATCAAATTTTTTACACAAACAAATTAATTAAAAAAAGGAAAAGAGGCCAAGTTTATTTTCTTGTTGTATTAGAAGAGTAAGAAGTTGTGATATTTCTTTTCTCTCTGCCACAAAAGCGTTCCATGTAAATGGCCTCTTTTAGAAAAAACTTTTTTTTACCTGTTGGGCAGCATTTTGCAAATTTAAAAGCGGTTCAGAGGAACGTTTCAGAAACAGGCGTAGCTTGTTTTCTTTGGTAGAAGTTTCACGTTTTCTTTGTGGTGAGGGTGCGGCATACAACATTTTGGCAAACACCCGCGACCGAGCAGCTAAAACAGCCTGAAATATTTTTTTTTTATAAATTTTTAAAATTATTATTAACGATACATGAGTTGAAGTTCCTTCAATTTACCTTTACAGCACATACCGGCTCCCGGGTGTCACCCACCAAAAATGTAACATCACACAACTCTGGCATAGAAGCCAAAAATTTCATATCCTCCGCCAAACCAGTTTTATTTTCAAATGTTGATAAGTCCGGCTCTGCATCAGCCATACCGAGCAATGTTAAAGCTTCAGGCATTGGGGTTTCTAGGTTCAGTACATTTTATTATTATTTTTATAAGTGACAGAATAATAATTCAAAAATTTTAATAATAACAAATAAAAAGATACTGGATTAAAGGGTGGCAGTACAATACAAAAATATTGTGAGCAAAACAGAGGTTAATGCACTCTTAGAGCCTGTTTAAGTGAGGCATTTTGTTCCTTATGCAATTTGATTGTGCTTTAAAAGAGCCAAAAAGAGGAAAAAATTTATTCATAAAGCAGCACTTGCATTTTAATTAATTAAACGAGATTTACAGTATTTCAATTAATTGGCAACTCCAATTTTAAATGCATAACATGACAAAACAAGGTTACCAGATGTACATATTAATGTGACAGCCCCAGTAAAAACTGACGACAAATTAAAAAATAAAAATGTGAAGCTTGGAGTTCCACATCCTTTAATTGCCGTAGCAATTCTTTAACGATTAGGTACGACAATTTTACTGTATACAAATCGGCTCTCGATCATTTGAAATTCAAAGGACCAGAGAAAAAGTTCAAATTTTCAAGAGTCGTGTGGGCATTATTATTTTTATGATAGAAATTCTAGTTAATATTCAATTAAACCTGGTCAGCTTTGATAAATTTTAGGGTTTCTAAATAAAATTAGCTTGCAAATTATCAAACGAAAATCAAGCATTTAAAAAAAATATTTTGAAAGTGGAAAGGAACAAAATTTTCTAATTTAAGCGGGCTCTAAAATAATTTTAAGGGAGAAAACATGATATCAAAGACATAAATATTAAAGAAAATCCACTAAAAATTCAAGTTCTTTTAGGAATAGAAAACATTGTCAGGAACAGCAAAAAAATTATTAGTAAAATGTTGTGGCTTTATGTGAAAAAATTTGGTACAAAAATACTTTTCATAATTAAAATAAAAACTAGAAGCAAGTGCTTCCTTCTTACAACGAAAAAATTTCAATTTTGCTGGTATTTCGTAATTTCTGTTAAGCAAATTTAAGTAAAAACAAAACGAATAATTTCTTTGAAAGCCAAATGGTGTCCGCATGAGCTAATACATTTTGCTTAATTTCTTTTGGCATCTAGAGTTATAGTTTTAGCCTCTTCCTGTAGTTATTCGATTTTTTCTTTTGCAATATTCATGTAGTGCAGGAATACAAAAATTTTTAGATTTTTAGTGGCTTTAAGTTTTATAAGAAATTTGAATTTGTTTGCATTCCTTCCGAATTTATAAAGCAGCTGACTAGAACCAAAATGACGGTTCCTCAATCGCGGAGCAAATACAAAATTGTTTAATTTGTTTTCTTTTTCGAAAATATTTTCAA
Organism: Thelaira solivaga; assembly: GCA_947397855.1. Classification (NCBI taxonomy): domain Eukaryota; kingdom Metazoa; phylum Arthropoda; class Insecta; order Diptera; family Tachinidae; genus Thelaira; species Thelaira solivaga. Next base: position 48,705,372 of record OX377614.1, read on the forward strand.
TTTATTTATTAAAAATTTATTTTCACTTTGTTTATTTAAAATGTATTTTTGTGTTAAAAAAATTAAAAAATTTTTCTTATTGCCAACAGCTAAGACAATAACAAAATTCATTCATAATTCACAAATTCACTAGTCACAATTAAATTAAATAATTCAAAATAATAAGATTATTCCGCAGGAATGAATAATTAATTGTAAAGAGCTGCATTTCTACGAGTATATTCTTTTTTTAATGTGTCCGTGCTCTCGGAATCAATAATACTACCCATTCATAGTCTCTCTATGAAAAGCACTCGCATAAATTTTACTTCAGACAATTGAAACAGTTTACAATACAAAGTGATGTCTTTAAAGATTTCTAGAAAATCTTTGAATAAATTTTCATTTATTTGTTATCGTCAGTTAATAAATAACACAAGTGAGTTATTGTACTTTGCTTGCAATTGCTGATTTTCAATTAAAACGGGATTAAATTTTGTGCAACTTGTATGGAAATTTACATCGAAGAGGACACTTGAAAACCTTAAGATTTCATTGTCATTTCCTTTTTGCAGACGATGTAATCAAGAATTGTAATTGAGTTTTTAATATTTCAAGTTTGTAAGGTCTTTCTCAACATAGTTGACCTTAATATTTTGCAATAGCAAAGAGAATGAGAGAGAGCCATAAAACAGATTTTTAATCAAACCTATAAAAAGTTAAAAAGGATGCCTTTTAAGCACATATTCAAACTAATACACAAACAATGGCCAGCCCAGCCCCGCCATTAAATATACATATATTTTTTGGTTGCATTATTATTGCTACTCTTATTGTTGTTGTTATTTATTTACCACATTTTAGTGGTGAGAGAGAGAGAGAGAGATGCGGGTGTAAATAATTGCTAATGCTGGCGAGGTTTAATTTACTGACGTTGGTGTTTTATAAACAATAAAGAACATTTTGAATTTGGTGTTTTAAAAAGGATGTTGGGGAGAGTGAGGGGGATTATCACATGTAAAAAACAAGAAATTAAATGTATAACTGGTAAAGTGTAGAAGTGCTTTCATTTAAAAAAAACTACGCATGCTGATTCAAAATACTCTTTTTACAATTTAATTATTTTTTTTTTATAAAAAACTGAAGAAAATTATATACTGCTGCGGTAGCATAAGCGATATGCTCGGCTAGAACATTAAATTTTTCGAGTAATTTTCATACAAATTTGTAAATGACTTGAATTTTTCTTTATTTTTTTTTTTTAAATTAAAATTTGAGTCTGAATGAATTAAATTAATTTTTTTTTATAAAATCGGGCTGATAAGGCATTGAATTTATTTTATTTACAAATACAATCTATAGATCGGCGAACAGGACTTTTCTTAAATTGAAATATTGGCAGATTAAGAATAAATGGATTCTACTTTTTGTCTATTTAAAACAATTCAGATCAGATAACTTTTTTTTTTTGGCTTGTCTACAGTGATAACTAGTGGGTTAGTTCCTACACAGCCCACTAATCGAGAGGGCCTTCCAATCTAAACTATATGGAAAAACGTTATTATGTTATCTATCGGTACATCTAAAGTATTCGTATATGAAGGTTGAAAGTTGCAGCCAATTGCTTTTCTAAACGATCATATAGAGATGAGGCCGAATTGTCTCCTTCTATTAAGCTTATTTACTACAGAAAGACTAAAATTGCGTTCGATTTCGTTTGGGCCAATTTTTATTTAATATCCATAAAACTCTTTGCTCTCTATCTATAAAACTGTCTCAGTCCCAGTCCCAGTGGGAGTGTGCTTTTTCATTTTATGTTGCAGTAAAATCACCTGTTTTACTGAAACCATATGTCGTCCAGATCCATGTGTGCCCTTTAGTTGCGACCATTAACTCCGTTATCATGTTCCTGAAATAAATGCGCTTCATAGTCACTACGGCCTCATCTTCAAAATAGTAAGGCCTGACCAAAATTCGCACCAGACAGAGTGCCTTTGTTTCCCACGGATTTCATGCGGATTTTCTGAGCCCCAAATTGAATTGAAAATGCGCTTCATTGAAGAAGATAAAATTTGCATTGACTTCACTTTTGCTCCATCACTCATTGAACGAATTGCCGGATGGGACATTTTATTCCATTTCAAATTAGAATATGTTTTCTTTACAATCCAACAAAAAAATCTTAACTCTGTTAAAACCAACTAACCAACACTCTTACTGAGACACAAAAAATAAATTTTCTTATGAGAAACGATTTTTCTTAATATTTTTTGTTTTTTGGTCCAACATTTCAGTACAAACGGCCAATAGTTAAAGTTGAAATAATGAAGCTGACATAGCCCGCTTTGATTAGGCCATAAGTTAAACGATAACGATAAATTAAAGGCTGCGTAGTCCATCCTTAACTTACTCTTCAGTTATTTGCGCCACAAAATTTAAATATGGATGACTTGTAATAATAAATTTTAGACTGAGACTCTCAAGTAGTATTTGGCATTGTATCATCGAATGTCTATCGCTTGATGTAACAAGTTAGAATTTATTAATTTTTATGGATTTGGAGTAAGTCTCCTAATGTAGCAAAAGTGCTTTAATTCAGACTGCTTAAAATATGCCAAACAAGAGAAGTTACCCCCCATTCTAGCTATAGATGTTCCTGCAATTGTGAGTTGTTGTAAAAGAAATTGTGAATATTAAGATTAGCCTGACAATCAATATCGAATGAAATCGATCAAAATTCTGGGCTCGAATCGTTACATCCGTACACGTACAACTCGTCACGTAAATATGTGATTTTGAAATTATAACATACGAAAACGTATAACAATTCACAATAATTGAGTTTATAACACACGTGATCGTAAGATTGAACGTATTATTTTTACGAACTATTATCCGTTAACTAAATTGGTTTCGAATGCATATAAAAATTTTTTTAATATAAAAAAAATTTTAGTTTCTTATAATTTTCTTGAAAAAAAAAAAATTATTTTCTAATGCTGTTATTTATTTAGGACTAACTAGAATACACATAATCCTAAACAAATGGACACCAAAACTTGGCAAAAAAAACTTGATGCCAAATTGCGCTCAAGGGAAAGTCGTCTCCAACTGCCTGTGGCATGACCTTGCAAAGCGTCTTAATTCATGACACTCACCATAATTGCATTTATTTTGCTTAAAAATACACTTATCGATGCTTTTGTGGTGCAGGCCTATGCTGATAAAAACAGCAGGCAAAAAAAAACTCTCATTTAATAAATTTGTCAAAAAAACAAACTAGTGGAGGTCTTTATCAGGAAAAGTTGTTGACGCTTAATTAGGAGCTCTAAATTGAGGCAGTAGGACTCGAAGCAACTGTTGAAGGCAAAAAATCAATTCCGGCGTATGTAAAAATAAAATTTTGATATTCAACATGAGCCTGAAATTTCTAGCGACAGAAGTTTAGATACTGAAATGCTCAGCTGTAGTAAAACTGCGATAAAAAAATTTTTTTTTTAAACCAAAAATATGCATATGCAACCTATTACATAAATGTGATACATACATAAGAATGTAACTTTTTCTTTAAAAAAAACCTATTTTAATTTTTAATTCAATTATTTATATTTAAATAATTTTAAGTTTTTGACAGACGTACAACTATTGTTAATTAAATGAATTCGCCTTGCTGTGAATAAAGAAAATAATTACGTTAAGTTTATAATCGTTTGTGGTAATACCATTCAGTTTATACGATTATCGTAGCACGCAATTTATTTTCGTACGATTGTATATACGTTCACGGATGTAACGATTCGAGCCCTGGTCTTTTTGTTTGAAATAATTTAAAAATTTCGATAGATCTTGATCAGAATACATATATGCCTTAGACTCCTGCGAGAATTTTTATTTTCTCCCATAGAGGTAAGTGGCCTCTCATTTATTAGCGTATGGGCTTCAACAACTTCAATTGTTTGAACTGAATTTGTTTACAATCTAAAATTCAATTGTGGTAACCGAATTTTTAGTGATACAACTAAAAAAATCAACCATTACAGCTGAACTTTAGACAGGTAAGAAATTCAGTTCTCATAGCCACAGTTGTTTTCTCAGTACGCCAAAAAAGATTCTGCGGATAGCGCCTAGAATTGACAACGTGTCAGAGAGAGAGAGAGAGAGAGATAGTGAGATGGAGGGAAAAGAGAAAGAGAGAAATATTATCTTTACTGCTTTCTCTGCCATAAAAATTTATTATTGCAGCATCATTAATCATGCTCATAGTAGCACAGCGACTTAAAAGAATTGCAACAATAATATTTGCAAGTGCGGGCGACTCCAGTTGTCCAGCTGGCTACTATTTTCGCGATTCTTTTTCTATTATGTATGCCAAGAGAAGAAGTAGAGTAGGGACGGCTTGTAAATTATTCTAATCAAGAGCACCGATAAAAAATGTTTTTTATCGGTGCTCTCGAATGTCACCTACAACTTGGACCAATGTTTTTGTTATAGTTGCTGTCGCACTTAAAAGTTTTCACGGCAACTAGGTGAAATGTTATGTGTTGTTGTGATGGTTTTTCATTTAATTAAAATCCAGCCTCTTCCTATCATTAAAATAAAATGTGTAAATCAAGTAAACTGTGAATGTCCTACTTTTTGAAATTTATTTAACCAGAAATTCAGTTACGCTTACTTACCAACTAAAATATTTTGAATTATTTTATGCGTTTCAACGGATTTCAAAAAAAAGATTTGAAGAATCCGTTTGGTCGCTTAATATTATTTCATTTTTTTAAACTGCTTTCTTGAGAGAAATTATTTTTATTATTAAAAACAAAATTTAATAAAACAAAATTAATTGTAATAAAACATGCATTTATTATTTAAAAAAAGGTGTCCATGAAAATCTAACGTACAATTGTGATTGAGTGTAAATGCCAAAGGAAAGGTATTAAATAAAAGTAAGAAAAAAAGAAAAACAATCAAAATCCACAACAAAATAACATTTTTTTTCTGGGTCAATAATTAAATCGTTGGGTTAAGGTTACAACACAAAATATTTGTTTTTCACACATTTTTGTTGAGTTTTTTTTTTTTTTTTTTTTTTGTTAGTAGTTGCTGTCACTTTTACGTTGTTTTTGTTTTCGTCTCTCTTTTTAGCGAGTTTATTTTGGAGTAGAGACACAGCATTTTCACGCATATACACACACAAAAATTATAGAGACAAATTTAAAAATAAAGAAAAAAAAGGCAATATGGTATGCATAAGGAAAAAATCTAGAAAAATTTTTACGAGACCAATACAAGGAATTTAAAGGAGTTTTTTTTTTATTTTACAGAAAAAAATGCGAAAAATTCATATCAAAATTTAAAAAAAAAATTGATGAATTAGAGAAAAAGTTTACTTTTTCTAAGCTCACGACAAGAAAAAATTTATATTATTAACAGCTTTGAGCAAAACTGTTTCAATTGTTTCCTTTTAAGGACACTGTCTGTATGTCTGTCTATTTAACACTATCACTGTTGTTTGTTGCAAATGAAAGCTTCTTTTTTAACAAATAAATTTAGCAAAAATTGCAAACTTTAAAATAATTTTTCTTATATTATTAAAATATGTATGTAGGTGTGTGTGTGTGTTTTTTTAATAATTTATAAATTTTTTACAGTTGAAATGTTGCTTGAACCGTTACGTTGAAGAGTAAAATTAATTCTGTTCAATGGTTCTGTATACTAAAAGGAGTTTACCTAAATTAAATTGGGTAAAAGGAAAATCCTTAAAAATTTTCTGAACATGCGCCAGCGAACAAATTTTGTAGCATAAAAAATAACAAGAAGCCAACATTTTATTGAAGTCAAAATTTGTGGGTTTAAAAATGTGTGAGTGAGTTTGTGTGTTTTTATACCCTTCACAAAAGTGAAAAGGATATAAATATATAAGTTTGTAATTACCTGTGTAACTTCTACACCGTACTTGGAGCACCCTATAAGTATATATACATTCTGGATTCTTATAAATAGCGCAATTGAATAAGTGATGTCCGTTTGTCTGTGTGCATATTGAAATCATCTTCTGAAGTCCAAAGAAGACCTACAGAATAGTTTAATATGTCAATATGTTGGAAGTTCATGACTTTAATTAGCTATTGACTGAGCTATGAGCTCAGTTTTTTGCGTAATTTCTTTGAACTACAAAACGAACAAAAAAAACATGATACGCAGTTTTATCAGAAATAACAGTCAGAATGTCTGTGCAATTGTTCCACAATTGACCGAGATGAATCAAAAATAAATACAACCGAAATTTTAGATTTTCATTAATTTTTTTCTTCTGTTTTTTATGGAAAGAAAGAGCAACCATGTCAGAGAACTCCAGATCAGGGATCTCGTAAATGATGAACAGGCATAAGAGGCATACCATGTACCCAACCTTTGAAAGCTTTTATGTATAAAATTATATTATTTTTATCTTATTTGTTTCAAATTGAACATATTTTTGTTATAAAAAAATTCAATCTTTATTCGTGTTAAGTCCAATTTATTTTGGTGTGCAAAATGCATTTTATTTTTAGAAAAATTATTTACTTCGTACAGTCAGTATGAAGAAATTATTATCATGCAATTATTTCCTTGGAAAAGTTTTTATTAAAATTTATCTTTTATTTAAAAAAAAATAATTGTTTGTTTAACTCTTCTGTGGCATCACTTAAGGCTAAGGGAGAATCAATTGCTTAATTAAAATTGGGGTTTTTAAATATTAGCTGATCTCCATGGCTGTTCGTTAAAAAAAGGTTAGCAAAACGCTCATTTTCCAGGACAGGCTTAAATATAATAAATTTAGCTTTTTTTTTTTTTGTCAGAACATGAGGTTAGCTTTTCTCTAAAATAAAAAAATTTATCTTTGTTTTCTAAAATAAAAGTTTCTATATAAAAATTTTTGCAGCTAAAAAAAATATTTTTCTAGAAAGACTTTTATCTTAAAAAAAATCTATTTTAATTGTTTTTTCTTTTTTTTTTGGAAGCTTATTTGACCTTTTTCTTCTTTTATTGAAACGGCTAGTTTATTAAGCTTGAGGTGGGATTATAAATATTTATTTTTATATCGATATAAACAAAATAATTATATTCTGCAGAAGATACGCAGAGCTGCTGCTCTGTATTCCGAATATTTTTTCGGAATTGAAAAATTCAGCACCTCATATGTGGTCCATTTTAAGATTTTGAAAAATTTGTTTTTAATTTATTTTAGGTACGAAATTATTGGTAGAATTAAACAAACATGAAAGTTTTTATTTAACAAGAAGATAAAAATGTAATTCCACATTTTTTCAAATCCGTGTGAAATACAGAACATGCACGAATATATTTAATCCGAGCTCAAGCTTAATAAACTTTATGTTATTGAAAAAATAAGAGTTAATAGAATTAGGGCAATTAGTACAAAGTTAAGATTTTATAAGTCAAATATCAAGCTTTTGGTTGGACATTATATTAAAAATATCGATAGCGTGTCCTTAGCTATCCGCCCAAATTTAGGCGCAAATTTATATGCCATTAAAAATGGTAACTTTAGCTATCGAAAGTTATAATAACGAGCCCTAATTAGAATGAATGTTTTTTATTTATTTACCAATTTTTTCTTTTGTTAAAAAAAATCTAATATTTCTTTTTCTTCTAAAAAACTTAAAACAAAATTTTTTTATACCCTTGAAAATAAACAATAGGCTTGGATATTTTTGATAAATGCACCCTTTAAAATTTATAGAATAGAGTTTGAAATTAAAAAGAAAAATGTTTTTATGTTTTTCTGTTATCGTTGCAACAAGTTTTTTAAAATTTATTTTTATGTCAGACATGCGTTCTATACCAATTCAAATTCTAACAAAAAAAAAAAATGTCTATTCCATGCAGAAAAAAACGTAATTCTTATAAAACAAGTGAGGTTAAGTTATGACCACTTGTTTGCATATTAATGAGAAAAAGGCGAGTTGTTTTACAACGTTATACAACCTCGAAAAAGGATTCGACGCTTTAGAAAGTTATAGGAGAGAGGAAACGTAAACAATGCAAAAATGACAGCCGCGAATAAAGTGAAGTTAGCTGTGATTAATTGATGTGGCCGGATAGGTGTGTTATTTAAACAGCTGTCGTACCACAGTGGTAAATAAATAATTTTGATATGAAAAATCAAAATACATAATCGAGATAATTAATGGTGTTTTGTTTAAGTACAATAATAATTAATGGCCACCCAATTTGAAATAAATCTTGTGAATTATTTTTATCAAGATGCTGATGTTTTTTTTTTTATTTTCTTTTGGTATGAAAACAAAGAGCAACAAGCAAATCAAGTGATGATTGTTTTTGTCAAGTGTTGCTTGCTTTTTCTCTTGTAAATAGATTTGTTAAAGATAAATTTCCACAAAATTTTGTAAATATTTGTGTAGTCCGAGTAGTTTGTTTATCCTAATAAATTATGTAGCAAGAAAAACATTTCTGATATACGTAGTCCGTTATAAAGTCAATTAGTTGTGTAGTTGGCAAGTCCACTTGACATATTAATTCTGGTTTCTTGTTTACAATTAACCACAGGAGATGATGGTGACTCAACCAGCACCACTGCTTTATTGTCGTGCAAACGTTTGTGTTAAATAAATAAAGGATCTTATCACATTCACATCTCAAGTGTTTTTCTGTGTGTATGTGTTTTCAAGTATGTGGCGCCTTTAAAGGTCTAAAACGATGCCACACTATTGTATAAATTACGCATGCCGGATTAATTGTTAATGAAATTTTACAGGTTTTATGGGGGAGCTTGCCGCTCCAATTTAGGTTGGAGTGTAAGTGTTGTTTCTCCTATTATAGCAAATCTACTTGACACATACTAAAGACTTGTTCTTGTAAGTTAGTGCTTATTGTAGGAATATCTTTATCCTTCTGCCATGATCATTCACATATAATTTGTATGAAGCCGCGTCAAAGCTTTACAATTGCAAACTCTGATTCTGATAACGCGTTGGATAGTGGCTGCAAAACAATTTTTTTTTGTTGAAAGTAATGACATTTTAATTTAGTTTATTTATTTTATGGTGAATCCACGGTTTTTAACTTAAATTTTTGTGTCTCTTTATTGGGTCTTATTAAAGAAAATAATTCAAAATTTCTATTCCATACACAAGCAACGCTTTTACTTAGGTATTGCTGTTAAGGATGGATCATGCGGCTTACTAAGTAAAAATAGCCTACAAAACTTTAACTATGTCGGCAACTTGTAATACTGGACCTGGTCCAAATACAATGCTTATCTATTACGCCTCAGGCACTTATTTTGGCAGCCTGTGGCACTAAAGTTCAACTTCTTGATTTTAATAGTATCAACTGGTCGGAAGTAGTGTCGCATATCGAGCTATTTGATTACTCTTGCTTTTGACATTTTGCCGATGTTAATGATAAATGTGAGGTTATTTTTTTCTCTCTTAGAGACTCTGCCCAATACGTCGGTCTGAAAAAAAAAATTCATGAAATCTACGAAAATGGTTTTAGCTAGATCTCTGGAAATCCTTTCCTAGACTCCGAAATGAAGCTAAATCGTTTAGGTGACAAGAGAAGAGGAAGCACTATGCTTCCTCTTCTCACTACTCTTCACTACTAAGCTGTAGACGTTAAGGAATCAATAAATTTTTTTGTTACCGATGTCAACCCAGCAGATTTTGACTTCGCTGTATGGATGAAATTGAAACGCTGAGTGAAGTAAGATCTAAGCCTACTTTCTCTCTTATTTCAAAAGAAATCTTGCACCTGGTTAATGCTTTTTTAACTAAAGGGTGTCCCAACAAGAACGCAAGATTTAAATTTTAAATAAATGACTGATGCAGCAATTGAATTGTTTCTTTGGCTGTATGACATGTGGCGCCGTCTTGTTGAAACCACAAGCCCTCCACATTCATTTCTTCAATTCTAGGCAAGAAAAAACTGGTTATCATTTCACGATACCGAACACCATTGACTGTTTGCGCTTGACCTGCCTCATTTTCATAAAAAAAGGTCCAATGATTCCTCCAGCCCAAAAATCACACCACACAGTGACACGTTGAGGATGCATTTGCTTCTCGTGAATCACTCGAGGATTTTCCTCACCCCAAATGCGACAATTCTGCCTATTGACGAAGCCATCAAGATGGAAATGGGCCTCGTCACTGAAGATGATTTTATCGGCAAAATCAGAATTTTCATGTCGTCTCTCCAATACCCAATTAACGAACTTTCTTCGCTGTCCATGGTAATTTTTTACTAGCCTCGTACCTTCTACTAGCAAACAGTAACAATTGTTCAAGTGTCAGACAATGACACTTCGAATAGCGCCAAATTTAAATCTTGCGTTCTTGTTCGGACACCCTTTACTTTCGTTTTGTCGTAACGATTCCAAAAACCGGTGGAGGATGGGAGGAGGGTGTTAATGACCCAAGACCTATATCTATGCTCCTAGTATTATCTAAAGTAGTTGAGCGTCTGATTAGAAGCAAGTCTTGTCACTCTATGAGAAAAGTGTATTTGATTCTCAAAATGCTTTTCGTTGTAAGTTTTAACGTCATATCCTTGTTAACTAATCTTGAGAAATATAGCGTCTGACTAAAGGCTTCAATTCGATTTAAAATATTTAATTAAACTAAAATTAAAAATATTTTTTCAAGTGGATGACGCACTTGCAAACTCGATTAACTTCATTTTCTGATTTTTATTAAGTAGCTCCAAACATTTCTTTTAAGTGGACTTATACCACTTTCAAAAATAACAACTCATACTCGTATATTTATGAAAAAATAAAGTAAAGAATATTGCTTAAGATTCTTACCCCATAACATCCACTACAACTTTGTAGGTACGCTTTTTCGAACGCTTTTACAATTATAGCGCATCTTGTTTTTTGTTAATCATGCTCATCTGATTTAATCCATTTTTATTCCGCTTCAAGTGCATATTTGCCTTCTTTCTATTTCTTTTTTCTTTTTTGTTTGAATGGCATTACATTAATCTTGTTTCTTAACATTTGTTGCTGTTGTGCCGCTATAATTCCCCCTCTCTACTGCTACTAGTTTGTTTTTATATTTTCTTCGCTCTGAACTTTTGCACTATTCAAGAGTGTTTCCTTTAATAATTGTAAGTGAGTGCAAAAAAAGGTGTTTCAAAAATGTACAAAAAAATTTTACAATTATGGATTCCAAAATATGTGAAGTGAGTTGACCTCAACTAGTTCCTCTAAATTTTTGTAAAGAAAATAAAGTTCGCGAAATGTTAATACAAAATTCTATAGGAAAGTTTTTCATTATAAATTTCGTTCTTTAGAACCATTTTTGTTATGAAAAACAAAATAATTTTTTTCTATTGGAATACTAGTTTTCTACGAGTATTCTTTTTTTTCACACAAATGTTGGCTTACCCTTTTACATATCACAGGAAATATTGTACATACAATTAAAGAAATACTCATGATTATAGTTAAATGCAAATTGAAGAAGCTGTTTGACGTGTTAAAGGGGTTCCGGAATTTATTTCTCTAAAAACATTTTTTTTTAAATAAAATTTGTTCAAGAGTTTTATATTTTGGCTCAGACAAAATGAAATGATTTTAAAAAAATGCAATAAATGCAAATTATATTTTATTCATTTCAATACTATTTAAGCTGATATTAGAGGGTTTTGCATATGATCATCAGGAAATCTAACTCTTTAATATGTCAGAAAGTCCAAAATTTTAAACATAATTTTTTTTTAAACTGGGCCCAAATAGTGGCTTTCGATATGGAATGAGGGTTATGCAAATTTTAGGGGTTTTATCTGGAAAATATTTCAGAATTTCGATATTGAATGCGTTGATTTGGCCTCTGCTGTGTTTCACATGTTGCTTTTGGAGTTCTGCCAGTTATGCTTCCGTAGTTAGTAAAATATTTCCTGATTAAAATAATTTTTTTCAATAAAAGGTGTCCCAGTAAGAGTGCATTTCTTCATTTTATGTTGCATAAATCGATTGTTTCACGAGCTGTGAAACAGGTTGAAACCACATGTCATCCAGATTCATGCCGTCCATTTGAGGCCACAAGAACTTTGTTCACAGTCACCAGAATTTCGGGCTCATTTCCAAAAAAGTGAGGCCTAAACTAAATCCGCACCAGACAGTTGCTCGTTGTGAGTGCACTTGCTTATCATAAATGGCATGAGAATTTTGTAAGCCCCAAATTCTAGAATTGTGTATATTCACGAAGGCATTCATTTAAAAAATTGCCTTGACTTACGCTGATCCGCATGTTTTATTCCACACTTTATCGGAATATGTCTTCTTTACAATCAAATAAAAAAAATTGTGACTCTCTTCAAAAATAAGTGTTTTTATTTTAGAATGAGATACCCTATACTATACAGGGGCTGCCTTAATGTGTTCTTGTTTTTGGAGATTCTTTATGCGTAAAATGGTTGTTGTTGTAAATTTTATGTAAAAAAAATACTATTTTACTAACACTCGAATTTATTTATTTACAATCCAACAGCCAGAGTCCAGCAAATGCCTATAAATAGCTCGAACAGAATGATTTTATTTTCAGTTTGATTTATTTCTGGTTGAATTTTTTTTATTTTGCTTTTTATTCTCATTTATAGGAAAATATGTCTGTATGTATGCTTGTACATACAAAAATAAAATATTTAGTTGTTTCGCCAAATACACTGAACGAAAAATATGAAGAGAAAAATTTTTTCTTTTTAAATTCTTTTTATTCAAGTGGAAGACGAACATTAATTTTAGTTTTACATTTATTTTTGTCCTCAATTTAATTGTCGCCGCACCCCTACCGCTTCTGAAAACAATTACAAAACAAAAATCTTGTGTGCGAGCAACTGACAGGCTGAAGAGTGTTAAAAATAGAAGAAGACGACATACGCACAAGCAGCCAATCAATTGTACTCGTACTTGACATGCAGAAATATTTATAAAAGACAAGACACAACAAGTGAAGTGAAGTAAAGTGTACACACACAAACACACACAGTTTGCTAACCTTAAAAGAAGTCAACAACAAAACCATTACACAACACGAAAATTAAGGAAATGCAGCAAATGCAGATATGATGACATGAAATAGGGAAAGCAAGTTTACGCGCAACAATAAAGCCTCATGGTTAAAACATATTTTAGGAGGGGAAAGAAAGGCTGTAGGCCAGCCTTGAAATTTTAGTTTTTAATATTTTTACTTCCTAAAATTCCCCTTTAGTAAAGCATTAGACGGCTTTACCTGTGCCTGCCGTTTTCAACCAAAGGGTGTCTCAGTAAGAGTGTTGTTGCATACGAGAAGTTCTTCATAACGGAAAAGGCATGAAAGGAATGTCAAGAGAAAAGGCTAAATCCACAAAAAAGCCAAAAAAAAAGTGAGTAGATAAACTTCAAACTTAATAACAAATTAATTCATTTCGTAACTATATACGGTAAAATCGCCAAGCATATATCTGCTTAAAAAATTTTGCGTTTGTCGAAACTTCATTATATGTCCATCAATTGGTGCGTCTGGCTGTTAGTAGTAAAGCCTTAGGCTCCTACTGACACAGTGCAAAAGAAACTTTAAAGATAACTCTTGCTAAAATAAAGTCTTTTTCAGTCTCGTTTGTTGTTCGTAAAGACAACTGTTACATTTTCTGGCATAATACCACAATCGCAAATTTATTATGTGGAGCTGTAAGTGGAGCTCCATTGTAGTACAATTTCGAATATCATGTTCGCATCGTTCCTATAAAGAGCATAGGGCCTCAACAAATACGGTCCAACGTGATTTATCTTGGGCAAGTCATTTTATTTTGCCCCAACTTTTGTTCTTGTTCATGGCTGCAATTTTAATGTCGATTTGGAGCCTCCATGTATTAGCAGGTCCTTTTCTACGGTTGCTTTGTGGGTTCCAGTCGATGGCATTTCTGGTGGTGTTGGTGTAGAATATAACCGATCAAGTTTCACTTTCGTCTTTTTATTTCAATAGTAACCGGCTTTTTCGATCCATAAACTGCTTTTACTGACTAAATCTAGTCAGAAAATACGCCTTATTCTGCAGAGATATTTTTTTTTACGAACATTTGCACTTTCTGGATATCTCAGGGTGCAGCGTGTGATGTTTCCCAGCCGTGTAGCAGGATTGGACCTGGAAAAGCGAAAACTACATTTTATAGGGCTTGAGCTTGAGCGTGTTTTAACTAACGATCCATACACGACAGCAGCATGCACACTCAATCAAGTGCTTGAGCTAATGAGTTCTAACTCGAACTGGTATGATATTCATTTCGTTAAAGAAAAATTACTGGAAGGATCGTTATGAATAGCGAAATATGTATGTTGTGCTATAATTATTGTTGCTAGAATAAAATCCGAGAAGAATGTGCGTTTGGACGAAGCAATTGCTAAGAAATAGAACAAAGGAATTAGATTGGTTGTAAATCTATTTGCTTCTGATATATTGCATAAGTATTTTTTGAGCCCATAAGAATTCAATTATGAAAATCCGCTTCATCAGAGAATATGACTTTTCGAAAAATTGCCATAGACTTCACTTTGTTCCATTACCGATTAAACCGAATTGACTGGGCAGATATTTTATTCCATACATAATCGGAACATGTCTTCTTTAAAATCCACTAAAAAAAAATAAAAACTCTCTATAAGAATATGTGTGCTTTATAAATAGCGGAGTCGATTTAGCGATGCTCGTCTGTCCGTCCATCCGTCTGGATGTTGAAATCACATTTCTGAAAAGTTTAGTATGACAATTTGTTGGAAGTTCCTGAGCACAGGTTGCTATTTAAATTCAGCCTAATCGGTCACTAAATGGCTGAGCTATGAGCTCTAATTTCTTATAATTTTTCTGAGAAAACAGAAATGTTCATGCAAAGAAAAATGAAAATAATCGCTCTACAAATGGCTGAGAAAAGTCAAGAATACTCGTACAACCGAAATGTTAGATTTTCATTAATTTCTCTTTTCTGTTTTTATGGAAATTTTATAAGCTGTACATGTGTGTGATGCTTGTGTACACAAACACAAAACCACTCAATCGCATCTGTCATCCATGTTTTGAAAAACGCAAACGATTTGAAATCGCAAAATAGGTGTTCTCTAAAACGAAAAACGCTTAATTTTGGCGTTTTCAAAGCGCAAGCATACACTGAAGCGAAGTGATGAATTTTTGCACAAACAAAGAGTTAAAGAGAAAATAAAATGTTGCACAATTCAAATTAAATATGTTTTCTTTTTATTTCAACCAAAATTGGAAAAAAAATTATCCTTTTTCCAAAAAAAATACGATTTAAAAAAAAATTTACTTTGATTTTGTCAATTGTGTGTGTCAATTGTTTACTTATAAACTAGAGTTTTCTCATTCACTTTCTATGAAAAAAATGTAAACGCGTGTTTTACAGAACATGCTTTGGCGTTTTACAAAACGCTTTTCGTTTTGCAAACGCGTGGCTTTCAGAACATGGGCGTATGTTAAAAGACACACAGATGCCTTTTGTGTAGAAGAACTACAAGAGAGATTCTAGAAAAGATTTTTGTGTATTTTAATTCCTTTAGGTTTAAAAAATATTTGCATTTTAAATTAAATTAAATTAAATTAAGAGACGGTCTTTCACCTTCTCTGCGAGTGCCGGCTCTTATGGCTTCGAAACACAGATTTTTCGATGCACATTTGATGGTCGAACTACCTGAGACATCGAGAGTAAGGTTAGCGGACCTTCTCAGACATCTGAATGTCACGGAATGGATCTAGGCCACTTTACGGCGAGTAGGTGGTTCAAAACGGAGTCTTGCGACTCTAATTGAGGGCCCTTAGGCCGCCACGTAAACCAACCAACCAGCCTACTAAAAATCTTTCTTAGAATTTCTGTTTCTTATTAATTTAAAAATTGAGAACCTACAGACATTTAATTTCTTTCAAAAATAAGGATACCAGAAAGAATTTTTTCCTTAGATCTCGTTAATTTGAATATCTTGAAGTGAAGAGCAGAGAATATCTTGAGGTAAACAGAAGAAGAATTTAACTTGTTTAATTTTAAAATCAAAAATTGCACTCTTACTGAGACACTTTTAGGTATTTGCAAATATTCTTTCATTCAAGACTTCTGTTTTGTGAGTTAGCAATTTATTTCACCCTTTGGAAATTAGACGTGCGTTATAGAAGGGTTAAGTGTAATTTTCTATCAAAATGCGCACAATATATAAATACTTGTCTGAGGGCTTGCTTTTCTTTTACTCAAGCAAACAGTAGCCAAAGACATAAACATAAAATACACCCTCACTCTCGAGTAAAATAATGATAACAACAACAACAGCAACAAAAGAAGAAATCAAAACCAGAGTACACTCGCCGAAATGCAAACAAGTAGCGCAATCATCTTAAGCAAGAGATCCCAAAAAGAAAAATATCTTCAGTAGTTGTCATACATTCGCTCAAGACGCTACGTTCCGTATTTGAAATTAAAAGTGAATACGTTTTTCCGTTTTAAGGTTTAACAAAAAATTAAAAAAAAAAAATCACGAAAAAAAGAAAACAAATTTTAGTAAAAATACACTGCGACTAGAATTCCATTTGTGATGTGAGCAAGTTGTTTTTGTGCAGAATTTTTTATTTTTAATTTTTCATTTTAAATTTACACATAAATTTCAAAATTCAAATAAAAAAAAAATAAAAAAAATAATAAGGCGCGCGTGAATATAATTGTGCTGCTATTTTGCGACATCATGTTGCTTATCCCTCACACTCAGCTACTCGCTGTGATGATGTTTGGTCTTTTATACGTCATTTAACGAGTCAATTTTGTCGCTGTTGCTTTTGGTAAATTTAATTTTTAATATTGTTTAGTGTATGTGTGTTTGATCTCATTTTATTGTTGAAATACATAAATAAATACTAGAGAAATTGTGATTGAAGTGATTATAAACAAGTGACAAGTTGAATAGGTTTGTCTCTTTGGCTGTCTGAATGTCATCGTACCAGGGAGTACCTCATTCAATTCAATGCATTTCCCAAAGAAAATTAAATTAAACGTTTATTAAACAAGCAAACAAAGTGTGTTTTCCAAAATTTAAATAAACAAAAAAAAAATTAAAATTAATTTAATAGAAAAAGAAAGTGAAGTGGCCTGGTGGTGTAGCTGAGGAGCTTAGGGCTGAGTTCTGCAAATCAAGTAGATTTTAAATAACAAAAAAAATTTAATTATTAAAGCTTGGTTGTTGTACTTGGCAGTCAACGGCTGATTACACTGGTCGACAAAAAAAAAACTTTTTGTATGTAACATGAAAACTTTTGTCTTGCTAAGTTTAGGACAAGGATATGGATAATATAAATAAAATTAGAATGCTTCCAATACGAATAGTTTTTTTGTAATTAGATGTTATATAAATTTAAAAAATTTGAGATTTTGTTAACAAAAGTAAGTTATTTTATTATGTTACAGTATTAATTTAAATAAAATTTTATGATTTTCTGCTGTATTTTGCTTCAGGTACATCTCGTTGTAATGTCCAACAGTAATCCGCTAGCATACGTGGATTCCACTTGCCCTGGTATCGTTTTTCCATGGTAGAAATGTCTTGGTGGAATCTTTCACCATGTTCATCGCTGACGGCGCCCAAATTTTCAGGAAAAAAGTCTAAATGTGAATGAAGGAAGTGTATTTTCAATGACATATTACAACCCAAAGCCTTATAAGCAGATAGCAGCTCCGCGACAATAGTTTTATAGTCATTTGATCGGCGATTTCCTAGAAAATTGAAAGTTACTTTCATGAAAGATTCCCAAGCAGATTTTTCCAAATCACTGAGTTTTTCTTTAAATATGTCGTCTTTCATCAATTGTCTGATTTGTGGGCCAACAAATATGCCCTCTTTAATTTTTGCCTCACTCAATTTAGGAAACTTTTCCTTCAAATATAAAAAGCCGTCACCACTCCTGTCCATAACTTTCTGGTGGTTCTGGTACAGGTAGTTCCTCACTATGAGGGATCGGTCTTTTAGCAGATGGCAGGTCAGGATATGTTATTTTATTTTTTGTTTTAATTGTGATACCTTTCGTATCAGTAACACAAAAATAACAATCAGATGAGTGATTCGTTGGTTCTGTCCAAATTACGGGGATTGCAAATGGCATAGATCGAGATCTCCTCGCCCATCCAGTAAGAAGACCCACACATGTAACACAGCAGATGTGTGGAACCCACGCTTTGTCTTGCTGTCCGACGGCAAAGCCAAAATACTGTTCATATACCTTAGTCACTAATGGTGTCAAATTCCTTCGCTGAGTTTTAAAAGTAATGTTACCACAAATATAACAAAACCTGTCAGGATTATTTTTGCACTTTCTTGACATTATTTAACAGTCGCTTAACTCAATAAATAGAAAAAAACACTATACTATTCACATAAATAAAATCTCTGAATGCAAAAGTGGAACAAAAATGGTTAATTTTAAATTTTACGGGTAGTAGCTGTAACACGAAAACTAGAACTGATGGAATCAAAATAAATACGGTGATAAAATGAGGGTATTTAGGTAATTCCAAATTGGTAAGTACCTTTCTTGTTACAAAATTTTGTTGACCAGTGTTATTATTATTAGACCATCTGCCCCTCAAACCCGAAGATCTTTTGTACAGCCCATGTGTTTCCTGGGCCAGTTTTAGTCCTTGTATTAAGCCAACTCATTTGTACAGTCCGATATTTTCCACTTTTTTTTAAACAATCAACAGGTGTTCTTCTTGAAGAATTCCCCTATGAAGTCTAAGACCAACCAGTCACAAAGCACATGTTCTGAAATTTGCTCTTGTAAGTCATACCACCTACATTGGCTGGCCCTAATGGTTCTTATATTATACCGGTGGTATCTAAGACCGCAATGCCCATTATTCCATTAGGAGAATAAATCTTTCACCTTCTGTAACCCGTAATCACAGCCACAAGCCTAAAAATATTTTTACTCTTTCTGTCTGCAGACACTTGCTGCTTTTTAAAGTTTTCTTTTCTAAAACCACGAAAATCGGTAAATTTTTAAAGTGAAGTTTTAAGAAAACTCTTAAAACTTCACACTAAAGGCCGATAGAACTTTAAATTATAAAAAGTAACACAAACTTTTCTAGAAATTTCACATTTTTTTCATATAAAAAAATTAATATTTCGATCGATTTTGGCTTTGCTTCCTAAAGCTTTGCACACATACTTTCTTGGTAACGTTTTGAATAAAAATCAGCCAGACATGGAATTCTCTGGCAGAATCTGTGTTATAAGAGTGCACTTTTTTCATTTTATTGGATTGTGCCGATTAACTATGGAATAAAATATCCATCAAATGACTCCCACTGCTTTGATGACAGACCATTACTCTCTTCATAAAATTTTCAATGATTTCTTCACAAAGATGTAACTGTATCTCAGCAATTGTTTGTGGTTTAGTGGCATAATACCCAGAATTCACAAAGAAAAAAATTTTATGATTTTTGTGGCCAGTTGACATCAGAATTTCTGCAATTATTTGTTCTGAAAATCATTGCTGGAATAAGTCGATTGTTTCAAGCACTGTTTGGGAGGTGAGACTGTCTTGCTAGAACTCCATGTCGTCCAAATCCATGCCGTTCAATTGAGGCCACAAAAACTCCCTTTCCATGTTTCTGATGTTTTTGGATTTTCGGTGGCACTCGTTTACAGAAGCAATATTTTCAACAGAGCGACTTATACGTTGACGCATAAGAGTCTTACTGTCCATAATCAACCCAGTTTCTAAACAGAATATTCTTCAAAGCTTGCGAGCGGTCTCAGCATAACAATTATAACGCGTGTTGTTTCATAAAGCACTCCATTTAGACATCTATCACATTTCATAGTTGCCACTTGCACTTTTACTGAGACACTCTTTACTTTTTCAAAGGCCAAGTCACCATAGAGATCAATCACTCAATTTCTATTGAAGGAAAGAAGAAAAAGCAACAATTTCCTTTCGATATACAATGCGATGATTTGTTCCCAGAGGTCCAATCATGCTTGACTTGACGTCATAACTACACACGACAGCTGGTGGCAGCTGTAGAAAAAAAGGAGACAGTAGATATACAAGCTTACCTTCTATCACTTTTAATCTTTCAACAGAATAAACTTTTGCTTGCAAAGAAAATTGAAAAAAATTCGAGAATTGTCGTTGTTGGCTGTTCTGTAAGAGTATTCTGTGCTTAACCTATTCCTACATATTTAGAATAATCTACCATCTTACGGTGATCGACATCGTGGTGGAAACAATCAAAAGTGGCTAGGCCTCCTGTGTCTAGTACAACTTCGACATCCCTAATGCGATCTTGATGAGACATTAGACCCAAAAAAGTTAACACTTATCTTGAATGTTTTCCATTCTGGCTGTAGTTTGAATATTTGATGTCTCACGTTATGGCCAAAATTTGTAAAAAAAAGCGTAATGTCAACTGTTTGTTTTAATCTACATTTCCGTGTGTTTATTTATTTATTTATTTATTTGAATAATAAGTCTACATTAAATTACAGACTATATATGAATGATTTAAAATTACAAAAATTATAAAAATTTTTCAAAATTTTTCAATTAGCGATTTAAAAATAAAATTATATTTCGTTTAATAGTTTCCAAACTTAAAGACAAATCAATAAATTGATAAAAGGTATTAAAGCTGGCACAGATTCTTCTCAAAGGATCAGCATTGGCATAGTTGGTACGAAAAGTTTTGATCGAGAGCAATTGAAAATGACGTGTTGGACGAACTGGCACACTGAATGTAATATGGCGTAAAAGGAACTCTGATTGCACATTTCCTTTAATAACATTAAACACAAATGATACATTTAACATCGTTCTTCTACTTTTTAGTGTAGGCAGTTTTATAAGCGCCAATCTTTGATGGTATGGAGGCAGATTTGTTGCTGAGTTCCAATTCAAGCTTCGCAAGCAAAATAAAAGAAATTGTTTTTGAACAGACTCAATGTGGTCGATATGTATATTATATATAGGGTCCCAAACAATCGAACCATATTCAAGTATGGGTCACTCTTCACACAAACGAGAAAATGAAACAAATAAAATCTCCCTAAAAATATAATCAAATAATTGATTTGGTAAATAATGAAGTGTTAAAAACATTTTAAGTTTTCATGAAAGCATTGATGAAATAAATTAAAAAGAAAAAGAAAAAAAATTATTTTTAGATTTGAAAAAAAAAAACAACAAATTCACGATCGGCTAGTTAAAAGAAGTGCAGACGTTTTTTTTTTTTTGGTTTTGCATATGTGTGCGTCTGTCTTGTTAACTTAAATAAAAAAAAAAAAAGAAAATAAATTTGGTTTTATGATTTCTCACACGAGATGAGATCGTGAGTGAATTTTGCTTTCAAGCAAAAATTTACTCACACTAACTTACTTGTGCCCACTCACGCTTAACAATAAAACTGAAAAGAAAATTTAATGCTTTTCAATCACATCCAATAAAACCAATTACTTTTTAAAATTCTCTCTAAATAGTTGGTAGATTTGTTAAGTGAAAAGTATAAAAAAGGAAATAATTTTTTACCGCCAATAATTTGATATAATCAGCTGAGGTGCCTTTAGGGTTTCATTTGAACTCACACTCTTCATGATCATTCATTTAAGAAAACTTAATTCAAAATAGCGGATCATCATGCTACATGATTAAACAAAAGTTTAAATAATGTGTGTGCCAGTAAGTGTGCACTTTTTCATTTTAAAATAAAAACACGTATTTTTTGAGAAAGTTGTGATTTTTTTATTGGATTGTAAAGAAGACATGCTGGAATAAAATATCCCGCCAGTGGCAGTTTTTGAAAAAAAAATCATCTTCTTCGATGAAGGGCATTTCTATATGAATGGCTTCTTGATTACACCAAATCATTGAATTTGGGGTTCAGAAAATCCTCATGCAATCCATGGGAAACAAATGCACCCACAACGAGAAACTGTGTGGTGCGAATTTTTGTCAGGCCTTACTTTCTTAAAGATGAGGCCGAAATAGCTTTGACTGTGAAGCGAATTAGTTACAGGAACATGATAACGGAGTTTTTGTGGCATCAACTGCACGGCATGAATCAAGACGATATGTGGTTTCGGCATGACGGTGCTAACTGCCACACAACGTGAGAAATAATAAATTTATTGCAGCATGAAATGAAAAAGTGCACTTTTACTTCACATTAGTTGTAGTCGCAATGTAAGAATAGTAATTCGTTATTACCTGACTAAGTGATCTAACTAACTTAAGTTAGTTTATTCATGACTATCCCTGAACCTTAATAGAAGTTTGAGTTTAGGAGAAAGCAACAAGTCCTCGTTCTGCTTTTCTGGCAGCCATTACATGGACTCTTAAGGAAAACATTTTTATTCTTATTGTTAACTAGTTGACCCGTCAAACGTTGTCTTGCCTTAAAATTTTTATATATTCGATCTTCTTACACTAAGAAATCGTAATCACAGAGTAAAGAACCGTGCGAGACTGGGTAAAAGCAGGTAGTAGGCAAATAAGCCAGATACCGATGTTAAACCTTCCAAGATTATACATATAAACCTTCCTCTTAAATTACTCTATCTATTTAAAAAAAAAAACCCGCATTAAAATCCGTTGCGTAGTTTTAAAGATTTAAGCATACATAGGGATATAGGGACAGAGAAAGCGACTTTGTTTTATACTATGTAGTGAAGCATCTTTTGTACAGCCCATAAGTTTACTTTTCTGATCTAGCCGCTTAAGAGTATCAGTAATTGTCTTCTGCGTGATGAAATTTTTCTCCTGTCTGAGTCCATTCAGCATTTCCCCTTATTTTGAGAATAGTGATTCGTCTCAAAAATCAGTTTTCTTCTTCGAAAAGATGCTTCTGCGAACATGTAATGAACTGCTCTGTTGTCCAAACAGTTTGTACACTCATTGCCAGCATGTCCAGACAGCCTACACAACATAAGATTTTTATGAATTCCAAGTCCATCGGACAGTAAGTACATGCCATTAGCGGATCTTGGCTGGATCTTGATAGTGATGGAGTGTTTTTTTTTTTTTTGCAAAGATCTCATTCAAAATTATGTACCAGTTTTAATTAAAAATCTATTAAATATTTTATTGCATAAATTAAATTTTGAATTAAATCAATTAAATACTTAATCCTTTTGAAAAGCTTTTGATTTATTCCATTTATGTGAGAAATATTTTAATTAAAATATTAAATTGGATGATTGGCAGCCAACAGGTTATCAATTAGAATCGAAACATCGCTAAGAAGGCCTCTTAGTCATTGATATCTTAAACATGAAAAATCTGTGTCTCGAGATGGGCAGTCACAAAGCTATGCCTAGATTTTAGAATGGAGGAATCTCTTGCTGTTATCCTGCTTAGTTGAGGGGTTGTGTGGTTGCTTTAGTCGTTAAATTGAAGCAAAATAGTTTTGATTTTCTCCAAAACAATAAAAACAACAGTTATGACATAGTAAAACCGCATCCATTAAAATTTTACACTTGAGGCAAATTATTCAATTATCTTTTAACAACGTTTTCTTTAGGTGAAAATTGAATTTAAGCTATAGCGTAAACCAACAAACACACTCATGCAACTGATGTTGGTGAGACTTAATACAGTTACACATACTCGTACATGCACAAAGTCCCAAGATACATTTCCTTGATTTGCTTGATGTGACAAACACAGTAATACTCGCTGGCTTGCCTGTCTGTCTGCCTGCCTGCCTGGCTGCCTTCATGCATGCTTGTATTCACATTGAATAGTTACAACTACAACTACAAACTGTGAAAAGACTTTCTGTTGCTTGTCGATGAATTCAGTTAAAGTCTTTTTTTTCTGCTTTCTTTTGCTCACTTTGAAAGACCCACAAAAATCTTCAGCCGATAATAGGAAACGCATTGAATTCAATTAGAAAACTACGCAACAGGATATCTGCCATACAGATGGTTAAAGATACAAGTTAGTATCAGCAGACACACATACAGTCATCTAAATTTAAAGTGTTGCAGTGCATTAGTGTCATATATTTGCTCACGTTAACGGCAGGAAATATTAAATTAACACCAACATCCGGTAAATTGCAGTTTTACACTCGTGCATGATGCTTAACAGGGATTTTAAATCGTGTTTATGACAACAACACAAAAAATTGAAAACAACAATTTTTTTTAATTAAAAGAAAAAGAAAATATTCGCCAGAAAATAGTTTGGCAGCTAAAGCCCAAGTCCTTCTTACATGTAAATTTAATTGTGTTTTAATTCACAGACAATTTCAGTTTGTTTTGTTGATAAACAAACACATGCACATAAAAAACTTGAAATGTTTTCTCTTTTTCATTTAAGACAAGCAAGCAAGAGCAATTTTAGATAAATTTTAACTCGTTTTGGGGGAGGGGGGGGGGGTGTTTTCTTTAAATACCTATTGACTTTAACAAGCCATAATAGCTGTTTCTCCAACTCTCTTAAACAACTCCGATATTTGCACACACACACACACACACACACACATATTTACTGGAATTAGTTTGTTTGCTCCAAATGCTTACACACACACAGCCTAAAATTAAATCCGAAAATGTTAACGAAAGGAAATTTCAATTTCATTTAACATGGCACTCGTTCTTACGTACACTTTTTACAAAGTGACAGACAGACACACACATACTCGTGTATACTGCGTTAGGTAGGCTCTTTAAAATGTATTCTTTTAGGCTTCGTTCATAATAACAACAAAAAGTCTAAAGTCTTAACGTAAACTTTTGTTTCATTCTCTGCTTTAGTAGTGACATGCGCTAGTTGTGTTCTCTTTTTAATTTAACCCTTAATAAGCATTAAAAAAGATAATTATTCGTCTTAAAACCGCCAGAGTTGCATTTGTAGTTGTTTTTAAAAAAAATAATAAAAAAAGAGAGAATTAAAAATATTGGTGTGCAAAATGGCTTATTTCACGTCCAGGTTGGCAATGAATTGGAAACGTTGTCCTGGCGCCATAACGCATGAAAGTCTAAAATGTATGGGCCTGCTAAGATCTCTAACCGATTACATGGTTCCCCAAATGAACTTTGATACGACTTTCAGGCTCATTTTTACTCTAGGCGGCAGTAAAAAAGGAGTCTACATTTATAGGGTCTGGAGTTTACGGTGGAGAATTTAGCGTATGACTCTCATGCGTGTAACAGAGCATTTAAAAGAAATGTAGGCGTAACATCTGGCACTGTCAGATGTTACACCTTCTGTTCTAGTTAGTCAATATTAAGCTGTGCTATCCAATTTGGAGTAGGTTTAAATTTCTTCACCATTCCGCGACATTCTCATGCCCACCAGCACTTCAACTGGGACTTAATTATGCAATTCATCAACTAAATTTTTCTTTCTTTAAATGAATAATTATTTTGACCAGTTGCTGTAACCGCAACACTGCCTTTAAGATCTATTTTTTTTTTAGAAATTTACAAAAAGTATGAGAATCCTAACCAAAATTATATTAAAAGAAAACAAAGTAATTGTTCTGGCCACTATAACTTCAGCATAACATTCTCACAAAATGCTTCAGGTGGTAAGATCAAAGGTTGCAATTCTCTTGAGGCGTTTATGGACCTCAAATGAATTTGGACGAAGCAAATTCTTCTTGGATATCCGGATATTTTAATCTGGAATGTACCCTGCGGCACCTGTTATTATTCTTAACAGCTTCGATTGTCTTCTTTGTAACTGCTCAATATTAAAATTGGTTTTAACATTATTTTACATAGCAACACCTTAAGGTTTAAGTCTAGCGGTGAATTCGGTTCAGTGAGCTAGTAAAGCCAACAGCAGATCTAGATTTTAACTGATTGATTTTTGGCGCAATGTGGTGGGTCGATGTAAGGCGACAATCGAAATGTATTCCAGGGTATTTCACGTGATTCTGCTCAGGTGTTCTCACTCCATTGATTGTAATGGAAGGATAGTTGTCGTTTTGCAAAAGTAAAAGTATCGTGAATGTACTCCGAGGCATTGACTTTAATCTTCCATTGAAGTAGCCAGATGCAACAGTTATCATGACTAGTAGGCATATCAGCTGTATACAATACGTAGAAAACGATAATCAAAAGTACATGCATGCAGCTTCTTTGAGGAACCTGTTACCATTAAGGTCTCCTAGGCCTTTTTAATGGTTAAACATTTTTTGTGTGTTTCGTTTTTGAAAGAAAGCACACAGATTCTGTATGTATTTACTCGTACCTCTAACAATCGAGCACATAAACGTACAAGCAAGCAAGGTATTGTAGCTGTAGTTTTATGTGTATGTGTGTGTGTTTTTTTTATATTTGTGCTCTTTAATTGTGTTTTTTTTTTTATTATGGGGATGCTGTGCCGAAGCTGTTGGCTGCTGTATAACCAAAACTTTTCAAATCCTTACACTCCAGTCTTTGTATTGAACGCGTCGCGAGTGTTGGTAAAATTTGAAAAGGAAAAATTAATTTTAATTTTAAATAAATAAATGAAAAAAAAAGAAAAAGTGTTTTACCTAAAAAAAAAATTATAGAAGCTGAAAGAAAGAAAAATTGTTTCAATAGAATGAAAAAATGTCTGCAATTTTTATAAGAAAAATTTAACGAATTTATTTAGGAAGAAAAAAATGTTACAACATTATGCAAAACAACAACAACAACAACAACAACAACAACAAAAAATGTAAAAATCCATATTCTCAAATTAAACAAATTTAAAGTAGAAAATTTGATTTTCAAAAAATGAAAATTGTTGGTAGAGAAAAATTTTTAAGCTGTAAAAAGATGAAAGAAAAAGAAAAAGTAGAAGGAAATCTTTTCTTTTAGGCTGCAGTCTATAGCAAGAAAAAAAAATATGTATTTGTGTGTGTTACTTTCCATCATTCGTAGTCGCCGACTTCTTATACACACAATTCGTTTTGGATACGGTCGGTTCGGTCGAGTTGGTAGGGTCGGTCGTTTCGGTAGGTTCGGGTTTGGTTGGCTGGTTGGTTGGTTAGTTGGTACCTGCATATACATTACAAGTATAATCTGTGTATCTATATTTCCGAAATGTATAAATACGGTCTTGTTTCTTCTATCTATCTGTCTTTTCTGTGTCTAAATGTTCGTGTTGATGTGTATATGTGCATGTCTGTGTGTGTGTATGTTTTGCAGTTACCGTGCGCAAGTTGAATTCTATTATATCCCAGATTGTACTATTTGCGTCGTTTCAGTTTTTCGCTTTTGGCTACTCGTTTTCTTATTATTTTACTTGTACCTCTCCTTTGCCTTGTTTCTTGCTTCTATTTCCTTTCAACTGTTTTGCTTTCAACTTGGCATCTGTTAGGTTTTTTAATAACAAAGAAGATTTTAAAAAGTTTTACAAAACTTGTCTTGTCTCTGGTTTTATTTCTTAATATTTTTTTCTTTCACTTGCTTTTTCTCTCCATTTATGTTTTTGATTTTGTTTATAATTTATTCGTGTGTATTCTATTCATTTGGCTTAGAGTAGTAGAATTAAGGGTTTTGGCTTTAGTCTTGAAAAAGAAAATAGAAGAAGTTGTAGGAAAACAAAAGAAATCAAGAAATCTTGTATCCATATTTTTAATTGTAGCTCCTCTAAATAAGACTTTTCATTCATTTTTTATTTCTTTCCTGTGTGTAGGAAAAGCAAATGCAAAATTAATTCCAAACACAAAGTTAGAGAACTCCTTGAAGTTGCCTATACATTTACCAAATAATTTAGCTTTACGCTTTTGAATTGTTAATGAACATGAAACTTTAGAATAAAGAGATGGATGTCATGGCTCATTTTTAAAAATCCGCTTGTTACTCAATTATTGGGTAAATTGTGAAAATCTTATAGCCTTTAAGCCTTAGAATAAAAATCTAATCCCCAACATTTTCTTCTCTATAACCGGTGCACACAGCAAAGAAGGATATTCGTGGGATTATGCACTCTAAAGAACAACTTCGGTTAAAGCAATCAAATTAGTTTCTACTCAACAATTCAGTTTTATCAAACAAGGGCCATGTTAACCGAGTGTTTTGTGCCGCAATTGAACGAATTAGGACTGGAGGACATGTGGTTCCAACAGGACAGAGCAACGCCACACATTTCATTTTCATCTAGAAAAAAAAATGAGAGCCAAACAACATCGGATGGCTTCTTTTGGCCCACCACAGGATTCCTGCATTTAGAATACCAAAGCTGATCGGCTTAGAACTGAACCTTTCTGCTAGTGCAGAATACCTAGGAGTCACATTGGTTGGAAAACGTGAGACAAGACCCTCAAAAGCAAATTTGGCGATATACGATTGCAGGAGAACCATAGCGACAAAATGGGCCTATGTGCTATCTTTTATGGAGCCGTAATGCGGTAGACTCTGCGACTGTCAACAGGTCTCAATTTTAAAGGGTCTGATCAGAGCCCAATAATGTACTCTTTACGATGCTTTAATGCGGAGTGGAAATGAAACCATAGGTCATAGGGATATTCGCATGTTATTGGTCAGTGGGATCTTCTCTAAGAGAGGATATAGATGTCTTTACGAATGCCTCTAAAAACAGTTCTGGAGTTAGTTTGGGGAGTTCAGGACTAGTATAGCCTTCAGGCTCCTCGAATCTGAATTGATATCAATAAAAAAAGCAGCAGACTGATAGTGGTACTATGAAATATTTGTCAGGAATATTCGTATTTATACTAACAGTCGACACTTTGGTGGGTGTATATTCAGCTTTGATCTAGTCTGGAAATGCCGGCCATCTTTAAGTAAGATCGCGGAACATTCCGTGTTGGGTTTCACATCAGATAACCTGACAAGGCATGAGTCAAGGCTGCCAGAGCAGAATATCGACATGTTCTATGTACGTAAAGCACAGCCCCGATGGAAAGACCAAGGGACGTGCAGTAAAGCAAGAATGATCTGGCCTAGATTGAATAGGAATCGCAGCTGGGATTTATTGGGGCTCCAAAAAGCCCAGAGCAATGTTGTCAGGACAATGAAAAGGTAGAGAAAGAAAAAACCTCTCCTCTTTCTTTGCCTTGATTGATTATGTTTAGAATTTTCCAAAGTGACATCAAGTTGTAGGCGGTTCTGCTTATTTAGTTCGGTTTTAGTGGTAAAACCAACTTACAAATTGTGCCATTAGTTTCATTCTGTTTTTATCTTACCGGACATCGATTAGACCTCTGAAATCTCTTTTTAACTACATCATCGTTATAAAAAAATTTTCCATGAAAGAAAATTTAAAACGACATTTCAAAAAGTTGGGAGCTCTTTCTCTTTGGTGGTTTTATCATAAACATTTTTCGCAGCAACCATTTTATTCCTTGAGAAAAGAAAAAAAAAATTTTAAGAGTAAACAATTCTAGAAAATATAAAAAAATTACAATCATGTCGTTTACGTAAGGAAAAGGAAATTTTTTATTACGTTATTTTAAAGGAATACAATTTGAAACGCCTTAATAGTTTTTCTTACACATATAATTCAGTTTTCAAACAATAACAGTTTTTGTGGGGATCGCGGATTGTATCATCTTGCCATCCTTAAAACACAACTTCGCTTATTATTGTCGTCGTCACCACTTTGACACAGATTAGGCATTCTATAACAAGCAGTCCTACTACGACGACAAAGCTTTATCGTTTTTTAATAAAACAAAAACACATCTTCAGCATTTCGTTCCGCTGGTTTACTTTGTTTTGAGTTTTTGTGACAAAATGTTTTTCGCTTGCAATGCAAATTTAAATGCAATTGAGGAAGAAAGAAAAGCAAACCTTCTATTAGATAGAAAACTTCTAAAGAAGAATTTGAATACATTCAAGTTACCGAATGAAACAACTCCTTTGGACTGAATAAAAAAGCTTTAAAGGGCGTATTGGAGACAAGAGCATGTCATTTAAAGAATGGCTTTGGATTTACATTCATTTCCAAAAAAAAAAAAAACATTTAATTGGGAGCTACATTAAGATTTTTAGCCCAGGAATTTTATCACCTCAACGTGTAGAACGCTTTTAATTTAGAACTGTGGCAGCTAATTGTAGGAAAAATCCCGGTTAAGACTCTGTAGTGCGATTCAGTACTCAATTTTATAGTACGTTTTTTGGTTAAAAATAGTTAACCCTTAAATTAAAAAATTTGTGATTCAGTAAAATTTTTAACAATGTTCACATTAGGGGCCAATCTCAAAATTTATAGCATTTTCTGATAGAAGGATTACTTTTGCGCCACCTTATTACGTTTGCGCCACCCGTTACTTATCGATAAATAACGATTACAGCAGCTGGAATTAATTAAAAGACGTCGGATTGAGTTAATTGCGATCCCAATTAAATTTTAACTTAAGTCGACTTAAGCGATTTTTCATTTTATTACAGAAATAACTTATGTATACGTACAGTAAACACATATACGGTGAAAGTATTTTAACCTTTTTTAAGAAGTGATTACCTTATGTGTTTAAAGAGATTATCAGCTTTCATGCAGCGAACACAAATCTAGGCCAGTGGCGGTAACACGAAATCTCTAGATTAGAGGATATAATTGTTTGTTATTGTGAATAATTTTTATTTTGTTTCATTAAGTGATTAATGCGCATGAACAAAATCAATAACCTCTATTACATATTAGAAAATGGTTAAATTGAATGTGCAGTATGTAGTGATGCCACTTGTTTCAAATGTAACTTCTAGTTGCAAAAACTTAAGTTACAAAATAATATTGACTTTGCGATTGATTATGATTTAACGAATCAATTTACACTTACCAAACATTTTTACTCCTACCCAGCGTTCCCAAGAGCTAGAAAAAAATAAGCTAAGAGCAAACAAAACTAGAAAAAAAGGTTAAAAAAATGAGAGATTAAAAGTCAAAATTTTTTTGATTTTTTATTACAGATATTCTTCAAAAACTCAATTCAACATTGTGCAGACAAAATATAAATTTTCTAATTCAAGTTTAGAGTTTACAGAATAAACTTTTAAAGAGAGACATGATGCAATTAAAAATGACATTTCTTAACTAAAATGTCTTTTTTTTAATACTTGACCCCTTTTTAATTTTTTTTTGGCTTATTTAAATTTGCTTGAAAACATAGTATATATACACTAGAGATGCCAAGCGGGAAATCCCGTTCCCGAAAATCCCGGTTTTTTTACTTTTTAAATTCCGGGGTTTCCCGGAATTTTGTCATTTTATTAATCCCGTTTTAGTTATATTTATATTTTCATAACGATATATTTTTCTGTGTCCGCTTATTAAAAACAAAAACTTATTATTTGAAACGCCCTGTTGAAGAAAATCAACACAACCAATTTGATATAAGTATTAACAAAACTTTCTGTATAAAAAGTAAAATAGTGAAAACAAATAAAAAATCAAGTTTGTTTGCGTAAAATTAAAAAAAAAATTAGCTTTGAAGAACACAAAACAAAAATTAAAGATAAAAGTTCAGTTTGGAGTCATTTTCTATGTTTTTTATGTTTAAATAAAAATCCCACTCGGGATTTCGGGATTCAGTTAAAAATCCCGTTTTCCGGGATTTTTAAAAACCAGTCCCGTTTGGCATCTCTAGTATACGAGTACACTATGTGATCATTACATCCATACGTATACGTTATTTAATACTCGCATCTGGCATTACGCATACGACACATTTGATTTCTTTTGGTTATCCAGAAACTAAAAGGAATAAAATGTGTGCTACCGAAATTGTTAACGATGAAAGAAAGGGCAGAAGATTTTACACAATTTATTTTATTTCTCAGTTTTTTTAATCATTTTGTATTTGTGCATGTTTCTACATATTTCAAGACAAAATAAAAAAAATTTTTTGTTATTTATTTATTAAGAAAAACTTGAAAACTAAAATCAAACATGGTCACCCTGTACTAATTGTTCGTCGTATGCCTGTGTAGCAAATAGAAGTAAATCTATTTTCTTTGCCTGTTTCTTGTTGAGATCAGCACTCAATACAGGAACCCTACTAATGTAGTGGATTGTGGCGACGCTAGAGAAATGCTTGGAGTTACCTCAAAGAAATAGTTAGAAATTGTGAATAAAATCGCAATGTGGTTGAGTGGCGAGTTAATGCTTCTTAACTGCATTTGCCCTAGCTTGAATTCAGATAAGTAGAGCAAATGAAATTCAAACCTGCTGGGTAATGCAATAAATAAATGCAAATTATTGGAAACGAACTAGTCAATAGAATAGATAAATTTGGTTGTGCCGAGTCTTACATAACCTTCACTGTGTTAGGCAAACATTCATATTTTTCACTGTCAACATCCCTCTTAAATAGCAAAAAAAAAATTCTATAATTTAAATGGCTGGCTTGAGATCCTATCATAAAAATGTATTTTATTATTGGAGCGAAATAATGATATAAAAATAAATTTGTATAAGACGACCTCAAGCTTAAGAAACTTATAAATAAAAAATTATAAAAAAAAGAAATTAATAAAAATAATAATTTCCGCTTAAGAAAAAAGAAAAAATCCTTCTGAGAAAATCATTTTTAAAAGCAATAAAATGTCTGTAGAAGACTTGTGCTCCGTGGTTCATTTTAGTGAGCGCTCTTCTTAGCTCAAAAATTAAAAAGGAATAGTTCGTTCATTTGATCTTTTGTATCTTTATCACTTATACTTTTGATTGTCATTTAACGTTCTTTATTATGTAAAATTATATCGAATAGCGGTTGAAAGGAATTTTTTACGAAAATAGAAAGCAAAACAACAAAACAAAATTCGAAAAATTTTTAAATTTAGTTTTCGATTTCTTTTTAAAAAATTTAATAAAAAACACCCTTTACTTTAGTCACTATGGCTGAAAAAAAAATTAAGGTTTAATTTTAAAATATTAAAATTAAGCTTTTTAGCATGCATAATACATTTTCTCTTCTTCAGTTTATTTGTTTTAAATTCCATTTTTGTAAAAGAAAATAATTTGCAACTTTCGTTTCTTCGTCATTGTTTTCGTTTAAGTTTAGTTCGTTCGTTCATTTATAGGTCGTTCATTTAAAATGAAGAGCCAGCAAATGAACTATAGGAATTCATAACAGGGACTAGTTCGTTCATTTCAAATAAGTGAATAGTACAATGTGAATAGTTCGTTCCCAAGGCTTGTCTGTAGACACTCAATTTTAAAATTAATAAAAAAAAAAAAGAAGTTCCAAGAAAGATATCCAATGGGAATGCAAAATGCATAGATTTATTTTAATTTTCAAACATTTGCAGGCTTTTTTTAAACCAAATATATTTAATATCAAATAAAGAACTTTAAATTTATGGCAAAAGTTCATAAAGATCTGTATTTGTAATGCTATTGCACTCAATGCATTTAAAAGGCACATTTTGTGTTTGTGTGACATGCACAGCTTGAACATTTCCATAAAAAATAAAACAAAAATTAATGAAAAATGTAAAATATCGGTAGTATTTTTGTTTTTGGCCAGATGGTTTTACAGATCGCTCTTATTTTTAGTGCAGATATTGTGTCTAGTAATTCTTTCCTTTTTTTTTTTTTCTTGGAAGCAATTTTGAAATTATTGATTCTGCAATACAGATAAATTTCTACATTTTGCTTGCGCTTAAATTAAAAATGTCAAAAAAATACAAAATTTGCCAAAAATAAAATGTTATTTTTAGCTTAATTTGTCTTATTTTGCGAAAATACTTTCGTTTTATTTATTGAAAATTTAATCACTTTTTATTTACTTAAAATTTATTTTGGTGCTAAAAATGCAATATTTTTCATTCACAATAGACAACCTTTTAATTCATTATTAAATGAAACAATTCAAAATAATAAGATAATTCCGCAAAAATTAATAATAGAAATTTGCATATCGATCGATATTTCTTTCCAGTAAATTTTTTTGATTACGTGCGGAATTAATAATACGACCCATTATAAGTGTCATTTCTGATAAAACTGCGTAAAACATTTTTTTAACCTGTTTTGTAGTTTAGACTAAATATTTCAAAGCAATTGAACTCTCTGTAGGCCTCTTAGGGATTTCAAAAAGTTGATTTCAACGGCTACACAGATAGACAGACAGACGGACATTGTTAAATTGACTCCACTGATTATAAGAAGAATCCAGAATATATATACGTTATAAGGTGTCCCATGCACGGTATAGAAATTGCAAACTGAATCACAAATATACCTTCAGAAAAAAAATCACTTGGACTTTTTGATCTCTGGTTTCTGTTCAGTATTCAATGCAAATGTTTTCGAGAAAGAGAAATTGCAAAATAGCTATCGCGTCTTTTTGCTTTTTTACTCGCAGATATTTTGTTGTTGGTAAGCTATGCAATTTTGTGCTTGCAACATTGTAAGACTATTTACATCAAACACTGAAAATTAATTTTCAGCTTCGCATTCACATTAAACGAAATGCTTTTAACAATTTTAAGTACATACTCGTAGGTAAATATTTATGGATGTTTATTATTTTTGTAAATTAAAAGAAAAGATGGCATTCTTTATTATAAGAAGAAAGAGGCCATTCAATTTTTTTTTTTTTAAAAGCAAAATAATAAAAAAGACAATTTGTGTGCCTACATATGTACTCGTATGTATGTAATTGTGATTTTAAATGAGTTGCTCACAATCGATACGTCTGTAAGTCCTTCTTCAAACCTGCTTGCTTAAATAATTTATATTTTTTTACTCGCATTAATTTATTGAACAAAATTATTTGAATTTGTTTCTATTTTGTTTGATAATTAATTAACAGTTGCAAACAACTTTTATTAATTTTGTTGTTACGTTAGTACGTCTTCCCTCATTAAATTTGTTTATTTTCATAAATTTCGTTTTATGTTGTTGTAGGTTCTTAGAAAAGGACGCCATCTTGAAATTTTATTGAAAAAAAAAAAACAGTTTTTCAGCTACACACAGATATCGAAGTTGTAAAATAAGGGAAAAATAACTTGCAAACAAAATGAGAACTTATACTAGTTGAAATTGAGTTAGTGTGAGTGTAAATGATAATAGTAAACAGCAACAATATCAGGCCAAAATATAAAAAAAAAGAAAGAAAGCGTACAATTAGACTGGCACAACAGAAAAAATATAGTAAAAATCAGTGAATAAATAAGAATCAAAAAAAAAAAGTGTAAAAACCGAACGTACACTAACACAGCAGCTGCAGCAGCAGCAGCATCAGCACTAAGAATAACAACAACTCAAACATACGGGAAAAATTAAAAGAAAACAAAATTGATATACGGTAAATGAGACTACACACACACACTCACAAAACATACGAGTATAGCGGAGTTGTAAATGAAATACTAGTAAGAGTTGAATAACTTTTAATTTTATGAGAGAATTTGAAGAGAGTGTGTTTCAGTGCATTTATTGAATGCGAAAAGCAAAATGCTCTGAAAAATTTTATTTAAAAATCTCTTTTTTTTTTGTGAAAGCAACTGTTTACATGTAACAAAAATAAAGATTCTTCATAGATAAATTCTGCGAAAGTAAATCTATTTATCTGCTAACAACAATAACAACAATAATATCAGCATTAGCATCCCATATATGCACATATTATATCTTTTTGTTGTTGTTTATTCTTAATAAATATAAAAGTGAACAAACGACAAAAACAAATAATTTTGGCCAAGGCAAAAAATAATGGTTAAAAATGTATATACACAGACATAAACTGAAAATTTATAAAAGAAATGAAAATTAAAAAAACAACAAAAAATTTACCAGGCAAAAGAAGAAAAGAATACCAAAAAAAAAAATATTGAAAAAATGTTAAAAGTGAATTTGAACGACGCCCCATAAAAAGTGTGCTGCTGGAAAAAAAATTGGAAAAGAAAGTTTAGCCTACAAAATATTACACTAAAAAATATTTTTCAATTTAAGAAAAAGCAAATAAATAACTAAATAACAATTTCAAAGATTAAAAAAAAACTAAAACAGAAACCAATAAAATTTAATTTAAAAAATATTAATATTAAAATTAAATAAATGAAAGTGTGATGTGCTGTTTGTAAACACACGCAATTAAATCGTTTAGAAATTTTGTATGAAAATTGCTTGAAAAAAATTTATTAACAATTTGCTTATTGTTTCATAAAAAGCTTTTGAATTAAAATTGTGTGTTACAAGCGAGAGAAAGAAATTTTTATAAAAAAAAAGTCATGAAAAGTCCTTGCCTTTTCAAACACATTTTTTTTTTGTAATTTCGATTTAAAACAATTTAAAAGCCTGCTATACAAAATAGTGTAACTTATAACGCTCTAGTGGCACGGCCCAATAACAGACTTAGGTCTTGAAAGAATAATAACAACAACTTTTAGTTTCTTCTATAGTAGGTAGTTTGGGTGTATATAGTGCGAACTATATTTTAAATGACCACCAACCAGCTTGATAAATTAAATCTTATTTCTGATCTTGGAACTGGTACCGGATCCTAAGCAAGGCGAAATATTCCTGCTTTATCAAAAAAGACAGAGATGGCTTATGGAGTCCGCCTATATAATTGTAACAACTTTAACAAATCAGGAAATAACTTGAAGCGCACACATGCTTTCTTGTGTGAATTCGCCTTGATCGTAAATTAAATTTTATGCAATACATTTCCGCAACTGTTGCTAAAGTATGTGGTCACTTCGGATTTATCAAAATTTAATACTTTATATTAGTAGGCTTGCCCTAAGTAACCTAAAGCTTACTTTTGTGGCGAACGAATGAATTACATGGAATGTATGACAGGACATTACAGAGTATTGTAACAGAGACTAATGAAGAGACAGCAGAGCACATACTGTGTCATTGTAATGGTATAATATGTATCCGTTTCCGCTACTTACGGCATCATTACTTACAGCCGTTGGACATAGCGAACAAATCACTTTTGAATTCTTAATGAATACTATGCTCAGGGAGCATTTGTAACTTAAGAGTAATGTCACAATAGGTCTATTTTGGGCGCAGTGTTTGCAATCCTCTTTATAACTCTAATTTTTCTCTGCTTCAATTTTTTTATTTACCCAAAACAAAACCAACCATTTTCTATTGCTGTTTTGTACGTAGACTCTCAAATAACCCTAGAAATAATTTCACAGATGGAAGTTTAATGTGTTGTAATTGCCTAAAGGACTAGTTAGGATTTATTAAATTTTTTAATTTACTTTTTTATATTTATTAAGAATAACATTTGTTATCTTCTATATATATAAAAATGAATCCCTATATCCCTTGGTCCCACCATTACGCGTGAGCGGCTGGACCGATTTTACATTTTTTTTTGTTGTGTTTGTTATTATCAGGAATTGCCCGAAAAATTAGAAAATTTAAGAATAATCCTTATTTAAAACCACTTTTTACATTTTAAAAGTATTAAATAAATAAAATTCATGTTCTGTACATATGGTATTCCACCCGGCAGGTGGCTCTACAGTCGGTATCTGGCTTATTTGTGTACTACCTCTTTTTACCCGATCACTTACTCTATGATTACGATCGATTATACAGGGTGGGCTAAAAGAAACCAAGGGGTGTAAAAGTTTAATAACTTTTTTGTTTATTAACTTTTTTTTTATTTTTTCTTTCAGATTATATAATATACAAAATGGAAATTTTTTTACACTAAGTATGAAAAATGATGTCTCTTAAATGACCACCGTTTTCAGCTTCGCACTGATGGGCTCTTTTTAGAGCATTTTCTGCAACAATGTTTGCCTTGAGTTCAAGGATTGTCTCTGGCTTGTTCACATACACTCGCTCCTTCAAAAACCCCAAAGAAAATAGTCGGGTGCTGTCAAATCTGGCGATCGCGCTGGCCAAATAATTTCCGAACTTCGAGAAATTATTCGCTCTCCAAAAATTTGACTTAAAAGTGCCATTGTGTCTCGGGCAGTATGGGCAGTGGCTCCGTCCTGCTGAAACCACATACCAGGTCTGTTTTCAAGAGCAGGACGTAAAAAATTTTCTATCATAAAACTATACCGCTCTCCATTTACGGTTACAGCACTTCCATCTTCATTCTCGAAGAAGTAGGGCCCAATGACATTTTCAGATGTGATCCCACACCATACTGTACACCTGATGGGGTGCAATTGGCGTTGATGAATGGCTCTTGGATTTTGAGAACCCCAGAACCTACAGTTCTGCTTGTTAACAAAGCCATTCAAATGAAAATGAGCTTCACCACTCATAATCAAATTTTCAATAAATTTGATTTCATTTCTGGCCAACTCTTGAAATTTAACTGCAAAATTTAGACGTTGCCGATGATCTGCGGGTTTTAATTCTTGGACCAATTGCACCTTATATGGGTATAACTGTAAATCTTTTTTTAAAATGCGCCGTAGTGACGTACGAGACATTTCTAGCTGAGCAGAACGCCTTCTGCCAGATGTTTCTGGTGCTTCGTTAACACTTTGCTGTACTCGTTCAATATTTTCCGCAGTGCGACTTAAGCGTGGTCTACCGGTTCGAGGCAAATCTCTTACGCTGCCATGTTGGTGATGACGATTAACTAAGCAACGAATCATCGCTTCAGAGGGCGAAATTCTGACGTTAAAATGTCGACGATATGCTCTTTGCGTTAAAATAATTGATCTCTGGTTTAAATAATAAAATTCTATTGTTCTGGTTCTCTGTTCAGTTGTGAACCTCTCCATTATAAATTCTCCAAGTGTTGTCTATATAATCTGAAAGAAAAAAAAAAAAAAAATTAATAAACAAAAAAGTTATTAAACTTTTACACCCCTTGGTTTCTTTTGGCCCACCCTGTACAAAAGTTTTAAGGCAAGATAACGTTTGCGGGGTCATCTAGTAAATAAATAAAAATAAATACGAGCGGTAAGAAATTGTGTTGTTGCTGTTAACTGTTAAAAATAATTACTATTCAGTTTAGAGGAAACGAACAGTCCAGTCGTCCAATCACTCAACTTTTCAAATATTTTTGAAAGTTTTTCAGACAAATTTTTTAGACGATTGGATTGTTCGTTTCCTATAAACAGCGCATACATACATTAAATTAAAAACTATGAAATTAATTATATAAATTGTTTATAAAAATTAGGAAAAACTAATTTAAAAATAAAATGGGTTGGCCCATACTAAAGGCGGAAACATTCATCTTTTTGCAGCGAATTCTCTTTCAACACGAATATCTGCCTCAAATCCTTACCAAACAGCAAACTAATATTTTTCCTTTATTTTATTACAGATTTATACATTAAATAACAGATAATTAAGGAACATAACTAATTTTAAACTATAAATATAGAAGACTTTTTAAATATCAATAAAAAAAAACAAGACAAAAACAAAAATGCGGTTAAACGGGTGTGTTTCTGTAAATAGCAACGTCTGCTTCAAAATAACTCTCAAAACTCTACCAAAGTGCTGTTGCAAATACAAAGGTTGAAACAAAATGATTAAAATAATTGTGTAATGAAACCAAAACAAATACAAAAACATGTATTTTTTAATCGAAACAATTGAAATTTAAAAAAAAAAATAATAAAAAAAAAATCGCCCAAAAGCGAGAGTCTATCAAAACTTTAAACTTTAACTCAACAAAAACTTATAAACTCTTAAAAAAATTAAAACTAACGAAAGCTCTAAAACTTAAAAAGGCAAAAAATGACAAAAACGCCTTTAACGCTGCCATGCCTGTCGGCTAATCAGCATTTCAGTATGGCTACGCTATGTTTTGTGATGTTGACTTTGAACTCGGTGCCCGTAAGGGAAGTTCATGGCCAAAGGCCTCTATTAAATCACACCACTTACAACACCATACCCACTGACCAGCATCATTATAAGCAGTTGCGCAATGGCAGAACTCATGACTTGGGTATACCGCCTTCTACGGTGGCTTCAATACCTCGAATTCTCTTGCCTATGTACGACGATGACGTGGATAGTACCCGTTTGCCAGGCAGACGTGAGAATCGACGTCGCATAAACTATCAATCCTTGGCTGCCAATCTGCCAAAAGGTGGTGGTGGCATCAGCTCTTTACGCAAAGTGCTCGCGAATCCTGCACTAGCTGGTAATGGTGGTGTTTTAGGTGGCAATAGTCCTGGTTATCCCTCATATTCGGCCACATCTGCTATTGGCAAGATTAATGGCATCGGTGGTGTGGGCCCTGCTCATCCGTATGGTGAAACTTTACAACTGCTTCCGGGTTCTCTGTATTCAACTAGTTCACCTCCACTCACATATTATCCAAACTCTCAAGGTGTGTTTATTGTCTTCTCTATCTCTCTCTCTCTCTCTATGTCTCTCTTTCTTAATGCAGCTTCTTCTTTTATTTAATGTTTCTTAGATTCATCTATGCGCCGCAAACCAAAACAGAACAGTATTGCTGAAATTTTAAAACTTAATCGTGTCAAGGCAGGCCAATCTCTTTCATATGGTGGCCCTATGCCACACAATGATGATCCACGTGGTGGTGTTGATGATGATATTATTTTGGAAGAGCACAGTGATCCACTACAAGTGATTAAAGACGAAATGCGAATATCACAGCCTCAATCGGTGAGTTTGTTCCCTTTTTTTAATTTTTTTAATGTTCTGAAAATTAATGTTGGCGCCATAAATCGTCTTAGATCAGAAGTGTATTTGGATTCTAATGCATTTTTAGTTTCTTTGGCTAACATTAAGTGTGTGGAGTTACAACGATCACTTTTCATTTCCATTAATTTGTTTATGGACGTCACACAAAATTTGAAATTTTTTATACTCGTACCCTTCAGCCAGAGGGATGAAATATTTCATGTAATCGATGCTATTTATTATCTATTGATCTTAGGATAGGTTAGGTTGAATAGGGCGCCTCAAAGAAGAATATGTAAGAAAAATGTCCTCTAACATGATCCATTTATAAAAAGAAATAAAGTTGGAAATATAGCGATAGAAAGATGCCAAAGAGGGGAACAAGCGGGAAGAGAAAGGATATATTGATTGGTTTGCGTGGCTTACTACAGCCCGCCGATTCTTCTAGTGAATCGCTGAGAAAGACCGCCGTGTCAGCCCTTTCCAATATTTTGAGAATTGGAGTTCTACTCAAGGACCAGTTTTTCCCTAAAGTAGCCCGAGTTGTGGTGCTACGAACATGCGACGTGTAACCGATCTGCCCGCTCATTGTCAACTTGGCCCTCATGTCCAAGCATGTAAGATTGTTATGAATAATGGTTCTT
Source organism: Thelaira solivaga (assembly GCA_947397855.1). Classification (NCBI taxonomy): domain Eukaryota; kingdom Metazoa; phylum Arthropoda; class Insecta; order Diptera; family Tachinidae; genus Thelaira; species Thelaira solivaga. The sequence continues at coordinate 48,746,536 of OX377614.1, forward strand.
CAAAAGTTATTTAATGGGTGTACCGGTGAGAGTGTACTTTTTCATTTCATGAAACCAATGTCATCCAAATCCATGGCGCCCAGTTGAGACACTAGAATTCCGTTATCATGTTCCTGTAACAAATGTCGTTCACAGTCACCGCAATTTCGGCCCCATTTTCAAAAGAGTAAGGCCTGATCAAAATCCGCACCTGACAGTTGCTCGTTGTGCATCTGTTTCTCATGGATTGCAAAAGGATTTTCTTAGCCTCAAATTCGACGATTTTTCTTCAAATAATTGACATTGACTTCACTTTGCTCACTTTTTGAAAGGGAACATGTCGTCTTTACAATCCAATAAAAAAAAATCACAACTCTCTCAAAAATACGTGTTTTTATTATAAAATGACAAAGTGCACTCTTCCTGAGACACCCTTTTGGAATGCTTTTCTTTCAATTGAACGAAAAATTTAATTTTTTCAAGCGAAGGCAAGCTGTCTCGTCCCTCCATTTTTTTTTTTTTTTTAGTTTTTTAGTTGTGTACGTGTACTCGTATGCTTGTTTGTTCCAATTACATACGAGTACATCTACTCAGAAATACATACGCGCACACGTAGTATATGCATCTATGCAATGTACTCGTATGTATGTATGCATGCATTTACCGCTTCCTTTCTCATCATTCGACTTTTTTAGAAATTGCCATTCGTTTGCTATTTAATTAGTTCCTGTTTTATTTTTGTTACACAATTTTCTTTTTTCTTTTTGTATTTTCTTTCATTTGTTTTAATATTCCAAACCAAGTATAGCCGAAGGGCTGTTTGTTTTGTAGAGTTTGTCAGTTTGTCGGTTTTGATGATTATAATTGAAATTTAATAAAAACATTATTGAAAATGAATATAAAAATGAGAAGGACATACGAGAGTACACAGTGCTGGGGGAAACTAACAAAAGGATTAGAAAACAAGCTGGTGTACGAGTACGTAATGCAACAACAATTACTAACATTGAAATCAACAATAGATTTTTTTTGCCAAAATAAACAGATTTTGTTGCAAAATGCTGGAGGGCCGCATACACATACGAGTGGATATGTGGACAGCCAGCAAGCATTTCGTTTAGAATTCGTTGCCAAGTTGTCTAATTTTCAAATACATTTTATTTTTAGAATCCCTATATCATCAATACGGAGGCCACTTTAAATTCTGATATTGAAGATCTGTTGGGTGTTCGCTGCACGTTTGAAACTGCTTGCGCTTGGAAGTGGACTGACAATCTACCGGATGGTTTTCATATAATGAGTGGCACTGAAGTTTCCAAGAAAAATATGACAGGCTTATTTCCCGGCCCACTGGCCGATAATATAGACGATGCCAACGGTCACTTTCTATATGCCCGTTTATCGCCTGCAACTCTACAAATAAATTTAACATCACCACAATTCAGCACCACCATGGAAAAGTGTTATTTGGAAGTTTATATGCATCAAAGTGGCATGAGTCATGGCTTATCACGTGTTGTGGTGGAGCCATTACACTCACAAGAGAGTTCTTGGGTGCCAGCAGAAATTGTAGGCGATAATTATCGCCAGTGGGAAAGAAAAGTTTTTCGTTTAGGACGTATTTCAAGAGATTTTCGCATAGTTTTTGAAATTGTACCCAAACTATTGGAGGGACAAAAGGCCCATGTGGCCATTGATAATTTAAGGATGATTAACTGCTTCCCTGAAGGAGCAAAAGCGGAAAAATGTAGCACTTCCCAAGTAAAATGTATGATGAATAAAGTACCCGTTTGTATACCATTGCCCAGGATATGTGATATAACTCGTGATTGTGATGAGGCCGAAGATGAGCTGTTGAATTGTGAAAAGATACCATTTGGTGGCAGATGTGATTTCGAAAATGATTGGTGTGGGTGGCGGGATTCGGGACGTACAGTATTGTCTTGGTCAAGACATACAGGCTCGTCGCCCACCTACGATACAGGCCCAGATAGCGATCACACTTATCAGCATTTACTTAACTCTACAATGGGCTACTACATGCTTGTCAATATGAATCAACACAGCAACGATAGTGAAAAAGGTTCTCTAATTAGTTTTGCCAGCAATGCGATTATGATATCACGTACATTTAATCCTCCGCCCACAGTGCATGGAGATCCAAACTCTCCCTATCGTAACTCTTGTGTAGTGCGTTTCTATATACATCAGTTTGGTAAAAATCCTGGAAGCATTAACTTGTCAGTAGTGGAAATGAAGGAGAAAGAAAACATCACCACTACCCTGTGGTGGAGTACAAAAAATCAGGGTGCTGACTGGCTGAGAGCGGAATACATATTGCCAAACATAACTTCTAGGTAACAAGTTTTTGCGAATTGAATTTTTTTTAGAAAATGTAATGACTTCATTTCTGTATGTTTCCAGGTATTATTTGCAGTTTGAGGCTCGCATGGGCATGCGTATTTATTCCGATGTGGCCGTTGATGATTTTTCTTTATCGCCAGAATGTTTTGGCATTAACATACCGCCGGAACATTTGAATGGCTATAATTACTGGAATGTACGTCACACAAAAAGTCCTACGCATAAAGATTTTACGAATCATAATTGTGAGTATTTCAGTGCGATTTATTAGTTATTCGGGGAGGAATAGCCCATAAGACCACTACTTTCAAAACTCATTTTATGACCCCCTTTTGGTTTCCAAAGATTTACGTCAAGTGATCCCAATTACGAAATGACTTATCATCGTTGAGTTTACAGTTGATTGTCCATTATCGACTATTTATGGTATAATTTATGCAAAATGTGAGACATAGTCTTCCACCCTTTCTTGGGTGTCTGCAATATTTTTAACTCTTACTGTTGCTGAAATACCATGAAAGGGTAACTATTTTACCTTTTGCGATGCTCTATTATCTGTCTTGTTGAGTTTCCTCCAGCTGCCAACTACAACTGGAACCTTCTCAAAACCTAAACTCTCCATAGTTTGCAATTCTTCGTTGACCCCCTCTAAGGGATGTTCTAAGCTTCTTAACATAGGAGTCAAATAATTCTCATAATCTTGTAGCTCTTAATTTACTGCTAAATCTAATTTAAAATGGAGGTCGATTATTTTTTTAATAGACAGCTGTACCTCTTTTCTCCTGGCCTGGACTGCGATAGTATTCTAATAAATGCATATGATAGTATGAATTTTACTTCTAAAATTACTAATAAAGGGCTTAATACTAAATGACGGCTTAATTATTCAATTAATCCTAAATATTTAAGGTCCTTAACGTCATAATTTTATTTTGATTTTTTTGGTTTCTAGACTTAGATCTCAGTACTTGTAACAACCGTGGCATGTTAGGACCAACGCAAGCGCAATGTGAAACGTATTACAACACGCACAATCGTAGTAGGGTACTTAAAGAGGTGAAGGTGGTGGATGAAATACCATACAAGGGCATGCAAAAATGGAAAGTGCCACATGAAGGATTCTACACGTAAAATACTTAATTTCTAAAATTTATTTCTTTAATAAAAACATTTTTTATTTTGTTATAGTTTCATAGTTAAAGGAGCCAGTGGCGGCTTGGGTTCTGGTGGTGTGGGTTCTTCCCGTGGTGCCGTTGCTGTGGCTGTATTAGAGCTACACAAAGGTGAAGAGTTGTATATATTGGTAGGCCAACAGGGCGAAAATGCTTGTATTAAATCGTTGGGTTACAAAGAAGATGGCTGCGGTTCGAATGATCCTGATCTGGACCTAAGTAAATACAGTTTTACTTCTAAACAGCATATGCTGAAAAATATGAATTTGGAGTATGGAGCCGGTGGTGGCGGTGGAGCTTCTTATGTGTTTTTGGTAAGTCTTAGTAAGTTAACAAGGGGTATAGATTTTACTAAAATCATTTGTGATACTTGTAGTTAAATTCTGCTCGCAATGAGGCCGTGCCCCTAGTAGTGGCAGGGGGAGGTGGTGGCTTAGGTATAGGTCGATATTTAGATGAAGATTTTCAACATGGCCAAAAAGAAAATGCAGCTCGTAAAGGTTTAACAGGTCAAATTAATGGAGAACCTTTGTTGAAGAAAACTGCTGGTCCTGGAGGTGGCTGGCGTGCTAATAATCATCAGGCTTTGGATGCTAAATACGGTGCTGCTTTATCGTTGGGAGGTCGTGGTGGCTTCTCTTGCTATGTGGAGTTGGAAAATAATGGTTCAAATGTAAAACGTCATAGCCAAGGTGGATTTGGTGGTGGTGGCGGTGGTTGTTATACAGGTGGTGGAGGAGGCGGTTATGCAGGTGGTGATGTTTATCTTAATCAATCTAATGGTGAAGGCGGCACCTCATACATAACCACCACACGCTCGATAAAGGAATTAAACACTATCTATGATGGTTCTAATTTAGGAGCAGGTGCTGTCATAATAATACCCGCCATAGAAGGTTGTGGTTGTGATTACAGGTGTTTGGCTCTGGACGAATACAGATCGTCTGTTAAATGCATTTGTCCAGATGGTTGGCGGATACGCAAAGATAGTTCTTCCTCGTGTGATGGTAAGTTTTATTTAATTTAATTTAAATATCTTGATTTCTAAAGAAAATTTTCGTAATCTCTTTCATTCTTATTCTTTTTTAGTGGCTCCACCGGATACATTATCTTTGCAATTTGTGATAATAATCGCTTCTGTTTTACTGCTGCTTTTGATCGGCTCCATATCTGCGCTTATAATCATGTTATGTAAGTCTCATGGAGCATTAAAAGATCTTTAGACTTTTACATTTTTGAATAATTTCTTTTAGACAACCGCTATCAACGCAAGAAAATGGCTAAACAACGCCATAAGATGTTAATGCAGCAGGATATGCAATTGACTCGCTTGCGCCATAATCTAGACGAAAATATTTTAAATAACTTTAATCCAAATTATGGTTGCGATGATCTTATAAATGGCACCATAAATGTACAAAGTCTGCCACAGGTAGCCAGAGAAAGTTTACGTTTGGTCAAGTAAGAATTTTTTTTTAAATTTCTTTTGACATGAACATTCTACACATTTGGCTCTTTGTTTTTTTACTTTTTAGACCTTTGGGCCAAGGTGCTTTTGGTGAAGTATATCAAGGTCTTTATCGCCATCGGGATGGCGATGCTGTTGAAATGCCTGTTGCTGTTAAAACTTTGCCTGAAATGTCTACTCTCCAAGCAGAAGAGGATTTCCTTATGGAAGCAGCCATCATGGCCAAATTTAATCATCCCAATATGGTTCATTTAATTGGTGTATGCTTTGATCGGCATCCCCGTTTCATTGTACTAGAATTGTTAGCGGGAGGTGATCTTAAAAACTTTTTACGTGAAGGACGTCACAAGCCCGATAGACCTTCACCTTTAACAATGAAAGATTTAGTATTTTGTGCACTTGATGTAGCTAAAGGTTGTCGCTACATGGAGTCTCAACGTTTTATACATCGTGATATAGCGGCACGCAATTGTTTGCTAAGCAGCAAAGGTCCGGGCAGAGTAGTAAAAATAGCAGATTTTGGTATGGCCCGGGATATTTATCGCAGTGATTATTATCGCAAAGGTGGCAAGGCTATGCTACCTATTAAATGGATGCCTCCAGAAGCTTTTCTAGATGGCATATTTACTTCCAAGACCGATGTATGGTCATTTGGTGTGCTATTGTGGGAGGTAAATGGCATAAGTTGTTAAAATTGTATTTGTTTTCTTATTTATGCTTTCAAATTAATTTTTTTTTTTTGCAGGTCTTCAGTTTAGGTCTTATGCCCTATACAGGCCTACCAAATCCTGATGTTATGCAGTTGGTTACTAATGGTGGCCGCTTAGGTACCCCACCAGGATGTCCATCTGTTATTTATAAAATTATGGCCGATTGCTGGAATCCCACGCCTGAAGATCGTCCCACATTTTCAAGTCTTTTAGAGAGACTTAAAACCGTAACAGAGGTTAGTGATATTATTAGCTTAAATCCTATTACTAAATTTAGTATGCAATTAGAATTGGTCAGGGAAGCACATTAGGAAATAGTTTTCGGTATTCATAGATTTAAAGCATTCTAAATGGCTACCATGGTATCCCTTGCCTCTAACTAATGTTGTTGGATTCTCGTACAAGCCACTTAATAGTATTGATTTTAATTGAGCTCCAAAGTTGTCCTGGGAAAATGATACTATTAGCCACATCTTTTCTTGCGATTTCGTCTGTCCCCTGGGAGCCTACATATCCACTGTGATCTGGTACCCGTACTAGGGGTACCGTGCTGTTGGATGCTAGTCTCTTTAGAAGTGCTAGACAATTCCAGACCAATTTTGATCTTACTTTAAATCATTAAGTGCTTGTAATGCTACTTTGCTGTCCTAGTGAATGAAGAGGTGACTGTAATTAGTGTCTCTTTCAAGTTCTTCTCTTAGGCAGAGCTACAATGCAGTCATTATCATAGATATCAAGTCTTTATTTATAAGATCATAAATGGAGTGTAGACTTTACCTTTCACTATATAAAAGTCAATCTTCCATCAAGGATCCATCTTATAACCTGCCTCTCTATAATAGTAGATGTAACTATCTGTAACGTTAATTTTTCTGTATAGGATGCAGCTGTTATGAATGCACCTTTACCACACATTTTACGCCCGCCCTCTAATGAACGAGATCAAACAATAGTACGGCCGCAAGGAGTCGATGATATTTGCTTACAGGTACCCTCTACTTCTGACTATTTAATACCTTTGCCGGGCATAACACACAATCCGCAGCATCGAATCAACCAAGCTCAAACTGATATGAACATTTCTAACACACCTGTAACAGTAGCCGTATCAACCGGCACTAATGTGTGTACCCCGCCTGGAGTGTCGTCACCCTTGGCTCCCTGTTGTACTGCTAAGGAGGGTGATTGCGAACATAGTAATGCTACGAATAATGAAGGCAATTGGGAAACTTCATTCATTTTGCCCAACTCAAAGAGTGATCAACCGCTATTAAATCAAGCAAATGGATCACAGAAAAGTATAAACACGGTATCAATGGGCGCACAGGGTCATGGCAATACCAGCGGCTATAGCAGCAGTAGTCAAAGGTCACCCGTTTCCAATGGTTTAAGGACAATACACAACAATAACAGTAACCAAAACAGCGTTAACGGTAACGGCAATACCACTAACGAAGAAACAACCCTCATTAGCTTGGACACACCACAACCAACACCGACCACCATACAACCGCCATTATCATTTTCATCACAGCTGGACGGCATAACATTAGATCCGGCCGCTTTAACAAAGAGTCTGAACAATACCGTAACAGTTCCAAATACAAATGCAACAAATACTACTACAAATACTCCTAATAATAAGAACTCCTCGTATGCCAACATCCAAATGATGTCCACTTCGTTGGGTAACCTAAAAGGCAACTGCATTGATAATAACACTACTGCCGTTGCCGCTACCGCCACCGCTGCCACCACAAATACCAACAACTTAATGATGATGGGTAGTGAAAAATTAAATGGCAGCATTTTGCATAAGAACAGTAACGGCTTGAATGTTAACAAAATGAATGGCAATCTTAACAAAGCGACTGCTGTGACGGTATCAACGCCGGCTAGTGGAGCCAATAATCCTCCATTTACTATACAAGGTTACGCTGAACGCTATAAGGACAAACATTCAGAGATAAGTTGTTAAATTAAGTTTAATTAATTTTTTTATTTTTTTTTTTTTTTGCATTGAAACAAGAAGAAGAAATAAGTTATTGTGTATGTATGTATTGAAAAATATTACACAAAAGCAACAACAATTAAACAAAAAGTTAAATGTCCTATTGTACATAGTAAAAAAAAAAATAATAATAATAAAAAAGAGCAAAAACCGTTTTGATTGTTGATGCATAAATGAGAAAGAGCATGAATTTTTTTAAAACCTTTTCACCGTTTTATCCAAAATTTTTGCTGTTCACTTAAAAGTTGTTTGATTTACATCTTTTGAACGTGTAGTAGCTCTTGTAATGTCGTCATTAAATATTTTTTTTTTTTTTTTGTTAAAGAAACACACGATTTTTTTCATTAGGTTTGGCATACAGGGTGTGTTGGTTGTATTGTTACTAAAGATTAAAAACAAAATTTAAATTTAAAAGTAAATCATTAAATAAAATTTATAATTAAATATAAATGAATTTATAATTTCCATTATTAAGTTACATAAAGAAAAAAAAAAAAACAGCAAAAACAAATACATATATTAATTATAATAAATGTAGTGAGTGTATGTGTACTTAGTGTAAAATAAAATTGAAAAAAAAAATATTAATAATAAAATTAGTATTATTCCTCAAATGAGAAAAAGGAAGAAAACAAACGGATAATAATAACAAATTTGACAACAAGCAAATCCAAAAAAGAAAAAAAAAATTAAATGTAAAACGGCATAGGGCACACATAAGAAGTTAAAAATGTTTAGATTAAAATTTTCCATTAGCAAAATTAGAGCTAAAAATTTTTTTTGCCGGATGTTGTTTTTTCTTGTTTCTGAAAACTTTGATGAAACTTTTCTAATGGTGGCCCATCGCAAGCTGTAATACATAAAAAAAAAATTAAGAATATAACAAAATAAAAATAAGAATTCACATTAAAATATTAAAAGGAAAATCATATAATTGAAATATAAATGGAATGCAGTTTTTATTTAATTAATAACACTGGACTCGATTTAAACTGCAGGCACCAGTAAGTGTTGGTCATAAATGAAAGGATTTTTAATTTTAAATTAAAAATTAGGGGTATACTACGTTAGTATTATTCATAGCATTATTTTCAAATTAAAAAAGTTCTCTCTGATCTATAAACTCGTAATAGCAGTGTGGCAAATAGCTGATTTGGGGATTTCTAAAAATTTTTTACATGACAATTCTTATGGAAAGAAAATCGAACAATAACGTAAGCATTTCTATAGGAAATTGGGGCTCATTTAAAATATTTTTTCTCTTTGTACGAATACAAATGCCAAAATTATTCACTTGTTTTCTTGTTATCGCTTGGATATTTTTTTCTTATAAAATTTTCACAATTTCAATTACAAATAAAATTATTTTCTATCTTTCAATATTGATTTTTTAACAATCAACATAAAATTTTCTTTTTAATTAAAAAAAATCTAATTTCAAGCTATTTTGCTTACAATTTGTTTTTTGTGAATATGTGTGTCTGTGTTTTATATTTTTCTTTCTGCTCTCTAAACAAAATTTCCATAAAACTCGTGCTTTTTCTTACTACAAAAATCTGTATTAAATTACGATTGAAAATGTCTTTGAAACAGCCAACAAACGCTTCCGAATAAAATTTTCATTTCATAAATCAAAACACAAGGGCTACAATATAGTCAGAAAAAAAGGCTCACTTAAAAAGCGTTGTTTAAAAGATACCGACTTTATTATGTCTACACTGAGCCAAAAATCGCATTGCAAAATCAACAACGTATGTGGTAATTTTGACACCATCCATGAGTGTTTTCAATTTTTTAACAAGCGCACACAAATCGACAACGGTTGCCTGTCAACGTATAAACAACAACGTATTGACAACGAACGTTGTGGAATTGACAACAATATGTCGTCCAATTTCCAACTCATTTCTCATTTTAACAACTGTATGGTGTCAATTTCATTCCATTCGTTGTCAATTGTAAATACAACGCCGCGTTGTCAAAGTGATTATAGTGTTTTTACAATACAGCACATCTTGGAGGAATGCGTGGAAGATGTTGAAAATGAAAAAAAGTTGTTTACACTACCAACATCTAACATCTACCATCAACTAAACTGTCGAAAAATAAAAGAAAAGAAGACGCATAATTTTTGAAAACAAAATAAATATGAAAATGAATTTAGAAAAATCATTCATTATTGGATTTGATTTGATCTTGCAAAGCAACACGCAAGATCAAATCCATTTGGCTTGAAAATTTTAATTTTTATTTTGTTTAATATGTGCAAATACTTATGGTATGTATGTTTAAGTAAATGTTACTTTATCAGTGATGCCACTAAAATCGAAAATATTGCCATTTTTCTAGTGATGGCACGAAAATTATCGAAAGATGTTGAGTGAAACAAAATGAGATAGGAACATCTTGTAAAGATGTTGGAAGATGTTGATTTTTTCTACATGCATATTATATGGGAAGATGTTGTCATCTCGCCGAATAGATTGTAGATGTTAAATGTGCTCTAGTGTAAAAACACTATTAAAAACGTGGTTGATACACTATTGACACCGTTTGTGTTCATTTTGAAAACGGATGGTGTCATTTTTTCTCAGCCATAGTAAATTCTCAAGCATGTCTCAATTATTGACTGACACATATTTTGTGCCCACCTCGCCATGAATTAGTTTATGTCTTGTAAATCCAGTGTTATTAAATAAAACTTGCCAAGTATTTTACATTTGAACGAGTGAGAAGGTGACAAAATTGCATGTAGTTTTTTTTTTTTTTAATTTCATAATGATAAAAAAAAAACAACAAATTTAGTTTTTTATAATTTTTATTAGGCCAAATATTGACACAAAATTTTAAGCTTAAAGTTTAAGTTTTGTGCTTAAAATAAAAAGAAAAAAGAGGTTTTTTAAATTATAAAAATAAAAACAACAATATTATTTATTTATTTAAAATTAACAGTTTTTTTCTTTAACATTTTTTATTTTTTATTCCGTTATTTATAATTTTTTTCAATTTGTAAAAATTTTATTTAAAAAAATAATTAATTTTTGCAGCGTTTAAAACAAATTAATTCATTAAGAAGTTTTAAGCCTTTCTGACTTATGTGAAATTAAAGCAAATTTGTAACTATTTCTTGCTACATAGCAAAAAAAAATCACCACAGGTGATTTCATAGAGAATAAACATAAACAAAATACTCAAGTATATTTTTTCTTTAAAGTAAATTTGCATTTAATTAAATTCTTGAACCAACAGCAGTGCCAAAGTTACCGAAAAAAAAAAAAACAAAATCATGAATTTTCTGGCTTAAAATTCTCTCGATGAAATTTGTTTATTTTCTTTTTTTACACCTAGAACGCGTATAGAGAACAGAGTACGGCATTAGCCCAAATAAGAAAACAGAAGCTGGGTCCCTTTGTGAAACTTAATGCCGCGGCGCGCCGTAGCTAAAATTTGCCTTGCAACATAATCCCCAGTTGTTATATGAACTTTCTTGTAATTTGGTTTTAACTCATGAAGTTTCATATAAAACTGTCATATTCCTTTATTTTAGCAGTGTTTCTAAACAAACTCAAATTGTATTTAAGACTACGTTGATAATATCCCTGAACTTTAGTTGTTTGTTTCGTTCAGGTGTTTTGATTTTGCTTTATGTAATGATTTTCTTCAATCTTGCGAATTTTTTGCACCGATGCAAGTCTAAGTTTCATTTATTTTGTTGTTTTGAGGTGAAAAATTTTAAATTTTTTGCCACATTTGCAATATCTGCATGACTTGCAAGGATAGTTTGTATTTAAGGGTAAATTCCGCTACTAAATGGCTTTTTTTTAGTTAAATTTGTTGGTGGGCAATGAAACTCTGATGCTACTGAAAAGTTCTGAAACTCTAAGCGTAATTAAATTTTTACTTTATCAATATAATATTCTTGTTGTTGTTTGTATCATTAGCTAAACTTTAATTGCCTTTTATGGTTCCTCCAAATTTTTTTTATTTCCAAATTTAAGACAAAAAACTTGATTTCAATCAAGCAACCAGCCAACTTTGGAAAAGAGTTTATTAAACAAATAATTTTTTTTTTTTTAATTTTACTTTAAAAACAAAAATTTTTTTTATTATTAATGCTATTTTATACAATTTGTTTTTATTTCACAAAGATTTTAATAAATTAATTTTTTATTTCATTTTGAAGAATACACGATATGATTGCCAACATTTCTTTAAGAAAACTATTGAAATCAATTTGTTCTCGTATGAAAACTATTAAATTAATTTTTTAATAATTTGAAATTTATTTTAATTGGAATTTAGTGAACATCATATATCCGTCTTGTTAGTTAAATAAGATTAAAAAAAAAACGAATATTCAAAGTAGTTAATAATTTTATTTAAATTTGTAAATGCACGTGTTCAAAACCAAAACAAGTTAATTTATTAAAGTTGAAACTCTAACAGCTTTTTATCTAAAATGGCTGATAGACACATCAAATTATTATTAGGTTTTCGTCAAATTCACACACAACGTATACATGTGACTTCTATTTAAAAAAAACGCACACAAATGCATGATTGAGGTTAAAGCTACAGTCTCATTACACAAACACTTGCTTAAATAATCGTAACCATGACTGCATTGTACGACATTAATTTTCATAAAAGATTAACTAAATGGAGTCTCAGTGGGAGTGCACTTTTTTATTTTAAAATATAAAGACGATATGTTCCGATTAAGTATGGAATAAAATATCTGCCCTGGCAATTTGTTCAATGGGTAATGAAGCAAAGTGAATGCCTTCGTGAATATACAAAATCGTCGAATTTGATGCTCAGAAAATCCTCATACAATTCATGAGAAACAAGTGCACCCACAAAGGCTTTACTTTTTTGGCGATGAGGGCGAAAATGCGTTGACTGTGAACGGCCTTCATGATAGCGGAGTTATTGTGGCCTCGATTTATTGCAGCATGAAATGAACGGACGGACTCGTCTTCTTATTATTCATTCCCTTACTCTCTTCCAACTTCGTTGCATTCATCTATCTCTATTGCTCTCTGTATTTTCTCTTATATAGGCATCACAAAGGGACCAAATTAGAGGACCCAAGAGTAGAGCTGGTTTTTTATTCGGAGCACTCTGTGCAACCTAACTTAACCTAAATAATAGGTTTTCTTAATACCCCCAAAATAGTCATTTGTTTCGGTAATGAGCTCTTCATTCGACCTAAACGTTTACCACAAAGCCATTTCTTCAGTTTTCGAAGAAGAAAGTAGTCGCAGGGGACTAAGCCTGGGTGAATATGCTAGATGTGGTAACAGTACGTAGCCCAGTTTATGGATTTTTGCCAAAGCAGCTACATACGTGTGCACTCGTGTATTATCTTGATGGAACAGGAAATTTACGAGGTAGTCTGTTTTTAATGGCTAGTGGCAGACACAAAGTAAGTGACGCAGCTTAGTAAAAAATGGTGATTGACGCCGGCATTGTTGCATTTAAAGTTACTGTAACGGCATTGTCAAATAGCCCTCGTAGTTAACATTTCCTGAAATTTTTATTTTATTAATCATAAACTAACTTGTTTTGGCTTTAAATATTTTTGTTAAAATTTTCTTTTTGTTTCAAAACTTGATTTAAAAATGAAAAAAACAAAATAGGAAAATATTTTTTTTTTAACAAAAATTTATTTCAATTGTGTTGGGTTTGCAATTTTAAATTAATTTTTCATGATATTCTCATGGGACATGTGTAATTATGATTTATTTAGTACAAAAAGTGTTAAGAAAATTTTTTTTAAGTTTGAAAAATGAACGAAATTACAAAAAACCAACAAGAACAAAAACACAAAAATAAAAAAAAGCTTTAAATAATATTTTTTTATAAAAACATATGTACGAGTAAGTGGCAATATTTAATATAGAACAAATATTACAACAAACACATGATACATTGAATTAATTAAACAAATAATAAAGAAGAATTGTTAAAATTAAATGTGTTGAAACATAAAAAAAACAGAATTTATTAAAAATCTTTAACAAAAATACATTTCATATACAAAAAAAAAAAAAAAAAAAAAAAAACTCCAGCTGCCGTATGCATAAAAAATAATATTTAATTGAAATTGATTTGAAAAAAAAATTGTCTTAAAATCTAGTTGATTTTCGCAAATATTATTTTTCATTAATACGGCGTTAAATAAATATCTAAACAAACACATACATTTTTTAAATTCTAAGTATGAATCATGATATAAAACTTGAATATTTTAAGCAAAAAACAGCATTTCACCCAAACTTATTGCACACAATTTACATATTTTTCAATCAAAAATTTTTCTTTATTTACATTTCAATTAGAAATGAAAAACAAAACAAAAAATCAAATCATTTCTGTAAATAATTTCATTAATCTATCAACCAAAAAAAAAAAAAAAATAAATAAAAATAAACAAAACAAAACTAATTAAGCTAAAGTCTCATATTAATCGGTTTAAAAAAATTGTAACTGTATCTATCAAATCTACATGTATATCATATATATTATTTTAAAAATACAAAATAAACTTAAAACTAATTGAGCAACTTAGTAAACGAATGAATATTTACAATAAAAACAAAAGAACAAAACAAAACAAAATAACAAAAGTGCTAAACATACAACAACAACAAAAAGAAGTGAAGAAAAATATTAAATGTATGAGTATTTAATTGTTAAACAAAATGATTAATAATTAAATATAAATAAATAAATAAATAAGTAAAATAAAAAATAATGATAAAAAAAAATACCAACAAATAAATTGTAGATTTCATGGAATTTATTTTTTGCAAACCGTAGAAGTTAAAGAATCTTCGCAAAATGATATTGGTAAAATAGTCAAACGTCAGGTGGGGGAGAAGTCGGTTAGTTCTATGGTGGTTTACCTTAACAGTGATACCTCATATATTGGGTGTCCCAGTAAGAGCACACTTTTTAATTTCATGCTGCATTAATTCGATTGTTTCTGAAGATGACTTTTTTTTTTAATTAGCCGGTTCGGTTATTTTATTCCATACTTAATCGCAACACAGTAATCGGATTACAGTAGGAAACTGTAGGCGGATAACCTGAGTGGATTTCTATACGAGTATATATAAAAGAAAGTCCTGTTAGTTACACTATTTATAACTCAAGAACGGCTGTACCGATTTTTTGGTAGCTTAGAGCCAGGAGACGGACATAGGATACTGTTTATCCCGTTCGGCAGCGTTCCCATGTGACTTGACATAAAACGTCAGTCACTATAAAACGTGGCATAGCAAAAATTTTTTATTTTATGTGCAAAACCTAGAATTACGACAGTAAAATTTAACAGTGCTGAATGACTAGTAAGGAATAGGAAAAGGGACTTTTTGATTTTTTAATGAAAACGAACCTCGAAGTGCAAGGTTAAGCTCAAACGATCCTGAGCAAAGTGAAAAATCATTAAAGGGACAAATGGTGCTTTTTAAACATTTTAATGGTACTTTTTGACTTTTTAATGAAAACTATCCTAAAAGTACAAGGTTAGACTCGAACGGTTCTGAGCTAAATGAAAAATCATTAAAGGGACAGTATGGTACTTTTTAATTATTTAAATGGTACTTTTTGATTTTTTAATGAAAAATCATTAGAGATACAAAATCGTACTTTTTAATTATTTTTTGGTACTTTTTAATGAAAACTAACCTAGATGTACAAGGTTAGGATCAAACGGTCTTGAGCAAAGTAAAAATCGTTAAGGAGCAAAATATTAAATCCATAGCTACGAAATTAAATAAAAAAAAAATATTTTTTATTAATAAAATTTTTAAAGTGTATCAAAGCACATCCGCTAATGTAGTAGCGGGTTAAATGCTAGTAACTTATAAGTTAAAGTGCCCCGAAAGGGAATACTCGGGTTTTGTCTTGGAAGAAAATAATTATTTAAAATGAAACAACTGTTACCTTCTCCGTTTGGTGTAAAAAATATCAAAAGCACTTTATTCTAATCTTAGCTACAATTTAAATAAATCTTATTAAGCATATTTAATAATTAGGTTCTTTCTTATAATATGTAAGTTTACAAAAAATAATATAGTTTTTTATTTAGCTTAAAATAAAAAGAACAAAAAACAATGAACAATACGTCATCAAATTGCTTCTTAATACAATAATGGGATAAAAAAATAATAAACAATTAGGTACTTTCTCAGTAATAAAATGGGACAAAACGAAATTTACTTCCTTAAAGTTAATGTTTGCTCCAATTGCTACATTGTTGGCTCGCTGCTGATGTGCGCTGCAAGCTGCTACAATGTGTTAACCGCATATAAGGTTTTAACTTTAAATCCAACTTATTGAAGCTGTGTTTACCAAACATAAGGAATTTAATAAATCCACATTAGATGCTATTTTGGAATTCTAAATAAAGTGAAAAAACCTACAGTTTTTGAGATGTAGAACTTTCATTTAATTTTTTTAAATAGCAACTGATTTTTTTAGTTAACAGAGTTGATACGCTTGAACTGTACTACCCCGTTTTTAAAAGATGTGACAGCATAAAAACCGCATTACCATTTCACCCCCCCCCCTCCCCTCCCCCTAAGGCTAAAGATAGGTGTACCTGTGCTGCAGTAAAGCCTGAAGGTAAGTAATGAATTGGCGAATTTCATATATGTTACCCAGGATCCTCTTTTGTATTTACATTTCTATTTAAGTAATCTAGCGGTTCCCAAACTTTCGGAAACTGGGCACCACAGAAGAAAAAACGAAATATTTTGGTTGCATTCTTATAAAATAAAACAATAAAATAAAGTAATTGAAAAAAATTAACACAAATTCAAAATTAAAATTTTTTCCTTTATTTCGTAACTTTTGAATGCATTAATATTTTTAGGTTAAACCTTTACCAGTGATAGATTGCTTTGGCCAATATGTTGTTTTTTGTGTTTATCTCGAAAACGGCTGAGCGAAAATGGCCCGGGACCCTATAACTCGGATTTTTCCATGCTGAATCCGGTTTTCGCAATTAGAATTTTCTAACTCAAAATTTTTGGCAAAATTGGAAAAAATGTACAAGAAAAACCTTTTTAATAAATAGTAGACGGGGCAAGGGGCGGTAAATGTGGCATGTCGAAAATAACCCCATTCTCAATCTATCACATGGTGAAGATTCCATCTAAAAATATTAATCCATTCAAAAGTTATTGAAAAAAGACAGAAAAAAGTACCTTTTTTTGCTGTTAATGTTTTCTGTATTTTTTGAATAACTTTTGAATGGCTAAATATTTTTGTATGAAACCTTCACCACTGGATAGGATGAGAAAGAACTAAATCTCGCATGGCGCAATCATGGCTTCTTGCCACGCCTACTATTAATTTAAAACGTTTTTCTTGTACATTTTTTCCAATTTTGCCAAAAATTTAGAGTTAGAAAATTCTAATTGCGAAAATCGGATTCAGCATGGTGCAATCCGAGTAAAGGGTCCCGGGCCATTTTCGCCCAGCCGTTTCGAGATAAACAAACAAAAAATTTTTTTGGCCAAATTAAAGTAGTTCCTAAAATCCGGCAATAAAATTTTTTTCAATAATTTTATTAAATTATTCGATGTTATAAATTTATTATTATTTCATATTAATCAAGCTTAAGATCTTAAAAAATTGTTTTTATTTAAATTTTTCGATATTTCGACTTTCTTTTGAAGGTCTTCTTCAGGGAAATTTATTTTACATAAAAAGAAATTTTTTTCAATTTTTGGTAAAAAAACCCTGTTAATTTTTTTATTATGGAAAAGCCGAATTTGGGCAAATTTTGTTTTTTGTGTTTATCTTGGAAACGGCTAGGTGAAAATGGCCCGATACCCTAAACTCGGATTTCCACATGCTGAATCCGATTTTCGCAATTAAAATTTTCTAACTCAAAATTTTTGGCAAAATTGAAAAAAATGTACAAGAAAACCTTTTTTAATAAATAGTAGACGGGGCAAAGGGCGGTAAATGTGTAAGTTTGAAATTTTAACTTCAGGTTTTGGAGCTAAAATTTATTTTATTTTTCTAAAATAAATTTTAATCAAAAAGGGGAAAAAAAAGATCAATGCGAATTGCTTTACTATTGGAAAATCTACTCCAAAAAGATCAGAATTTCAAAGGCCTTATAACTTGAAAAATAAACATCATAAAAAAATAGCACATTTTGCTTTCATACCCACTAGAGGTATAATTAACCCAAATATAACCCATTTGTACGACCTCACTTTTTGTCGTTGTTCACTTCACGTGAAATGCCCCATGTGGTGTTTATGGGAAAAAACACTCAAAATTATTTTAAAAGTTTAATGCTTTCCATACGAATTTTTTAGACAATTAGATTGTTCCTTTAATATAAACAGCAGATGCGTTCTTTTCGTGTGTAGCCAAGTGTAAATTATAAAAAAGAAAATTCTTAAATTCTGTTTAAAAAAAAGCGTTTGTTATTTTTTTCTATATCTTTAATTTGTTTATTTATGAATTTATTGTTTTTTTCTCTTCCATTATTTTTTATTTCTTTTAGTTTTCTAGTTTATGTAATAAAATTAATGGTTGTTGTTGTTGTTTTTCTTTTAATTTCTTTATGTTTTTATTTGCAATTTTGTTATTTATTTAGAAATTTTCTCAATTAATTTTAGCATTAATTTTGTTTATATTTTATTTAATATTAACTTTTGTAAAAATTTGTAAACTAATTTTTTCTTTTCTTTTCCTTTCTTTTCTTTTGTTTTTTATTTAATATTAATACCAATTTTATTTTATTTTTTTTTTTTAATTTTACTAAGAAATTTTTTTTTATTTTTTTTTTTAAGCAACAATAAGCATTATTTATTTTTAATAAAAACTGCTCTAAGTTTTTAATTTTTTGTTTTTATATAAGATTGTTATTTTGTATATAAATTTTTAAGACTACAATTAATTGTTGTTGTTTTTTTTTTTTTTTTTGAGTTTCATTTAGATGTTTTGTTTTTAGAAATAGTCCAAGAAAAATTGCTTGTTGTTTATTAGAGAGTTTGGTTTGTTTTGTTGTCTTGGGATAAAATATTACCAAGAAATTGAAATGAAATTGAATTGAAAAACAAAGTTTTAAAAACTGATCCACAATAATATCGAATGTTAATGGCCGCGATATTAATAACAGATTTTTGTGGTTGTTTAAGCAAAAAAAATTAAATAAAAAAAATAATATTGAAAACCCATAAATTATTTGGAATCAAAAGGCTTGGTACTTAATTCTAATTATATTGAGTTTTCAATATCGGTATTGGTTTTAAAAAGACAAAGGAATTACTTTAGTATCATGAAACCTAATGCTATCGGGCTTAACTCTGCGAAATATTCCATGGCAAGAGCAGAATATAATAGAGTAAGCTAGTGGTGCTATAAAAATTATTTATTGCAAGTTAGGAATAATATGAAAAACGAGCCTAAAATATTTTATAAATTCGTTAATTCCAAAAGACGTGCTTCAGTTTTTAATTCAACCAAGAAAGACATGGTTTTTTGGTGTCGTCAAATCTAGTTAATTCGATACCCTGATTCAAACTGTAGCCCTATTTTTTTAATCTTACATGTAGTTCTCGAGATATACCGTTATATAGAAAAGAGGGGAGCTTACGCCATATAATTTGTAATAACTCGAGAAGCTCTCTGATTAAATATCCTCCGGAATAAAATGGCCTTTAAATTATGTTCTAATCAATTTTTAACCAGAAGAAGATTTTCACAAAGTTTTCTCAAAAACTTATTTTTTCAAGAAAATTTCAAAAAATTTCTTTTAAAAAAAATCATTTAAAATTTCATATAAACAAAATCACAAAGTTTCTCTCTAAAGTTGATGCCTGCATAACAAATTAAATCAGACATCATCAAAATCTATTAATAGGTTCCAAATTTATTCACAATTTAGTGGTAGCACCTAAGACCCTGCCCTATACAACTTTTTTTATATTTAAAAAAAAAAAACGAAACCAAAAAATATAACATCCACTTATTTTTTTAGCAAAATATTTTCTAGTTTGAATTTTGACTCTATCGGTAATAGATCCTGAGATATAAGAAGTTCGATTTTACCAGTTTGTACTCTTTTCACCCCCTTAATATTTGAATTTCCAAAAATCTCTTCTTATTTGTCCTACACATTGTTAGAGGGACCAGCTTACTGAATTTCAAATCCGTAGCTTCAGCCGTTTGGGCTGGGCGATGATCATAAGTCAATCAGTCACTCAGTAACTTTACTCTTTTGGTCTTGTGAGACCAATCCTGGAATATGCCTCCGCAGTATGGGTCCCACAACATGCAGTAGAATTATCAATTGATACAAAAACAGGTCCATTTCATGCTAAATATTTTTTAAAATTGGTAGAGGGTTTTTTAAATTCGGATTTTTTATTAAGCAGAAAAAAAGCTCTTAATAAATTGCAAATTTGTTGAATATGAATGAATATCATTTTTGATCAACAATATGAGAACAGAAAAGTAAATCACAAAGAATGGAAACAAAATCCTAAAATTATTCACAATAAAAGAATTTTTTTAAATTATTAGTTTTATTGATCTTTTTTTAAAAAAAAAAGAAAACTAATAAAAAAAAATTCAAATTCAGTGTGTGGGTAATCATTCTGTTAACGAATTCTAAGTAAAATGCTTAAAAATGATTTCATATCGTAAATCGCGCAATTTCAAGCGATTTTTAAGTGCTGGACTCCTCACTTTGAGAAAAAGTGATTTGTAGAACATGCCCGATAATAAAATATTTGGTCCGGCACAAAGTGTTTGCACTTTCTAGTTTCTTTTTTATTCTTTTTTATGTTACAGAAAACTAAATACATATTGAACTTGAGCTTATGAAATAATAAATAAATTCGTTTGTAAACTTTAAAAATAAAATTTGTTAAAAATTTTAAAGACAGCCACCCACGTGGTATAAGTAAAACAAGTGACACTGAGACTGAATGTTTTTTTTTTTTGCATGATTGAAGCTGCTCCTGCCAAAAATTAAGAGAGATTAATGTGTTAGAGAGAGAGAGAGAGAGAGAGAGAGAGAGAATAAATAGCGGGAAAAGTTTGAGTTTCGCTTTAGCACAATCACTGGACATAGCTTTTGACAGGAGGGGCCGCAAAGTAATAACAAAGTGTACGAGATTTTTGTAATGTTGTTATTTTTCTATTCTTCTAGTCACCTGGCTTACTTACACCACTGACACCCACCAAGAAATTATAAGTTTTATGATTTCATAAATACAAAAATATAGCAGCTGGCTGACTTCTCCTTCCGACTACCTGTAGTCAGACAGGACAACACCTGTCCGAGCCTCTAGTGTATTATTTTTGGAAATCTCTTTTATTTCACTTATTTATACAGTTTTGCTGTACAAAACTTTTTTATTTAACGATAACTTTCGGCAATATTTTTTAATAATTTTACTGCTTGACAGCACCGCTATAAGGTTGCTGAAAGGTGTCTAACAGTGCACTTTTTCATTTTATGGTGCAATAAATCAATTGTTTCACGAGCTGTGTGGCAGCTGATGCCGTTTTGTTAAAACCACATGTCATCCAGATTTATGCCGTCCAGTTGAGTCCACAAGAACTCCCTTACCGCAATTTCGGCCTCATCTTCAAAAAAGTAAGGCCTGACTAAAATCCTTACCAGACAATTGCTCGTTGTTTTCTTTCTCATGGGTTGCATAAGGATTTGCTGAAGCCCAAATTGGCCAATTTTGTCAGCCCAATTATGAATAAACATCCCACAGGAGTTTTCAAAGTTTTTTCCTTTCCTCTTATCATTAAAAAAATTTTCTTTTTTTTTTAAATAGAAAGTTCTCTGATTTAGGGAATTTATTCCCAAGAACCAAAATTTACTTTGGGAAAAAATTCTTAGGGAATATTTATGATTGGGCTGTGTGTAGTTGCGAAGCCATTCAAATCGAAATGTCACTGACTTCACATTTCCCATGGATCTGAATGTTTTATTCCACACTTTATCGCAACATGTCTGCTTTACAATCCAATTAAAAAAATCAGAAATCTCTAAAAAAATAGGTTTTTCTTAAATAAAAAAAAGTGGCCTTTTACTGGGACACCTTTATTTAGTTTAATCTTTTATGAAAATGCCACACACTTGCGTTATCGTAGCTTTTGAATTAATTTCAATGCAAGTCCTGTAACATTTGCCAAAAAGTAGTGGTTACGCTTATTTAAACAAATGTTTGTGTAATGTGAATGTAGCTTTACCTCAATGATGAATTGGTGTGCGTTTTTTTAAATAGAAGTCACATGTTGTGAGTTTGACGAAAATCAAATAATTTGATGTGTCTATCAATAAAAAAATTCACTTGTTTTTTTTTTTTTTTAAATGAAAAAGTGCACTCTTACTGCGACAGCCATCAGTTGACAAGAGTTTCGCATGTGCCAACGAGTTGTCATCTATTTTGCTATGAATAACACTGTTAAAAAGGGTTTTACACTGTAAACATTTAAAGCAAATAAAAAAGTGTGACAGTGTGAAAAGAATACTTAAAAAAATTCGCATAGAATTTTTAGAAAATTGGGGCTGCATTTTTGCGTACGAACAAAGAAATAATAAAAATCCAATGGAAATTTTAACCCTTGAATTATACGCCCATGTTCTGGAAACCGCGCGTTTTCCTTCCATTTTTCTCATAGAAAGTGAATGAGAAAACGCCAGTTTATAAGTAAACAATCGACACACACAATTAACAAAATCAAAGTAAATTTTTTAAAACCATATTTTTTATGGAAAAAGGCCAATTTTCTTTCCAATTTTGGTTGAAATAAAAAGAAAACATATTTAATTTGAATTGTGCAACATTTTATTTTCTATTTAACTCTTTGTTTGTGCAAAAATTCATCACTTCGCTTCAGTGTATGCTTGCGGCTTGAAAACGCCAAAATTAAGCGTTTTGCGTTTTGCAGAACACCTTTTTGCGATTTCAAATCGTAATCGCCACAGTTAAGCGTTTTCCGCTTTTCAGAACATGGGTGATAGTGTAAAAGCCCCGTATGATTTTTGGACAGTCGTATCAAATACCATTTGGTTTTGCTCTTTCAAAATCCAAAGAAAATCTTAACTCTTGTATTTTAGTGTAAAGACCGCATAATTAATTTAAAACAAAAAAAGAAGTGAAAAATTCAAAGTTAACAAAATCCCCTTTTAAACAAATCTCTTTTTATTCGTTTAAATAAAATTAATTTAACAGAATAATAATAATAATGTTTGTTTGTATGTATGTATGTATGTAGTAGGTAATAAATGAATTTAAAATTATAAAGAGAGAAAAAAGCATGAAAAACAGACACACACGAGCGAGTAGTTATTAAAATAAATTAAATACTAATTTTCCTTTTTGTTTTTTGTTTTTTTTATAAACAATTAATTAAGTTAGTTTTTTCTTCTTCTCCTTTTTGTTGTTGTTATTGTTGCTGTATTGCATTCGAAATTATAAACACACAAAATAATTAATAATTAATAACAATAATAATTAATAATAATAAGAATTATAAGAATAATTTTAATAATAATAATAATAAAAAAAGACAAGAATTCCTTAACATAAATTTATATATTCTTTTTATATTTAATATATTTATAGAATATTTTATTTATATATTTATACGCTTAATTATTTATGTTTCTGTGTTTTTGTCTGTCTGATTTATTTTTCTTGTTGTAATTTTGTTTGTTTATTTGTTATTTTTTTTATTTAATGACCCCCAAAAATAAATTATTGAGTATATATTTGCTTTGAATTTAATAATTATATTACAAAAATGGCATTAGACGCATTATTTTGAAAAGGTTTTGCAGAAATGTTGACCACAAGGCATTTAAGCGTTTGGAACGTGACATCAGAAAACGCCAAGTAAAAATCACCATTAATAATTTTGTTAATTGATTTATATAATACAATCTACAAGATAAAAACAAGTTTTAAATAGTTTTTTTTTTTTTTTTTTTTTTTTAATTAAAAAAATTTGTTTAATTTACCTTAATAATCGCTTTCGACTGCCAGGTAATGATTGTGGTTTTTGTTTAAATAGAAATTGTCTAAATCCTAAAACATATCGTTCCATGTATTTTTCCCAATTAATTGTGGTCACATCGAATACAAACGTTTCCCGATCCTTTGGACTTAAAGTTTGTAATAAAGCATGCACATTATCATCCTTAAATTGCCATTGATGTGTGGCAAAGTATTGCAAACAATCTACAGCTTTGGCGATTTTATTTTGGACTTTAACAACACTTTAAAAGGAAATGAAAGATAAAGAAAAAAAAGAAAAAGAAAAGGAAAACAATCAAAAAATTTATATTTAAATTAACAGCCTTTTAATGGAACATGATAATGGGATTAAATAAGTTACCAGTACATGACATGTTTTTTTAGGTTCACATGTTTTGTTAAAGTCTATCAAAATTTCTTACTTTCCGGCATATTTTGAAAATCACATTTTGTCTATGTGATTTTAAAACACAAAAAAGGTGTTCTGTGCATACAATTTGGTGATTTCACTAAGACACTAACGCTTTCAAATCACTTGGTTATTTTCGCGATTATTATAGGACGAACGTTAAAATTGATAACTTAATGTGTTCTTTATTAATTTTGTTGAACAATTATGCATTAAACACATTCGAGACAGCATGATACCGACTACACGGCTACAAATGACGTTGGCTACAAATGTCGTCGTGTAGCCCCAGCTATTTAATTACTTTAGAAGCTGTTGGTTGTAGAAAGACATATTTCAGTGGTGCCACGTTCAATTTTTTAATATGTGAGAAAATAAAATTATTTATTCAAACTCACAAAAAAAATATATCTATAACACATAATAAGATAAAAACAATTCAATTCATTTCTCTACCACCTTTTGATTGTCAAATAAAATGAAATATTTTCAATCGCTCATTTTTTAGTATACTGGCAGCACTAAATTGTTCATTGCCGCCGACAAAAATAGAAATTAGCCTAAGTTGGCGACAGCTACAACAATGGCTGTGTAGCCATGTAGCCGTGCTGTCTTGAAAATAATTATTTCAATATAAACGCATGTATTCTATTTTTGACATGTTGTAGTCGGTAGCCTGCTGTCTCGAATGTGTTTAATGCATTAGTTGCTTATAAAAAAAAATGAAGACCTTTTTTGATGTAAAAGTTTTATTTGGTCTTGTGTTTCTGTTGTGATTTCTGACTTATTTGTCATTGTCAAAACAAAAAAATTAGTTGTTTTCTTGTGCTATCGAAAAGATAAAATCACACCGAAAAACACAAAAGCAGTAGGGTTTACAGAACAGCACAAAATTACATGTGTGATTTCTAAGCAACATGTGATTTGAAATAAAGTGATTTTCAAAACAGACCTGTTTATAGAAGGTTTATAATTTTTGGTTACAAACAACATGAGCAATTACGTCTGAAATAGTCTGTCTATTTATAACAGCATTTATAGTTCCCGCTTCAGTGTAAAGTCCCTTGTATCCCGTGTGAAATTGTAAAAATATCAGGTGATGCATTATGAGGTTTGATTTAAATATAATGTAAAATAAAACATATACAGGCATGTTGTGAAATCACGGTGATTTTAAACCCCGAACGATTTTAAAATCACGTTAGTGATTTTTTGGTATTCTGGAAATCCCGAGATTCTAGCTTTTGAGTAGTGATTTTTTTTTTTGTTTTTGCTCAGAAAAAAAAAGCAAGAACTAAAAATCACGAAAAAAAAAATTAAAATTCTACACACAAAACAAAGCGTATTTTAAAATTAATAAATTTACGGTTCCGTTTTGAAAAATAATTAATTTTTTAACAAAAAAACTAATAAAGAACAATTCAAATGAAGTATATTTAATAATTTTGTTAACGAATTCAAAGCAAAATGCTGAAAATACTGCAAGTGATTTGATATCGCTGGCCGTTTTTAAATCACGAGATGTCAAATGATTTTGTGCGCAGAACAACTTTTTCGTGACTTTAAATCACTTTGAGAGAAAGTGATTTTCAGAACATGCCTGATAAATTTACTGTTTGAAAATAAGGATGATCTGAATTAGGCTATATAGCAATCGCAGCAGAAATTTGCTGGCAATAGTAACAAGAGAATGGGCTTGTCATCAAACAACTACTGTAGAAGTTGTCAATGCGAGGAGCAGGAGGCAAATGTGGAACAAATTCTCTGCCGATGTCCTGCCCCGGAGGAGCGGCGCAAGCTTTACTTTTTTTTTGTAATTTCAGTTGGTGAAAATAGAATTTTTGATAATTTCTTGGCAACTAAAAATCGTTGCTATTCATAATAACAATTTTCATTTCAGTTGCGTTGCCCATTGAAAAGGAAACTGAAATTTAGTTGCTTTCCATAATAGATCTATTAATTTATTTTGCATTCTTAAAATTTAGTTTTTTTTATATTTAAAAATTGCTTGCTTTCAAAAATAAGGATACCAAAAAAAGGTTTTTTTTCTGAATGTCGTTAATTTGAATTTCCTAAAGTGAAATGAATTATTTATTTTAGGATTAACAAAAAAATTGGTATTCAAAGAAAATTATTTTAATCAATTTCATAAAAAATGTTTTTTTTTTTTTTTTTTTGTTAAATATTTAAGAAGAATGTGCAAAATTAAAAATATCAATATTTGGTTACTACAGTGAAGGGTATAGAAGACTTGTTTTTAGTTAAAAATCAGAAATAGGAAACGTTTACTCAACGACCCCTTAATAGGAATCATGATTTCTCATTATGAAATAAACTTTTAATGTGGAAAATGTTTGCTGAGGAACAACTGAAATGTTTCAAATAAAATAAAAAAATGAATTAAATATTTTGTTGACACTTACAATGGTTTTTTACCAGCGAATCGTGCAATAATATCCAAAATATAGGCTGGTATATAATGTAAAGCAAAACAGTGTAGTGTATTCATGGTAACATTGCGACGTAAAACTCCACCAGGATACCAAACACAACCCTCTAGAATAAACCAAAAAGAAAAATGTTAAATTTAAATTTCAATAAAATGAAATTAATGAATGCAATTTATTTAAAGGAGTTGTTTGTTGTATTTCTTTATAAACTTGTTGCTAAGCAAGTGTTTTTGCCACAGCGTGTCTATAAAAATGAACAGCAAGATTTGTTTAGCAAACAATTATGTTATTCCCTTTAAATAAATTCGCTACACATGCGCACACACACCTAAAGGATGTTTACGGACATGTTCAATGGCATAGTTAACAAATTTATCCCACGTTATGGGATGTCGTTGACCGGTACAACAATTATAAATTAATAAATTATTGTTAGTTTTGTGGGATGCTGTGCGCCATGCAGCCGTTATCATTAGATTAATCACAATATCAACAGGTACCACATCGGCAATACAACTTTTCTCACAAACAATTGTGCGAAATAGACCCTTGGCCATGGCAGATAAAAGGCCAGTGGGACCATTAAAATTATCAATCCAACCGGCAAAAGGTTCATTTAAGCTGGCAGTCACTATAACAAAAAACCAAATATGGAATTAATACGAAATTTTAAGTAATAAAAGAAATTAAAAAAAAGCAAATCCGAGAAATTTACCTATAGATGGCCTCACAATGGCAACTGGAAGATTACCAGCCTCCTTGAGTAGCATATGTTCAGCTAAGGCTTTTGTAAATGTATAAGTATTTGGGCGTTTACCAATCAGCGAGGGTGTAAGCTGGAAACAAATAGGAAAGTAAATTTAATCGCACTTTTCGAACTTTGTCATGTACCCAATTGAATTGGAATTCACATTAACTCAGACGTACACAAGAACAAGATTGATAGAAAAGAAGAATCAGCTGCCACGTCAGAAATGTGCACGATTAAAATAACACAGGCCTACAAAATAATTTTTTTTTTGTGGTGCCAGAAGCTTAATAGTCACATGATAGTAAACTTCAATCGTTATAAATTACTTTTTTAATCCTATTCGTAGTTCTCAAGATATCCCGTTGTACCGAAAAACAAGGAGGTTGCGCCATATAATTTGTATGAACTCGAGAATTAACTCTCTGATTAAATTTACCAAAAAATGGGTAATATAATAACTTTTAAATTATATTATTATCAATTTTTTACCAGTCTTTTAGTCTACAAAAATTTGTCAAAAACACAAATGTGTTTTTTAATCACCATTTCACAGTGGCAGCTGAATGGAATACAATCGATACCTTGCGACACAATAAAGCCTAAATTTTAAATTAAATAAAAAAAATTATTGTATTTAAAAAATGATGTGATTTAAACATTAAAAGAAATTAACAAAAATATTAATCTTTATTTGTGTTGGCTTTTAAATTTATTCTTTTACTCATGTGCTCCGTAGTTCATTTTAGTGAGCGCTCTTCTTAGTTCAAAAATTCAAAAGGAATAGTTCGTTCATTTAGTTCACTTCATCTTTTGTATCTTTATCACTTATAAATACTTTTGATTGTCATTGAACGTTCTTTATTATGTAAAATTATATCGAATAGCGGTTGAAAGGAATTTTTTACGAAAACAGAAAGCAAAACAAGAAAAAAAAAGTCCTAAAAAATTTTATATTTAGTTTTTAATATCTTTTTTAATAATTTAATTCAAAAAGTACTTTGTCACTATGGCTAAAAAAAAAATTAAGGTTTAATTTTAAAATCTTAAAATTAAGCTTTTTAGCACGCATAATACATTTTCTCTTCAAGAAAACTTTCAAAAATTTATTTTAAAAAAATCATTAAAAATTCAATACAAATGATATCTTAAATTTGGTTCTTAACATTGACAGCTGCATATGTTACAAATAAAATGAGACATAGATTATCAAAATCGATTCAGAGGTTCACAACTCAGTGGTAGCACCTAAGACTTTACCCCCAAACAAGCGTTTTTTTTTTTTTTGTTATTTTAAAATATAAAAAAATTGTATGCGGCAAGGTCTTAGGTGCGACCACTAAATTGTAAATAAATTAAGAACTTATCAATGGATTTTTATAAAATATGGCTCATTTTGTTTATAACATATGCATGTATCAACATTAAAGGCAAACTTTAAAATTTTGTTTGTATAAAATTTTATATAATTTTTTTTAAAAGAAATTTTTTGAAATTTTCTGGAAAAAATATGTTTTCTTGAGAAAACTTTAAGAAAATCTTCTTCTGGTTAAAAATTGATTAGAACGTAATTTAAAGGTAATTTTATTTTTGTAAGTTTAATCAGACACCTTGTTTTCGAGTTATTACAAATTATATGGCGTAACCTCCCCTATTTTCTATATACCGGTATATCTCGAGAACTACATGTAGGATTAAAAAATTAAGACTACAATTTGAATCAGGGTATATAGTATACTATAAATCAGTTTTAGTTTTGGCGGCACCTGTGTAATTCATTAAAATATTAAAAAAAATAATAATAAAATGAAGTGCGCTGTAACTCAAATGCAAGTGAAATAAGTTAAAAAAGAACTCTTTTCCAATTGACTCTACCAGTCTTTGTAGTGTTTGTGAACCATAAATTAAAGATCGCAGAAGCCAATATTTCTGTGCTAGGAAATGAGTGGGTAGTTTAGCCTTACACATAAGCCGAATACCTCTACAAGGAGGGCTTATCATCAGCAACTAAAGGTAATATCACACTATCTGCGCAATGTACCGATTTTCGGCTCATTTTATGTACCGATAGCAAAGATGTTAAATAATGATTAGATAATGCTAATGATTGCTAATTAACCTTGTTTTGTGAAATTCTCTAATTCATTAAACAATTAGAATTAGTTCAACTCAATCCCCTTAGATAATTGAAATTTTTATTCCAATGGTAAAACTAATTGCAATTAGTTGAAATTAGCAAAAAAAAATTGGTTTACTTTACAATTAGAAATCTGATTGAATTCCGCTAATGCAATTAGATATTCAATTAGCTCAAATTAGAATGAATTATTTTGATAAAAATAATTTTTTTCCAAAGAATTATTGAAGTGAACGAATAATGATGTAAGTCACTGTATGTGCGACTATTTTCCTTTGCGGGCATTATTAATAGTCCAAGGCGGGTCGCTTGACGGACTTTTCCTTTGAAAAGCTCGTATTGCTGAAAGCGAATTACCCGGTCATTGTAGTTATTAAACAGTTAGTACGTACGTTAAATAGGTGTGCATGTATGTAATATATGTAGTACATATTATGTACATAAGTAATATATATATGTGTGAAATTCGTATTATGAATATTGAATGAATATTGGAAGTTGAACTAATTCTAATTGTTTGATGAATTAGAGAATAAAAACCAATTGCATCAATTGCTAATTCTAATTGGAATTTAACATGTATGACCGATAGTGTGAACGCAAGTATTTAAAAAAAAATATAATTATCTGCGCCGAAATTGTGCTGACTTTTAACAATCAATATCAATGCTGTTTGTTGTGCCGATAATGTGAATGCTCGTTTGCACAATGTAAAGCAATAAAGTTGTAAAAAATGAGTCGATTTTTATCTGCCACTAGCGGCCCGATCTAAGTTGACAATCAGCGCCGATATACAAAGTGTTTTTGATTTGTTTACATATTTTCAAAAGGAAAAAAGTGAGTAATTTAACTTTTTTTAATTTATCACTACAAAATAGATAATTACACATTAAAAAACATTTATCTTTTAAAAATTACCATTTTTAGAAAAGAAGTGGATTGTGAATTTATTACCATCTTTGACGAAGGCATTTCACCATCGTCTGCAAAGAAAATAAGAAAGCCTTATCATGGACAAATGAGGCTATGCCTGAACTCATGCAGGCACTTGAAGCATACCCTTGCATTTGGGAATACTCTTGCGCTGAATATATAAAGAATTGAATTTGCATAGTAAAGGACGATGGTGTGAATGTATCGTACCGATAATTGTCACATATAAGTTTTGGCCGACATGAACCGAAAAAATTTATCACAATCTGCGCAAAATAATATGAAATATAAATATTATGTCGGGCCAACTTTTAAATTGTGTACGGATGTAGCACGATAAAAATCGTTACAGATTGTGCTATTTGCACCGATAGTGTGATCTTACCTTAAGAGCATGATGTGTTCGACCACAACCTTTGTTGTTGAAAATACGTTCTTTTTAAACATTTAAAAATAAATGGAATTTGAAGCTTTTGCAAATGAATAATAAAAAAGAAAGACTTGAGAAACAAATTTTTGTTCGTACTTGTTAAAATTTTAGTGCTTTCTTGGGGTTTTTTGAAATTCAAAGGTTGACAACACTGATACTTACATACATTTTAGCTTAAGAAAAATATTACGTACCTTATCGAGCGTGTCTTCCGGAAGCCAATTAACTAGAGATATAATATCATCAGGATTAAAGGGTGGTGCATAAATAACCTCAGATACTTCGGTTCTATCGCAATTGCAATAGGCAGTGGATACATGAATTAGTGCCTGTACGAGGGAGAGAAGGAGAAATAAAACAAAATTAATTTTAAATTCTGTTTCAAAAAATTTAGTTTTTCTTTTCTTGATTCTAAACTTTTTTAGTGTTTTTTTTTTGTGTCCACTTACATCTAAGGACATCATACGATGACACAATTCAACCAAACGTTTTGTCCCTAACATATTGATTGTGACAGATAGTTTGAGCTTTTCATCGAATTTCACAGTGGCAGCTGAATGGAATACAATCGATACCTTGCGACACAATAAAGCCTAAATTTTAAATTAAATAAAAAAAATTATTGTATTTAAAAAATGATGTGATTTAAACATTAAAAGAAATTAACAAAAATATTAATCTTTATTTGTGTTGGCTTTTAAATTTATTCTTTTACTCATGTGCTCCGTAGTTCATTTTAGTGAGCGCTCTTCTTAGTTCAAAAATTCAAAAGGAATAGTTCGTTCATTTAGTTCACTTCATCTTTTGTATCTTTATCACTTATAAATACTTTTGATTGTCATTGAACGTTCTTTATTATGTAAAATTATATCGAATAGCGGTTGAAAGGAATTTTTTACGAAAACAGAAAGCAAAACAAGAAAAAAAAAGTCCTAAAAAATTTTATATTTAGTTTTTAATATCTTTTTTAATAATTTAATTCAAAAAGTACTTTGTCACTATGGCTAAAAAAAAAATTAAGGTTTAATTTTAAAATCTTAAAATTAAGCTTTTTAGCACGCATAATACATTTTCTCTTCTTCAGTTTATTTGTTTTAAATTCCATTTTTGTAAAAGAAAATAATTTGCAACTTTCGTGCCTTCGTCTTTGTTTTCGTTTAAGTTTAGTTCGGTCGTTCATTTAAAATGAAGAGCAAAGAAATGAACTATAGGAATTCAAAACGCGGACTAGTTCGTTCAGTTCAAATAAGTGAATAGTAGAATGGGAATAGTTCGTTCGTGTACTACCCAAGACTATTCAGTACAATAAGTACTGAAGGGGATAGCATATCTACTGAGGATTCAGAGTAGCGTCTGATGAATGGTCTTTCAGTACTTTTTGTACTAAATAAATAAAAGAATAAGTTTAAAAGCCAACACAATTTCTGGAATTAAGCACAAATAAAGATTAATATTTTGTTAAACTTTTAAATTCCAAATAGAAATTATTACGCATTAAAAGAAATTATTATAAGAAATCAAAAATGACTAACCTGATCACTTTCCGAAATACCCAATTCTTCGGATGTTATATCACCCGATATAGGAATTACTTTGCTCAAATCCTTTGGTTTTTCTCTTCTAAGTTTTTCAAACAGCTAAAGCAAAATTTTATAAGGAAAGTTCATTTAAGGTGGTTAATAAGAAATACGAGTATATGTATGCCTACCGGTGCATCCAGCAATTCATTTAGACGTGCGGAGACTTCTTGCCCTCTTTTAGGCCGTATCAGTAAATAAATATTTTTTATATCCGGACAAGAGCGCAATAATTTTTCCACCAGCACCTGCAAAACAAAATGAAATTTATTTTTTTTTTTTAATTAAAAGTGAAATTTAAATCAAACTTGTGTACAGTTTTTGTAACCAAATCGAAATTTTGCAAGAAAAGCACTAAAAAAAAATTTCCAAATTAAATGTTTTTTATATAAAATGTCGAGATTTGATAGGTTTTTATTACCATCATGGGCTATAATCGCACGACGACGTTTAACATCTTTTGTTTTTTTTTTTGCTTTTTAAGAAACAACAACAATAATTTTTAATTTTTTTTTTCCCAAATAGGGTTTACTTTGTTCCTGCTTTGAAATTTTGACCGGACACGCACAGGCAAATTTTCATTGCTCAACTTTGAGAAAGAGAAAGAGAGAGAAGTAAAAAATGGAAAGCAATTACGGGTTACGGGTAAAAAACCGGTTTTGCGTAC
Organism: Thelaira solivaga; assembly: GCA_947397855.1. Lineage (NCBI taxonomy): Eukaryota > Metazoa > Arthropoda > Insecta > Diptera > Tachinidae > Thelaira > Thelaira solivaga. The sequence goes on from OX377614.1 coordinate 48,779,631, forward strand.
CTTTATGCACTTATAAACCAGTAACCGGTTTTAAGTTTCTCAAGGGGTTTAGCGATTTTTTTTCAAGTTTGCAGGCAAAAATATTATTTTATAAAGCAACCATACCATTTCAAAATATGAAAAATCATCTTTTTATTAACACAAAATGTTTCCAGAAATGCAACTCAATGTTTGCTTGGCCGTTTTTTTTTTCTTTTTTTTTAACTCAGCATCACCAGTATCCCACTGAAGTGCCAAAATAAAATTCCAATACAATTTTTTTTTGCAACCATTTCTTGATGAAAATGTTCGCCTTGTTTATCGCTGAATTGGCCCAGGTTGTCTGAGAGCAAGTTCAAATGTGAATGCAGGAAATTAATTTTTATGGACCTATTGCAGCCTATTTCATCATACACATAGACACTTAAAAATTCATTAACAACCGTCGTCATTAACAAGTCGTCGCTTCTCTTCCATTCGCGTTTTTGAACGGAACTTAGCTTGATCATCTCTCATGATATTGCGAATTTTAGGTCCAATCAGAACAGATAAATACGATAAAAGAGTATTAGTTTTGGTAAGAAAGACATAGACGCCTGCTTTTATTTTGGTTTCACTTAATTTTGGGCACTTGGATTTAAAATGGGAAAAAACTTTGGCGTTTACATCAAATTTTTTACAAATTGTTTGATGTATCCTAATTTTAGATGCAGTGGTGGCAGAATAACAACCTCAGCTTTAACTAATGGGACGTTTAAAATGTGTGTTCTGCCTATTTGATGCTACTCACGAGATGGCCATACATTGCGATCCCATTCACAAAGATGGAATTTAAACGTCTCATTGGTTAAAGCTGCAGATGTTATTCTGCCCCCTGCTATCCCTTTTGTATTTTAGACAAAATACGCCAAAACCCCACTCAAAAAAATGGTCAAAAATAGAGATAGTGGTGGTTTTTGACTCATAGCTCCGCCATTTCAGACTGATCAGGCTGAATTTCAAAACAAACTTTTCTGTAAGTTGACTTCAACGACTACTCAGACGACTCCTCTATTCATAGGGATTTATAATGTATGTACATACTTCATAGGGTGTCCCATTTACAGTGTAAAAATTACCAGCGGAATCCCAAAGTTATATACGCCTTTTTTTCACTTACAGTGAAGGGTATAAAAAATTATTAACGATCCTTATAGATTTTTGATAATTTAATCATCTCGAATTCAATCACATTCTAGAGGAAAGGAAACTGATTTGGGTTTCTGTTAATAAAGAAATCGAAACAAATTTAAATGTAATTTCTTTCGATATAATGAAAGTTGGCATAAGAACTTTTCTACTGTTTATGTTATGGCTTGCAAGGCCATTAATTTCTTAATAAAGTTTCTATCAAAAAATGAAATTAAAAATATGCGTGTCACTCCTCACAAACTAAAAAAACACCCTATAAATGACTTCATTTCCAACATCAATTAAAGCCCAACGCCGCATACCACTAAATGAAGTGCAACTCTGCCTAGATTCATACTCCCATGTTCAACCACAACAACGTAACGCTTTCATTTCAATTAGAAGCAGCAATCAACTGAAACAACTAATGGCGCCTGTATAATGAATGCGCTTATACAAAATAATAACCTTTTGCTGTTGTTCTAGTTGTTGTTGTTGGTTGTATCGTAATAATATTAAAAAACTAAATAACAATATGAGTTACATGTAGTAAAAATTAAAAAAAAAAAAAGAAACAAATAGAAACAGGTCATTTCAATTCAAACTAAAATTAAAAATTGAAAAAAAAAAACATTCACGTGCATGCATTTGCAGGACAATTTAATTAAGCGGACATTTATTGATTTTCTCTTTGTTTATTTGCAGCTCTTGAATTCTCTTTTAGGGTTGTTGAAATTTCATTTAAACTTTAAGCTTTAAATGACAACAACTTTTTTGTTTGTCTGTTATTTTATTTAAATTGGGGTTAATAATATTTACAACAAACAAACAAAAATGGGCGTGTGGGTGTTTTTTTTTTTTTTTTAATTTTCATTTTTTAAATGAAATAATTACACAACATTAACTAGTTAAAGGGGCAGGTCACTCGCACAAGTGCTGACCCAATTGCTGGCTCATTTACAATTGTGTAATTATGGATGGGCGGCGTGAGTGATCAAGCATAAAAAAATAATGATGTGTTCTTAGACACTCACGCCTGGACACTTTAGAATCATGAAAAATTATTTCCAACTGGCTTCTAGGCCGAATTTCCATTTTCAGTTTAGTGTGTATAATTATGAAGGGATCGATTTGGTATAAGAGTACCATCTCCGGTTCGACTATAAAAATTTTTTTAAAGGCCGGAAAATAGAATTTCAGTTTAAAAGAAATTTGGTGTCTTTTATATAAATTTTCAAAACAGGTGTCTCAGTAAGAGACACATACTCGTATGTTTAATGAGATTATTGAAAATGGAGTGCTTTACGCAAGAACAACACGTTATAATTGTGATGGAGCTCCGATAAAGCTCATTTCTTCGTGAATAAAAAAAAATGGCTAATTTGGGGGCTCAGAAAATCTTCGTGCTATCCATAAGAAACAAATGCACTCACTCCGAGCAACTGTCTGGTAAGGACTTTGGTCAGGCCTTACTCTTACGACTTACTGCAGCATGAAATGAAAAAATTTTACTTTTTCTGAGACACTCTTTGCAATCAATTTCACCTAAACGAAAATGGAAAATTTTTTAAAATATTCACGAAAAAAAAACAACTAAAATCAGGTAAATGAAAGCCTATGCAATCAAGGTTAAGTTGACGGAAGCCCTGCAATAAGAAAAAACAGACGGGGGCTCACTGAGTCCTCTGATATCAAACAAATTGATAAAGTTTTTAAAAAACTTAAATTGAAATTTATAATTGTAACCGGAAAAAGCTACACAATATAAGACTGCATAACAAAATCGATTTTTTGGTTAAAATTAACAAGATTCTGACTATTGAATATTTCACATTTTTAATTACGAATCGACTAAAGTATTCTGTATTCTTTGTTGACTGAATTTCTTTTTTGGGTGTTGAATTGAGCATAGCCAAACTTATAAATGTGATATCATCGCAACATTTTTTTACTAATAAACGTCACCTAGATGTACATCCATCCTACACCCAATACACAATGTAACTTTTTTCCCCTGAGTACCCAGTCATGACTTTCTAGTTTGTTGGCAAAGGAAGGAGAGAAACTGGAGGAGCTGATAAAAAGTTCGCACTGAGATTTTTGACATTTGCTTTGCATTCTTTTTCTAAAGGGTGTTTTTTTATAGACGTATAGAAATTTAAGTTGGCATTACTGTTCATGATGGCGACCGATTTAACAGATGTCAAGTGATTTATTCTCAGTTTGATTTGGCAATTCATCATGAATAGACTCACGCCTGAACAACGCTTGAAAATAGTACAAAACGGCCCAAAACGAGATTGCCGTTGTTCCCGATTTTCATAAGCGAATTTTGTTTAGCGATGAAGGGCACTTCTGGTTGAATGGTTACGTCAACAAACAAAACTGCCGCATTTGCAATGAAGCTAATCCTCAAGTGTATGTCGAAACACCGTTACATCCAGAAAAACTGACTGTTTGGTGCGCTTTATGGGCTGGTGAAATCATTGGTCCGTACTTCTTCAAAAACGTTGATGGCCAGAACGTTACAGTCAATGGTGATCGCTATAGAGCCATGATTACTAACTTTTTCATTCCTGAATTGAACAACCATGATGTCCAGGAGCTGTGGTTCCAACAAGACGGCGCAACATGTCACACAGCTCGTCCCACAATGGATTTATTGAAAGACACGTTTGGTGACCGCCTAATTTCACGTTTTGGACCTGTGAATTGGCCTCCAAGATCTTGTGATTTAACACCGCTAGACTATTTTCTGTGGGGCTATGTAAAGTCATTGGTCTATGCGGATAAGCCACAAACGCTTGACCATTTGGAAGACAACATTCGCCGTGTTATTGCCGATATAAGGCCACAAATGTTGGAAAAAGTCATCGAAAATTGGACGTCCAGATTGGACTACATCCGAGCCAGTCGTGGCGGCCATATGCCAGAAATCATATTTAAAATGTAATGCCACAAGATTATCTTTCGGATAAATAAAATTCATAATCCATCGTTGTTTTATTCCAATTTAAAGTTCTATACGTCTATAAAAACACCCTTTATACACTGCAGCAAATTGGCGTTCTTTTCCTTCGAGTTTAATATGTAATTTGGAAGGCCAAATAATATTTTATTCTTTTCCTAATTAAATGAAAATTAGCTTTATAAAAAAATGTTTTTGTGTTAAAACATGACGAAAAGTCATGCTGTTGTTCCACTGTTCCTAATTTTCAAAAGAAACTCTATTTATGTATGTGCATAGAACAATTTGTTGTTTAAGCTAATACGTAGAGTTTTTGTATGTTATGCTTGTATGTGAGTTATAAAGGCAAATCGTCCGTCAACGCCCGTTGACGTTAAAACGTTTGTGTAGTTATAGAACGTGACATTTGTTTTCGATAAGCACTTTCATTGCTTTTCATATAAAAAAACGGATCAGCTGGTAACGAAATCTTGCGGGACGTTCGGTTAATTCCAGCTTAAGTGTTTTAGCTGTGTTTTCGTTAGCTTTGGTTGTATTTTTTGATATACCTAGAAACATGTAGTAACATCTGGCAGCGGGTAGAATTTTCTAGGCTGAGTTGCTAGATTTTGAAAAAATTTCTTTTTAAAGCAGTGATCAGTTTTGTCGAGGCATCAAACCATAAACATAAGGTGTGTGCCCATAATAAATGCTAAAAAGTGAATTTCTTGTGTTTTATTTTACAGTACCGAACCCTAATAAACTTAACGTTTTTATGAAAGGCTAAAAACGTAACAATATGTTGCATTTATTAGCTGGTTCTACCCGGTCTCGCCCCATCCTTTTATTTATGAGTGGGAATTCTTAAACAAACCAGATTGTATGTATAAAAATTAAAAAAAAAAAATCCGGTCCAATGTGCATAATTGAAGCTGCCCCAAATAAAAGTGAGCGCAGCCAATCCCAGAGTAAATGGTGACCGTTCTTGGATATAGATGGTGATTTTATTTATGTACCAAATTTCAAAGACCATCCGTTGGAAAATAGAATTATAATTGTGAAATCATTGAACAATTGACGTACTCGTACAGGGTGGGCCAAAATAAACCAAGGGGTGTAAAAGTTTAATAACTTTTTTGTTTATTAACTTTTTTTATTTTTTCTTTCAGATTATATAATATAAAGAGTGATTTTTTTGCTATTACCTTTTTGGCAACACTAGTTTTGACAGCTCACGCACGTTTTGTATCTTGTGTCACTGTCAAACATCTTCAGTTTGGTCTATAATTTAATCATGAATCGTCTTACAAACGAACAACGCTTGCAAATTATTGAATTTTATTACCAAAATGCGTGCTCTGTTAAGAAAGTTCATCGCGCGCTTCTTCCATTTTATGGTCAGTTTAATCGACCTACTGAGGCTTCTATTCGGGCTATTGTAACAAAATTTCGCACCAAATTTACATTGTTGGACATTAAACCACCAACACGCTTACGTAGAGTGCGAACTGAAGAAAATATCGCAGCCGTATCGGCCAGTGTTGGTGATGACCGTGAATTATCGATTCGTCGCCGTTCGCAGCAATTGGGCCTCTGTTACTCCACTACGTGGAAAATTTTGCGGAAGGATTTGGGTGTGAAGCCTTATAAGATACAACTGGTGCAAGAATTGAAGCCAAACGACCTACCACAACGCCAAATTTTTGGTGAATGGGCTCTTGAAAAGTTAGATGAAGATCCACTTTTTTATCGAAGAATTGTGTTCAGCGACGAGGCTCATTTCTGGTTGAATGGATACGTGAACAAGCAAAACTGCCGTATTTGGAGTGAAGAGCAGCCAGAAGCATTGGGCCGTATTTCTTCAAAGATGATGCGAATCACAACGTTACTGTGAATGGTGAGCGCTACCGTGCGATGATAACAAACTTTTTTTTGCCCAAAATGGAAGAGCTTGACTTGCATGACATGTGGTTTCAACAAGACGGTGCCACATGCCACACAGCACGCGAAACAATGGACCAATTGAGAGGCGAGTTCGGTGAACAGTTTATTTCACGCTTGTGACCAGTCAATTGGCCGCCCAGATCGTGCGATTTAACGCCTCTAGACTATTTTTTGTGGGGCTATGTTAAGGCTAATGTCTATAGGGACAAGCCCGCTTCGATTGACGCACTGGAAGCCAACATTACCAACATTATTCGTGAGATACCGGCCGAAATGTTGGAAAGAGTATGCCAAAATTGGACTAAGCGGATGGACCATTTGAGGCGCAGCCGCGGCCAACATTTGCATGAAATAATCTTCAAACATTAAATTATATCGACCCAACTATCGATCCAAATAAATATTTCATGCATTTTTCTGAATTTTATGTGTTTTTTTTTTTTTAAATTTCCGATAGTTCTTATAAAATCACCTTTTAATTTCAACAGATTGCTACGTTACATGTACATACGTTACATTTTAGTCAGCTAAGCATTTGCATTGCTTTCCATATAGCAGAAACGATCAGCTGACTTCTACATTTCTACATTTCAACGTTCGCATAACCCGGCCTTAATACTTGGCAAAGAAAGAATTTTTAAAATCAGTTCGGTAGTTTTCTCACATTCAATTAAAGAAACACATTTTTACTCATAAATCGAGACAATGTGACAAGTTCTTACAAATAGTTACTGAAACGGGATTATGTTCCCGTTAAAACACATGCACATATACCCACTTAAGTATGCTGATTTTTTCTCCATCTCTCTCTTTTACGTTTTACCAGAACGTGTAATTGTGCCCGTAGCAGTTTTATTATGAAATCATATACCACTACGAAGTGGTACCTACTGCTAGAATATATAATTTTGGCTAAAACCCTTTTTTTTTTTTGCAAATACTTAGTATGTGCATACACACACGCATTTGCATGTATGTTTGTGTGGTGAATAACAACAGGGTAAATGTGGCAGTTTAACGCCTTCTCTTTTTTCAAATTGTTACCATTTTATACATGATCATGGTATTACTCTGATATAACTCTGTAATGGTACAGTATTGGGTATAGTTTTAAATGGATTAAGCTATTTTTAAAATTTTTTTTTATTAAAATTGAGTAATTTATAGTTTTTTTAAAAATGCACAAATTTTGCCAGTAGTCGGCATACATGTCTCAGTGCTCGCAACACTGTGATCCTATTGTCGGCTTGAATTACTTAATAAAACGTTCTGCTGACTACTGGCAAAACACAATTTACGAATAGTCGGCACCCAATGACGACTACAGGAAAATGATAAAAAAAATGTTGTGGCTAAAAGCGGCGTACTTAAAAGTAAAATGTAATTACTTTTCGCTAATTTTTACTTATGAACAACAATATTTCAACTCTTTTTCTTTCCATAGAAACCATTAAAATTGGCCTTGCCACTAAATTTTTCCTTAGAAAACAAACAGTCCTGCAGATATTTCAGAGAACACATTGGATAAAGGCAAATTATGAATAAATTGCTCACTTCAGCAGGATGAACTAATTTGAAATAGAGAGTTAAGTACATTATTTAATGAAAAATGGTTTTTTATGAATTAAAAACTCTCTGTTTGAGTTTTAAAAACAAAAATGACGACTACTGGAACATGCCAAAATTAGGAGCGTTTACCCTATTGCTTGTTTTCCTAACATTTTTTTTTCTGTTTAGCTCTCTAATCACATTTTTTAAAAAGGTTTTCATGCTCAAGAAAAATAAAAAGCAGCAAGAACAACATGTTCAATATTTCTTACAGCAAAAAAAAAAAAAAAAAAAAAATGCATTTTAAGCATAAATAAAAAAAAAAAACAGAAAAAGGATAAACACAAAATAATGTTTATGTATGCATGTGTAACTGTGTGTGTATTAAAAAAAGCATGTGCTAGAGATTACAAAATATTTTTGTTTGTTTTTAGATTTTGTTTTATGTAATTATTTTGTTTTCTTTTATATTCTTAAGTAATAAAACTCGTATGTACATTTTGCTTGTTTATTATTTCTGTTTCAAACGCTTTTATTTTGTGAATGTGAGGACACAAGGCAACTTGGCAGAGCTTAAAAGGTATGTAGTCATTCAGTACTTTGATTTTATACACAATTCCATTAATAAGAAAATGTAATTCATTGAAAATCTCATCAAAATTTTTAATTACATCAACAAAAATTAATAAGTGTGCTGAATGCTAATAAAAAAAAAGTTCTCATATTGATTAACTTTTTAATTGAATCAATTAAAATATTTAATCAATCTGACAATCATCTTTTTATTAATTAATGCAAGACTAAATAGTAATACAAAACAATCATTATTGATAACACAAATTTAGGTCAGTTTTTGGACCAGTACAACTGAAAACTGTTACTAGTGTTCGCTCAGGTGTTCGAGATTAAGAAAATGATTCGTTTCATTTGTTAAAAAGAAATCCGAAATTCCTCAACAAAATTTTCTTCAAATCGTAGGTACAATGTTCTTAAATTTGCTCAGTAGTTTTCGAAATATTTTAAAAGTTTTGTCAAAAAATTATTCAAAATAGAAGGCGATAATTTTTCAATTAAGGTATTTATCCTCATAAGTATGGGATAACATGAAATAGCCCAAGGTAACCCTTTTACTAACATTCGCCATGGTAATACTAAAGTACGAAAACTCACATAAGTTTCAAACAAAACGAACCGTATTTTATGAAAATCAATGGACAACTTTCGATTTGATTGCCAATTAAGTCAATCTGTCGCCCATGTGCTGAAAAACGCAAGAAACTAACATTTTTTGATTATTATTTGAAATCTCAAAATAGGTGTTCTGAAAAAGGAAACGCTGGAATATTTTCGTTTTCAAATCGCAAGCGTACACACCACAGTGAACTGATGAATTTTGTATAAACTAAACAATTCAAATTAAACAGGTTTTTTTTTATTTAAATAAAAATTTACAACAAATTTAGCTTTTTTTTTCAATAAAAAATACCACTGTGATTTTGGCAAATGTTGTGCCTCTATTGTTTACTTATAACGGGGGTTTCCAACAATCAGCTGATCTACATATATATTCTTTGAAAAAAAAAAGCAAAATGCTCGGCTTAAATAAATTTGGCGTTTCCAAAACAGCTTGCTCAAAATTTGACAGCAGCTTACTAAAGATGGTGGTTGGTGTCAGCAGTGTTGCATTTAAAGTCACTGAGAGGGAAATTCACAAAGTCAGGGAGTTATTAAATAGTTCTCCTATCTTGTGAACTCTACACTAAAATCTAATTTGTGTCATTAATATTTGAATATAATTTTGGCCTCTAAATCTTCTTGATCAAGATGAACTGAAGAAAATTAAGGAAATAAATAATGCACGATGTTAATAGTGAGTCAAATCTTTTTGGTCCAACCTAATTTCACATTTCTTTGTGTCGGTGTTTGACCAATTCAACATGAGCAGCGCGTTAAGATTTTTGAAGCCTTTTACGAAAATGGGCGTTCTAATCAAAATGCATTTCGTGCACTTTGCTATCTTTTTGTACAGAGAATTGTGCTCAGATTTCAGTAAACCGGGTCTGTAGGAAATGTGAAAACACCTGTGCATGCTCACCCAGTTCGTTCGCGATAGTGTATCAGAAAAGCCGTCAATCTCGATTCGTGAACGGTGTTCGTTATAGCGACATGATAAGGGACTTCTTGTGGCCAGAAATTGAGGATATAGACCTGGACGCTGCCACTTGCCATACAGCAAGCGAAAGAATAGCTCTTTTGCACGAGAAATTCAATGGCCGTTTTATCTCATGTCGTGGCGATGTTAATCGGCCACCACGATCATGTAAGATAATTCGGCACATTAACGACATTAAACCTCAATTATGTCTCTGAGTCATTGAAAATATGGACCATCGAACAGAGCAATGCCGATATTTAATTTCACACATAATTGCCATAGCTTTTTCTATCATAACAAAATATATTAAGATAATTCTCTGAAAACTTTTAATTTTATTTAAAAACCATGTAGGTGCGTTTCGTTGGACCAGACTATACGAGTACATACGATAAACTGAATTCCTATGACCTGCTATGATTGGGGGTTAAGGTTTAAGTTCCCGGACGTGAGATATGACGTTTTAGTTACAATCTAATCTAGTGGTTTCGAATAACAAATTGAACTTGTGAAATTTCTTGAGTCCCCTTTTACATATCGACATTGAAAGAGAGACATTTTCAAAATTCTCTTTTCAATCTTCTACATATGGAAATTCTTAGAATTCTTTCTCTTATACACTTTCAGTTTGGTTTTTTTTTTTTGCCTGATATTTGCACAAAGTGAGTTAAATGACTCTGAGAACCAGAGTCATTCAATTCATTACAGATAGCCGTGGCAGGCCTTTAATCTGTATCTCCTTTGCAATGCGAAATATTTAAAAGGGAACTTGGAGTTGCAGGCAGAAAAATGCTAGTGTGATAGCAAACTTTCAATGATTTTTTGTTTTTTTTTTCATTTTAGAACAAACAAGTTTTTCCTTTTTAAATACTTGTAAGCAGATAACTCATTTTTTTGGCTTCTAGCACAGCAAGTCTGTTTGTCTGTCAAACTTTGACACACAATTTATTTACAATGCGATGCACATTTTATTCATTTCTTCTTTTAAACGAGCACATACATACGAGTACATCCAAGTGCATGCAAATTTTCATAAAGATTTTCTTGTCTTCTAAATGCTGCTAATATTCGTGTCATTTCTTTTTTAGTTTTTATTTTTATTGTATTTAATGCAGAAAGACTACATGATTGCTGGCTGGCTGTGTTGTTGTCAGTTCCTTGTGCTGCATATTAACAAGTCCATTCATTCATTCATCCATCCACATTCATTCACATTAACTTGAGTGTAATAACAAGGAAAACTTAAGGTTTACATGTGAACACACGTGTGTGTGCGTGTATGTTTGTAATTATTTGTTTACAAGGGAACTGAGAGAAAAAAAAAACTTACAAAATCTCTTAAGAGAGATTTACTAAATAGACACACACACACATATATACACACATACAATGGCTGTGGATTCGTACTTGCATTAAAAAAATGAAACAAGTGTGCAGATTCATGTGTTTACATGTTTACATTTCACATTAACATGCATATGCATGCATCTGTGTATGTGTTTATGCATTATACTCTCGGGTACATGCACTCTGGCAAAGCAGACAATCAAACGAACAAACATGCACTTTGCCAAGTTGATGTATTTAGACAATTACGAGTACTGTGTCTACGAGTAGTTATAGTTCATAAATACAAATAAATATTGTAAATATAAAGTGTACTTTTATTATTTTCTTCCTTAATTTTCTGTTCTTTACAAAACAAAACAAAAACAAAGGAAATAAGATACACACGAGCACAGCGAACTTATTAAAACAGCAAAGAAAAATGTGTGCAAAACCAAAACACAATTAATGCAGTTTTTATGTCGGTTTCATAAAACTTGGACTGTTTATTATCATCACCTTTTGCCCAAAGGATATCATTTAAGTGCCATTATGAATCAGTTAAGAATCGCATTTGGATAAGCACCCGCTGTTTAATTGATTGAAACTGGATATTCTATGAATGAATCTGCAGCAAAATGGCAAAATGGCAAAACGGCTTACAACTACAACTTTGGAAGGCATACAAGTTTTTCATATAAAATTACTAGTTGACCCGGCAAACGTTGTCTTGCCTTAAAATTTTTATATATTCGATCTTCTTACACTAAAAAATCGTACTCATAGAGTACGATTACGAGTAAAAACAGGTAGTAGGCAAATAAGCCAGATACCGACTATAGCCGCTACCAGCCGGGCGGATTTGTGACTTTAAAATTTCCAAGATTATACATATAAACCGTCCTCTTGAATTACTCTATCTATTAAAAAAAAAAAAAAAACTGCATCAAAATCCGTTGCGTAGTTTTAAAGATTTAAGCATATATAGGGATATAGGGACAGAGAAAGCGACTTCTAACGATGTATTTTGTCATTGTCATCTCATTAATTGAGGAATGTATCGCCCCACCATCCTTGAATCACACCTCTAGAGAAAGGACAGAGTCAAGCATTTACGGGGATTCAAAAGATGAATATACTATCGTTGAATCTGTGAGGTGGCAAGCGTTACTACATTTCGTTGTTTTTAGCACGATATCGACAACTGCAAGAAGGCAGATTTACCCAAGCAGGCAATAATTTAATGTTTAAAGAGCTTTTGTTGGATAGCTTGAGCTGATATAATCCAAGTGTGACACAACATTTTGCTTTCATTGATTTCCTCACGGGAATTCCTAAAATGAAGCGTGAGAATCTGGTGGGACATCCACTCTATGGACGATTCCTAAATAGGAATATTGGTGATGCAGAGGAACTTTAGAGTCCTAATTATTCAGATGAACCGTTGGCTGAGCCCAACTGATGGTTCCAAAAGGAAAATCATGACAAGGGAGCAGGCCAATCTCATGGGAAATTCCCAGCGATAAATCAAGCGGAAATTTACACCTTTTATCTTCATATGTGTTAAGGAATGTTTGAGGACAAGGACTATAAACTTGATGACAGACTGTCAGGCTGAAATTTTGAGCTAAGATCTGCCATTGTAATGGATTGCCTGTCGCCTCTGCATCCAACTGTGTATTGGGTGTCTGTACCAGCAATAAGCAGGCCTGCTCGTACTTTCATAAGCCCGTAACCTTTATTTGGAATCAATGCTTGATGCATTACGCAGAACACTGACTCTAAAAACAGGGGGAACAGCTGACTGGACTCAGACAAGCTAAGCGCTATATCACAATAATGCTAAGAACATCCCAGAAGGTACTGCCACTCAGAGTTCAGACTCCTAACGGAACGGTTTATCGAGCATTGTGGTCTTAGATACCACCAGTATAAGATAGGCGGGTTTTCTGGTTTACATGACGAAACCCCCGGCCTTAGCAAGACTTCTTGTTGACAATCTTTTTGAGTAAATAGTTTTCATAAAATATTTTCCAGACGATCCGCTTGTTCGTTTTCCATTTTTCCATTTTTTTTTATTTCATTAACAAAAATTATGCTAAAAATTCGAAATATTTTTGCCAACACCCAACAACCTTTTTAATACTCGTAAATAAAAGTACGCATGTGGGTGGTTGAGCTGATTACAATGTTCTTAAACATGGAAAATTATTTTGTTGTTGTTGTTGTCGTTTATTGTTATTGTGTACAGTTTGTTTGCATTTGTTTTTGTGGGAGTATTTATGAGTTTAACATGACAAATTCTTTTCAAGACATTCACGATGCCAAATGATGTTCGTATGTGTTTGTTAAAACAGTTATTTTTAGCTGTATTGTAATGTTACAGAAACAACAATAACAGCAACAAAAGAAGATTTTTACACTAAAACTAACCAACTACTGCTGGTATTACTTCAAGTACCGCCCGCTACCCATCAACTACTCTGTGTTTTTGTGTAAGTTGCATTCGTCAGCCTCAGCCTCAGCCTCAGCAATCATCATCATTATCACTACTGAGTGCATAGCTGAGTGCGAGCTAAATAATAAGCGAATGAGTGGATGGTGGTGTGTTGTGCACATACACACCAAACTAATTTACTACACACACTAAATATTTTATTCTCTGCAAAAATATTAAATAAAAATACTAACTCTTGCATGTATGTGTGTGTGTGTATTCATGAAATACAAAAGAATGATGAATTAACTTTATGTACGAGTATTCTTTTCTTTTTATGCTACTTTTTGTTCTCATTTCATTTTTATTTTTATTTTTAATATTTTTTTATTGCCTTTTCTGAATAAATGAAAGAAAATAGTTTATTTTTAAGCTTTATTAAAAATAAAATAAAAAATTAATGAAAAAGAAAAAAAAAATTGAATAAAAAAATGAAGAGCCCCTTTGCCAGGTACTAAAAATAACTGTAAACAGGTTGTTTGTTATTTAAATAGAAAATGTGGATCTAAAATTAAATTACTCGTTGTGTTTTGATTTCATTCTTCTTTTCTTTTATTGTAAAAACGATTATTTTTTAAGCAAATCTTCTCTAGCAGTTAAATTTTTGTAAAGCAAAATAAATTCAGTTGTAAAATGCTGCTGTGGCTTAAGCTGCTAACATGTTGAGAAGATTAAAAAAAACATAAACGTTAAAGTGACACTTGACCTGAGTTACATACTTAACAAGTAAATTGAATGGCCTTACTGTGAATATCGTTATTGTTTTCTGTAGCGAATCACGTGATATAAAACATAAGAATCTGTGTGAGAAATGTTGCTTCAATTTACTTTTCTTTTGTCTCAAATATCGCAAAATATCGACTAAATAATCACAATCAGAAGTGAAGGCTGCTTTTTTTTTTTAAATAGAAGCTTGTTCACGAAGCTCTCTCTCCATCGGACAGACTTCGAACTGCACATAAAAAATTTTTGCGAACAAAAATTTTGTTCGAAACAAGTAGGTGAATTCAGCCTAAGAATATTATTGTCAGTACATTGTTCACTTCTTCCGAACACAAATTTTATTAAATGCAGTCTGTCTCACAAAGTGAGAGGAGACTTTTCACTTCAATGAAAAAAATTTGTGCGGACAAAAATTTCGTTCGGAACAAAATTCAGCTTAAGAAAATTATTGTCTACTTGTTTCGAACAAAATTTTGTTAGCACACAAATTTTTTTAAAAGCAGTCTCTCTCCCAAAGTGAGAGAAAAACTTCGGAACAAGCAGATGAATTTAATCAAACTGGGGCTGCTAGTTAAGAGGGGTTGGTTTGATTTTTTGAAAACAAGTAACCTCCTTAAATAGAATGGCAGAGCATTCGGTGATCACACTCATTTGGGTGCGTGGACATGGGACTTCAATGGGGAACTGCAGGGCGGATAGCCTGGCTAGGGAAGGGTCGAGGCTACCAGAGCAAGATGCCAACGCGCCCTGTGGCATCCCTCTATCGGTCTGCAAAAAAGAGATCGAAAGCATATTCTTGCGAAAGGCACAGTCCAGGTGGAGTGACGAATGGACGTGTAATACGGCGAGGATGATCTGGCCTAGGCTAGATAGCAGTCGCAGTAGGGATTTATTGGGGCTCCAAAGAGCCCGTTTGAGAAATGTGGTGGCTGTAGTAACGGGACACTGCAATTTTGGCAACCATGCTAGGAGAATGAGATTGCGTTATAATGACTACTGTAGAAGTTGTCAAGACGAGGAGGAGGAGGAAACTGTGGAACACCTTCTCTGCCAGTGTCCGGCCCTGGAAGAGCGGCGCATGATCCACTTCGGTGAGCGACGTCTGCAGGGTCTCACTGCGCTGTCGAATACAAGTGTCGACATTCTATATGGCTTCATTAGAAGCAGTGGTTGGTTTGTGTGACGGTCTCACTCACTTTCTTTCACTTTCTTTCTTTCTTTTTCTCTATCTTCCTTCCTCCCCTTCACTCTACTATTACTATCCCTCCTCTTCTTCATTTTCCTCTATACAGGTATCACAAAGGGACCACGTCAGAGGACCCAAGTGAGCCCAGCTCTTGTTTTTATTTCTTTCGGGCGACCTGTTAACCTAACCTAACCTAACCTCCAATGTTATGCAAGTTGTGGGAGACCCAAATTAGGTTTTAAAGGCTTACATCTGGCCTTTTTGTCAAATAGGGATTTCAAGTTTTCACATTTTCAAGCTTTAATTGAACTGTTACATTTGATAGTGCTTTAAGTCCTATTTTTCGAAATATTTAAGGGTTTGCGTTTGAGTTAATTTAAAAATATTTAAATGATGTTTTTACTCTGTACGCTGTACACCCTTTAAATTTTATTCTGAAATAATAATTTTTTAACTCCAAAAGCGATAACATTATATAGCCAAATTCGCTTCATTATTCTATAAAAAAATCGTTCTTCATTGATTGTGTGATTATAATTATAGATAGATGGGGTCTATATCTTACCAAAAATACCACTAACTAATTTTTTTTGGAAGAGGACAGTTTGATTGTAAGTAACTATGTTGCTTAGAAAGACTGGGGGAATTGAGAGTTCAATTGAGTGTTTCCGAGTGGCACCAAAATCATTTGAATCCTCTATTTTAGATAGATGAAATGTTCAGCAAAATTATGTCTAACAATATTTTTGTGAAGCATTTTAACCTTCTATTTCTGGAGTTAGACGGCTAAAAAATATATTACAAGTGTGAAAAATGTAACTTTAACACCAGAAATAAGTCAAAACTTGAAATGTATTTAAGGATTTCAGCAGGTTTTTTTATGCGTCTGTCTTCAAATGATTGTTGTTTGTGCTTAAACCAAACACAAGGCAACTAGAAATCAAACTGGATAAAAACTAAACTTTGGAAGCAGCAAAAAAATGTGTTTTCAGGATTCAGAAAATTCAAGAATTTCATATTGAATTGTGAGAAATTAAATACAAAAAATTTATATCAATTTTCAATATCAAATTGCGATAGCGAATGTTTAATTTTTTTATTCTTTTTATTGAAAATGAAACAGCCAACCTATTAAACTGACTGTATGTATTCGAATTATAATTTATTTGTGAACGGTCAGCCATCAACCACATAACTCTTGGTAGGACTTTAAATTATATATTATCCGAATAATTTAAATATCGAATTGTCTGTTCCCCTATTTTTCACTCATTTTAAGTTTGAAATCTGATCCAAAAAAAAAAAAAACAAACTAACGTTTTTGCAATAAAACTTTTTTAAACTTTGTTTAAGACTAAGGGACTTACCTTTCCCATAAAACCGGTGCCACCGGTTATAAAGACACTGCGTCCCGCATAGAATTGTGGTATGGGAACGTATTCGTCACTATGTCTGGCATAATGATCGAAATTATTTTTTAAAGTAAAATGCGTGCCAATGTGTCCGTTTAGCATTGTGGTGCCACTGCAATTGGTTGATGTAGACGGTGATGCCATGTTGGCTGACGGTGATGTTATTGTGGTGGACGATGTTGCTGTTGTTGTGGATGACATTGCTAATAATGATGCTGCTGACGACGACGACGCCGATGATGAAACGCCATTTAGCGACGTCGTTATGGAGGATATATTGTTTATAGGTTCCGACATATTGGTAGTTGCTTTAATTGTTTAAATTGTATGTATTTTTGTAGTGGACTAGTTGAATATTTTATTTTATTTGAAGCTTTACGTTTTGCCTTAAACGCTAATTAAATTATTTATTTTGTATTTAATTTATTTTTACAACTTTGTTGTTGTTGCAAACTTGACACTTTTCTTTTAATCAGAAACTATAAAAAATTATTTATTTTTTTTTTTATTATTTTTTTTAATGTAATTTAAATTTATTTTTCGTTTGAACTTGTCATTGGTTTTGTTTTTGTTTTTTTTAAGTTCGAAAAATTGATTAATTTTGTAACTTTGTTTTTATTTATTTTTTTTTTTTTTGTTGTAATTCCAAGTAAAGTAGTTTTTTTTATAACTTATGGTTGAATTATGTTTAAATTCAGGAAGTTTTATTTTACAAACAACTAAAATTATGAATTTATGTGCGCATAATTGAAGATTTTTATCCTTTTAATTTCTTTAGAAAAAAGCTTTGGAAGTTAGTGGAAGCTGTTGATTTTGTTTTTAGGCTCTCTTCTTTTAAATTTAATTCACAGAAAAAAATTTTTTTAAAGGAAAATGTTTCATCAAGTGGTTTTGTTGCTTGTGCGAAAAAAAAATCTTATCAACTGCTAAAAAATTTTCTTTTTAGTTTTGAGCTTTTATCCATTTTTGTTAATAAAATTGCATTTTAATTTATTTCTTTTACTCTGTTTTTTTTTTTTTATTAATAGAAAAGAACGGTGGCCAGCTTTTAAATCTGTAAAAAATAAAATAAATAAACAATTTTAATGATTTTTATCACATTATTTTCTAACGAATATAATTTTTTAAGACACATACAGACTAAGCAGATGGTATAAATAAAATCTGGTTTTTCATTAGATGTTGTTCTGAAATGTATTTAGAGTATTCACAAAATACGTTACCAAAATTTACTTTATATAATTTTTGTTGAAAATAATGTAACTCTGATTCAATCCAAATGTAAACAACTGATAATACTGGGCAATTTTTTTGTCCTTATGTAAATATTATGTATGTATATTTTATCATTCCATTTATTACACTTGAATTGAACACAAGCCTATCTATTAAACACATATTTTTGAATTGAAGATACCGTGTTTCACTTTTATAATTCAGGCTAAAGCAATCTTTCACTGCAGCAGAAATGTTTTCTCCCAACAATTTTGATATTGAATTTTTTTTATTTAATAATTTAATGTAATTGTTGGTTTTATTATTTAAGAGAAGATTTATTTTTAATTCCTTCTTCTCATTTAATAATGCACCAGGAGTTGATAACATATAATATTTAGGATTCCTTGTGTTGTATGTTTTTTTAGGAAGTGTTTAAGCTTTAAGTTTTTGGAAAGTAATTTAGAAAATATAAAAAAACTTGTTAGAATTTTAAAATTTAAATTTTTTTTGATTAAAGTAGTGGGGGAGAAAAATTAAATGACTTAAAAGACAAGGGTAAAAAGAAAATGAAAGAAAAAATTAAAAAAGGCTATATAAAGGAAGGAAAATGATGAAGAGAGGAGTTTTTTTTTTTTTAGAGAAAAGTAATTGAAGAAAGATATCTAATTAAAAATAAATTTTACAAGAAAACTTTAAGGAAAGATGTAATTTATTTAAAAATAAAAATTAAAAAAAATAAGCATTTATCCAATATATCAAGAAAATTAGTGTAATAATCCTACATCAATAATAAATGATATAGGACTGGAAGATAAAGGATGACAACATATTGAAAAAGAAAAATATGGATGAAGACTTGCATATTGAAGCTTATTAAGAATTTTATATTACTATAATAAATGGATATCTATATGGATCAAAGATATATACAACAGTGAAATATTAAAGAAACTTATAAGGTAAAAGAAAACAATATTTAATTTTATCACATTGAAAGAAGAGAAAATAAAGGAAAGAGATTAATGAATAGTTGCAGATATTATTATTATTACTATTATTTTTTTTTTTAATTCCTTGTATTAATATTAACTTTCTGATGTAAGTGCCTCAATATAATTTTTATTCCACTAAACTCAAGCTTAATTATTTATAATAGTTGAACAACAAAATTATTCTAAAGCCTTTTCAGATGAGCTCGTTTGTTTAGGCAGGGACTAATTTACTGAATTAATAATTTTTTTTAAAGGTATCCGATTTGAACTTTTATATTGAATACTTTCATGTTTAATGAATTTCGTTTATATTCAGGCACAATTACTTTTGGTTGATTGTGTGAATGAATTTTATTTTTATTGATAATTTCAAAAGATGTTTTGTTTTAAAATTTGTGTTATCATTAATCCAAGAATGTGTAATTTTAAAGAATAAACTATTTATAATGATTCTTTAAATTTTTACTGAGTTGGTTGGATGAGGAGATAACAATGTGAGTATATAGGGAAACATTTAACACTAATATATTTGAATTAAATAATGTTTCAGGATGGGAGGGTACAAATTGAAATATAAAAACACCATATTTCAAGAACATGAATATACATATATGTTAAATTAGGCAGACGTATAAATATATATAGATAATTTTTTGTGTGATGTATTTACTCCTGCCTAATAATTGTGGGTTGGCTACTACAAATTGGCGACCTTCTAACTGATTCGTGTAAAAGTGAGCATGATCGATGCTAGAATATATAGTGAGTGACCACTCTTAAAATATATTGATTAAATTATTGAATAATGAGCGTAAAAGGAGGCGTGGCTTTACAGCCTCTGTTTAAATTTTTAAAATCGATTAGGCAGTTTTGCCCTCTTAACAAAAAAACAACTAACGTAGACTTTAAAGCCAACTTTATCAAAATTTTTCTTACATTTTTTTCATAAATTTTCCTTTTTTTTTTTTTTTTTTTTTTTTTTTATAAAAGGGCTTGAGTTTATCCATTACAAACAAAGAAATAAATTTTTCCTCTTTATAATATTAGTGTAGAATAGCAGAAAAAAATTTTTAGTCGAATAACTTTTTAACTCGAAATTTTTTTTTTTTTTTTTTTTTTTTTTTTTTTTTAATTTTGTTAAAAGATTTTTTAATATAAAATTTTATTTCAAATTTTATTTTTTACTGCTAAATTTTTTTTCGAAGAATTTTCTAGTTCAAGAATTTTTATTTAAATAATTTATTTAATCTGGTTTTGGACCAGAACCACTGAAAATTGTTTAAATATATTGGAGTGCTGATTTCAAATCGGCACCTTGTATTTTGAAATGGCTCTGATCTCGGTTATTTTTTTAACAAATAATAGCAATCGTCTTAAAGTATTTAATGCTCATAAATGTTACATTAGCTCTTGAATTTAGGAACGTTGTCCTTTAGAGATTGGAATTAATTTAAAAAAACAAAGTGCAGATTTGAAATTAATGCTCCAAAATACTTTGTCAACAGTTTTCATATTTTACTGGTGTAAAAGTGGACTGGAATTTTTAAGCTTGCGTTATTATTCCCACAATTAATTTATTTAACCCTGAATAGCCTATTCTTTTTTTTAATACATTTACACCAACTTCGACTAACTAAATTAACTTCTAACAAAATATTAATCTTTATTTGTGCTTAATTCCAGAAATTGTGTTGGTTTTAAAATTTATTCTTTTACTCATGATATTCTCATGAGTTATTTATTCAGTACAATAAGTACTGAAGGGGAGAGCATACCTATATGGACCATTTCATCAGACGCTACTCCGAATCCTCAGTAGGTTACTCCCAACGTTTCTTGCAAACATTAGAACCTTTATATTGTAAAAGCAATTGACTAAATAAGAATTATTAATCAAAAGTCACAAAAAGATTCAAATATTCAAACAAAAAACTCAGTAAGCATTGAACTGAATAAACAAATAAATTTCCCAACCAACATTTTTAATATTGAAAACTATATATTCTATTTTTATTCTTCTCTTCTCTTTTACATTTGAGTGCTCTCCCCTTCAGTACTTATTGTACTGAATAAATAACTCATGAGAATATCATGAGTAAAAGAATAAATTTTAAAACCAACACAATTTCTGGAATTAAGCACAAATAAAGATTAATATTTTGTTAAACTTTTAAATTCCAAATAGAAATTATTACATAAATTAACTTCTTTTATAATTAAAAAATCAATAAGTGATAACGAGATATAAAAGTTACCATGAAAGAAGGATGGTAGTCGAAAGGACTAGCATTGGTTATGCAGGGTTAAAATGCTAATTTTTTCATTCTAATATTTTTTATTTGAATAATTAATTTTACTTTTTTTTTTTAATTAAAAAAACGTTTAGTTGAATGATTTTTGTAATATTGAAATAAATTCTTTATTCGAAATTTCTTTCAGCATTTTTTGTTCGAATAATTTTTATTAAATTACTTTATCCAAACAATTTTTGTTGTGATTATTTTATATTCGAATGATTTTTTTTAACAATTTTAATTTTGATATAAATAAGTGTTTTATTCAATTATTTTTATATTCGATTTCAATAATTTTAATTCTATTCGAATAATTTTTTTAATAATTTTTTATTCGACTAGTTTTTCATCGCAGTATCCTTAATTTGAATAATTATTATTATAAAATTTATTTTAATCGAATAATTTCTTAATAGAATTTTTTTTTTATTAAAATAATTTTTTTTTACGGATTTTTTTTTTTTTTTTTTTTGTTGAAATAATTTTTCATCACAATATTCTTAATTTGAAAAAAAAAATTTCAATTATTTTTAATTTTTAGTTCATTAATTTATTCGAATAATTTTTTTTATTGGAGTATTTCGTATTTGAATAATTTTTTATTCAATTAATTTTCTTAATCAGTTTTATTAGTATAATTTTTTATTTGAACAATGTTTATTCAAATAATTTCTTTTATTTAATTAATTTATTCGCCTAATTTATTTTCGAATTACTTTTTCATTCGAATATTTGCTCAAATAATTTTATATGCAAATGGCGGTCTAGTTTTGACTATGTGCTTCTCATTAGTGGACACTATAGGGCATATACATTTTCTCAGATAGCCAAGCAGCTCTAAGTGCACTGCAATCAAAATTGGTTTCGCAGAGAATACCGGTAAATGGAAGACATAAGAAATGACGGAATATTTGGGCAAAAAGGCGCAGATACAATATTTATAAGTCCAGAGCCCTTCTACGGGGTGAATAACAACTTTCGGCCTTACTAGAAGGAGAAGACTGCTGAAGTGAGTGGGCATGCGGCAGTCAAGGAGACGCATTAGGACAAAACTTATTTTGAACCTCAGCAAAAATGATACCAAAGTCTACGTTAAAAAGCAAACAGAACATTGTAGACACATGAGTAAAGTCGATGTGGTGCAGTACAACTTTTGACCTTTTTGTCTGACGTGTTTGCACTTGTGGCTACATTTCAATATTTTGAAATAAAAATCTTTTTTTATCGAATATTTTTACTCAAGCAATTTTTTATTGGTGTAATTGCTGTTCCAATACTTTTTTTTTAAAAACAATTTTTTTAATTTCTGTTTCTAAATTTTTTAGTTGAAATAATTTGTTTCTTCCATTAAATTTATTTTATTTGCTCACTATTTGGCTCAACTGTTTTATGCTGCAAATGAACATTATAAAATCTGGATTAAGTCAGTCTAACAAAAATGTATTAAATTTTTCTATATGTTTGCTACCGATTATGATCATCCCCTGTCACCACTAATTTGTTTACAAAATTTTTCCTCTACACTCGCATCTGCTTACTGCAACTCAACTCACAATAATAATGAGAATGATAATGATAATAATATTTACATACTTGAGTATTTAATTAAGCTGGTAATTAAAAAACAAAAAATCCTTGATTCAATTTACTAATGTAGTGCAAAAAGCTCTTCCTATTTGCACAGTGAGTGAATGTGCAGAAGTGCACACAATTACAAAAGCAGACAAGATCTTGTTGTACAACAAAACGAGCATCTTTTGTTGACTTGATTAGTAATTTGGGGAAAATAATTCTCTGTTTACAAAAACTAAAAAAAAAAAAAGTAGTTTTCAAGTGTTTTGTTTTTATTTTCAAATGCGCATTAATTTATTTGTTTAAAGCGAGAACACAAAAAAAAAAAAAAAAAAAAAAAAAACTCAAGAAAGAAAACGCTGCATATTGTAGAAATCACAAAGAAAGCATAATTACAATTGGCAGTGTCAATTTATTAAAATTTCCATTATTGCCACAAACGAACGTGTAACAAAATATGTCTGCCTCGCAGTCTATATTCATATTTTCTGTTGTTTAATTTAAATAACACACGTTGTTAATTTTTGTATTTTTTTTATTTTTTGTTTTTAAATTAAAATCCAGATAATTTTGTTTAAAGATTAACAGTAGAGGTCAAAATATTTGTAATTGCAAGTGGGATGTGGTAATAAAAATAAGCAAAATCAAGGATTTTATTAAAAACAAAATAAATATCAAAATAAAAAGAATCTTGAGTTACCTGATGCCGCTAAAACTGAAAAGCTCAACACACTCCACTTACACATACACAGAAAGTTTCGATTTATGCCTCAAAGCTGAATTTTACAAGCTGTCGAACATATTTTGCCCACCACTGTACAGCCTGAAATTCTAAAACTTTAAATCATCATTGTCTTTTACTTGTCATTATTAATATCACTCATTTGTATCATTAATGAGACAAGGGGACAATTACTTCTAAATACTCGTATGTCTCGTCTACTTAGTCAACTGCATTGCATTGCATTACCGTGCATGCATGCCTGTCTGGCTGTCTGCCTGCTATCATGCCTGTTTCCAAATTTACTTTAAATAAGTAAATCAAAAATTGTACAACTAAACACAACAGCCTACTTTAATTTGCAATTAATTTTTTATATATAAAAATTTTTAATTTTTCAAGTTATGAGCAGCAGCAGCAAGTTGTCAATTTAATATTTTTTGTTTTATTACGCTGCCAATAAAACCTGAAGTGATTGAGGTACCAAGCGAGAGAATTTTGTCCAGATGCCAAATTATGATAGAAAGAAAATCCATAAATATTTCTATTTATAGAGTATTTTGTTTTATGTATTTTCATTTTAGTTTCATCAGTAAAATATACCTACCCAATTGTCAAATATAATTTTTAGGGTTCTTATTTTTATTTCAAGACGAATTAAATTGCTTAACATACAGTGAGCAAAAAATAACTTGTACACTTACAACCTTAAAATTTTTGCATATAAATAAGACCAAAAGTCAGTCCTAACCCCCCGTTTCCATATGCAAGTGCAATACACTTTCACTAACACTCTTATTTTTCGAACTTGCAGCTGAACTGGCAACCATTTTCTCTTGCAAGTAAATTTTTGACAAATGAGAAACAGTGCTACCGAGTATGAGTTTTAAATTAATCTATTAGTCTGTGGCAAAATAAAAGTTACGTTAGTATTGATATTTAGCATATTTAATAAAATTAATAAATAAAAAAAAAAAGAACCCAGCAACACATTTAAAAGTTAAATTTAATTATCGATTTCATATTTTTGACTTCAAAGATACTAACAGCAAAATTGTTAGTTGGTGTTCACGGTGTTGACAACGCGGCAACACTTCTACATCAATGGCGCAGCCATTTTTCCATTAGAAGTGAAGCCGTTTCCGATATTTTACAAATGAACTTGCACTGTTCTGTATAGACACTCATACAATTTGCAAGACTTTCGACTATTTTTTCGGCTTTTTCGTAGTTAATACTTATACTCAACTTGCAAGCAATTACTTGCATGTTAAAAACGGGGGCTTAAGAAAAATCGCGTATATTAAAGACGAATGAAATAAACTCTCAATATGAAAAGCAAGGACAGAATAGACTTTCGTCAAATTTGTACTATTTTTTTTTTTTTTTGGCATAATTAAGACTTTATTTAAAATCATTTTAGAGCTAAAACATTTTGATTTTGTAAATTGTCTGTTACTCGCTGAAATTTATATCGTATGTACACTTTTGTTATATACTGTAGTTATTTTTTGTCTTTATTTTTTTTTTTTTTTTTCATTTTTAAAATTTCATAATTTTAATATTCATAATAAAAATATATTTGACAAGTGGATTTATTTTCCCCAAACAAAATGCCTGTTTTTCCTATATTGTTGTGTTTGTTGTCAAAGTGAGGTCATCTTGTATGAATTCGCCTTGGTGTACATACTAAGTGCTATGAATTCGTCTTGGTTTTATGTATTTCGATTTTAGTTTCCTTGTAATTTTAAATTCATTCATTTGAAATTTAAATCATGTTGTAAGAGTTAATAAAAAACAATTATTTACTACACAAGATACGTTACGTTTTAAAGAAGAGAGAAAGTTTTGTTGTTGTTGTGCATTTTATTAAACATAAGTGCAGCCAGCCATGCATTAATATGGTGGTGGATGTAAATGTCAAATGTGTTTCATGTGTGTATGCAAAATAATGAATGCAAACCTTATTTACGACACCTAGTATTCTGTTATCTATTTTGTACTAATTTCGTTAATGTAAAGACTAGTCAGTCAATGCCTTAGGGGCCACTAACTTTTAGTTTTAGATTCGTTATGATATCTACTTCAAGTCTACTTTATTTCCATTTGAAATTCAGTATTAGGAATAGCTGACGAGTTCATTTGTAAAGGGTGTCTCAGCGAGAGACAATTTCTTCTTTTGCTTTTTAACAAGAAACTAGAGATGGGCAATATCAAGAATGATAGAAATAAAAGGTGTTTTTTATAGACGTATAGAACTTTAAGTTGGCATTACTGTTCATGATGGCGACCGATTTAACAGATGTCAAGTGATTTATTCTCAGTTTGGTTTGGCAATTCACCATGAATAGACTCACGCCTGAACAACGCTTGCAAATAGTGCAATTTTATTTCGAAAACGAGATTGCCGTTGTTCCCGATTTGCATAAGCGAATTTTGTTTAGCGATTAAGGGCACTTCTGGTTGAATGGCTACGTCAACAAACAAAACTGCCGCATTTGCAATGAAGCTAATCCTCAAGTGTATGTCGAAACACCGTTACATCCAGAAAAACTGACTGTTTGGTGCGCTTTATGGGCTGGTGAAATCATTGGTCATAGGAGTAGTTCCTAACACTTTAGACGTTTCTCACACATCTTACTCGTTATGGAGGAAATTTTTGTCTGAACCCATTTTTTTAAATGTTGTTTAAGGTCTTTTTTGAAAGGAGAAAAAAAACAAATGAATTTGTTCCAAAAACTCTTAACTTTAATTAATTTAATTTTATATTTCTATAATAAAAGCGATCAATTCGTCTGGAAATATGAAAAGTACTTAAAATATTGAGTGTAAAAACAGCACATTTGTCGTCACAAATTGACCAAAGTTGCCACTATTTTTAATTTCTTTAAAAAAAAATCGTATTATTTTAATTGAAAAATTTTTAGATTAGCTTTAGAAGGCAAACTCGTAAACTATAGCTGGACACGGTAACCCCAACCGTAAATTCTGGAGTAAAACAAAAGAAGGTTCACATACTAAAGCAATGCACAAGCATACTTGAAAAACACACATTATTACACTTGAAAGCGCTTGTAAGCCCTTTCAAGTATGCTTGTGCAGCCTTTTTTTCCATACGTCTGTGGCCTTCTATCTCCTTTACTTTTTCATTAGAATGAGCTATTGCTTGTAAAGAAAATTCAAATTCAAATTAAATAATATCGTGGATACAATTTGAAATGGCCATTAATGAATTGGTTTTGCCAAAGCTTATTTAGCTGTTAACTTGCGACAAAAATGTGTTTTATTCTCATACTTAATTTATATTGTCGCTTTATTTTTTAAGATAAATTTTTCTGAATAAATTGATCATTCTGCAGAAATTTGTTCGTAAAAAAAATTTCTCCAGACAAAAATTTCATTCTCATTCTCAAGGGTGAATTTAGCCTTCAAGTAAATAAAAAATGCGGGGAAACGAGAACACATTGCGGGAAAAATTAATTTTACTTTTTTAAACTAACACCAGCTTATAAATTCTAGAACATAAAATATGAAAACCGTTTCTAATTTACGAGATATGCCAGTACCGTTATTATCCAAAATCCAAGAGGTTACGCTACATATATGAGCATTACTTGAAAAAAGTTGTTTCTATTTGGTAAAAAAAAAATTTAAAATTTCCCAACATAATTTGCTTCAAGTCGTACCTATATTGCTTTTAAATTGGCTCAGTAGCTTTCGAAATATTGTAAAAATTTAAATGAAAATTTGTATTTTTTAGGTGAAATTCAGAAATTTTTAATTTTCAAAAAATTATTTAAAATAAAGCAAAGGAAATTTGCACTGATTTTTTAAACAAGTCTTTAGCCTAACAAGTTTCAAACAAAATGATCCATCCCTTTTTTAAATCGATGTACAACTTTTGATTTTATTCCCAATAAAGTCAATCTATCACATTTGCTAGAAACAAATGTTGCCACACGCGTTTGTTTGTTTTTTGGCATGTATGTGATACTGTACTACTGTTGCACGCATATGACAATTTTTTCCACAATGAATATGACTGGTTTTATTTGGAACTAATGAAGCCAAAGCTATATGATTATAGAAAAAATGGGCTGCTTTAAATAAATTTTAGAAAATAAAAAATTTCTAATTTTGAATAAAAAACGTATTTTTTACTTCACAATTTTTACGATATCTATGAAACTAGTGAGACAATTTAAAAGCGATGTAGATGTGACTTGAAGTAAATTTTATTGTAGAATTTCGAACTTTCTTTATAATCAAATAAAGGGTGTTTTCTATAGAACTTTAAGTTGGCATTACTGTTCAAGATGGCGACCGATTTAACAGTTGTCAAGTGATTTATTCTCAGTTTGGTTTGGCAATTCATCATGAATAGACTCACGCCTGAACAACGCTTGCAAATAGTACAAAACGGCCCAAAACGAGATTGCCGTTGTTCCCGATTTTCATAATTGAATTTTGTTTAGCGATGAAGCGCACTTCTGGTTGAATGGCTACGTCAACAAACAAAACTGCCGCATTTGGAGTGTATGTCGAAACACCGTTACATCTAGAAAAACTGACTGTTTGGTGCGCTTTATGGGCTGGTGGAATCATTGGTCCGTACTTCTTCAAAAACGATGATGGCCAGAACGTTACAGTCAATGGT
Organism: Thelaira solivaga; assembly: GCA_947397855.1. Lineage (NCBI taxonomy): Eukaryota > Metazoa > Arthropoda > Insecta > Diptera > Tachinidae > Thelaira > Thelaira solivaga. Next base: position 48,807,972 of record OX377614.1, read on the forward strand.
GATCGGTATAGAGCCATGATTACTAACTTTTTCATTCCTGAATTGAACAACCATGATGTCCAGGAGCTGTGGTTCCAACAAAACGGCGCAACATGTCACACAGCTCGTGCCACAATCGATTTATTGAAAGACACGTTTGGTGACCGCCTAATTTCACGTTTTAGACCTGTGAATTGGCCTACAAGAACTTGTGATTTAACACCGCTAGACTACTTTCTGTGGGGCTATGTAAAGTCATTGGTCTATGCGGATAAGCCACAAACGCTTGTCCATTTGGAAGACAACATTCGCCATGTTATTGCCGATATACGGCCACAAATGTTGGAAAAAGTCATCGAAAATTGGACGTCCAGATTGGACTACATCCGAGCCAGCCGTGGCGGTCATATGCCAGAAATCATATTTTAAATGTAATGCCACAATATTATCTTTCGGATAAATAAATTTCATGTCTATCGAATAATCCATCGTTGTTTTATTGCAATTTAAAGTTCTATACGTCTATAAAAAACACCCATTACAATCAACCGTTTTTAAGTAAATTTCACATATATCACGTACCTCTTGAGTATAGGACACCAGAGCCAACTTGAAAAACCAAAATACTTTGGAAATAGTTTCCAATTGCTCTGGCCCAAAACCGTTTATACTTGTGTAATTAAAGGCACCTTAACTATTATTAAAAAAAAGTTTAGCTTTTTATTTTTAGTTTTTTTTTTCTTGTCTACTTTGCCCCTTTGCTCACTTTATTGTTTCACCTTAAGAATCGGTATATAAATTTATAATAAAATGGATCACTGCTTGAATGACAAGGGTAACGTTCCCTTTCAGAACGCTTTTTAAGCAAAAAACTCAATTTAAAAAAATATGTTTTGACATGAATTTTAGCTTAACAAATAGATTTTATATAAAACTAGCTGACCCGGCAAAACGTTGTTTTGCCATATGAATTATTTCTGGAGTATGACTTATTTATTTCATCAAAATTGGTTAAGTTGAAAAAAATTTTGGGTTGAATCACCCCTCGCTTAGGGGTATACAAATTAGTTATAAATTCTCAGACCTACGGAATATATATATTAAACTTCATAAAAATCGGTTAAAAATTTTTGAGGTGACACGAGATAAAAGTGTGAATGCTGTTGCATTTGTATCATTTTGCTGTATTCCTTTTTTTAAAAACTTTTTTTTAAGGAAATTCCGGACCCTGGTTTTTTTTTAATTTGTCAACAAGAAATACATTTTCCTCCTGATTATTTTATTTACGGATTAACTGAAAAGTTATTTAAAGAATTAAGTCTTTTTAAAGCTTTTGGTTTTAAAGAATTTTAATTTTTTTTATCGTATTTGGAACACTTGAAAATTTCCGAAAATTCAAAATTTTTTAACTTTTTTTTTTTATTGTCGCTAAAAAAATTCTTTTAATTTATTAAGTCTGTTAGGAATTAGTTAAAAAAAATTTATTTTTTATTGTTCTCCTTTTTTTAATTAAAATTTTTTTAATATTTTTTTGTTGTTGGTTTATATGGATAATCCTTTTAAATCGTTTCTTTTCAAAAATTTCTTTCTGCTGGCTCACCCGCAATACACGAAAACTGACTCGGTCGGTCGGTATTACTGAATTTAATTATTTTTATATCTACTTGAAGCACACACACGCACACACACACACACTGAGCCACTTACATTTTACGTACTTTAATAAAAATGATAAAAGTTGCACATTTAACAAAAAGAAAAAACAAAACAGTAGAAACAAAATTTTAATCTGTTGACTGTCTGACGTGTCGTGTCGGGTCGTCAGTTAAGAAGCAACCACGAGTCGGGAGTTATTCACACGTTGTATTATGATAACCAACTGAAATCTTATAAAGCTAAAAGTAAGAATTTATATTTTTGTATATCAAGTATAAAATCAAATAAAGGAAGAAGCTTGATCGTGTGTATAACAGTTTCGGGGTTTATTTTTTAAGTTTGTTTTTGTTTTGCTAGAAATGCACAGTCAGTCAGTTAGATGAACTGATGTGTATGTATGTGTGGGTAAGTGCAAGTGATAGTTTAGCTGCTAAACTTTAACATGAATCACATCTCACTTTAGCTCATTTCTCTATTCCATCATTGCGTTTAGTACTAAATTCTTCTCTCTGCATGCTGGAGAACCAAAGAAAAAAAAAGAGAAAAAAAGTTAAATTCGGCTGTGCCGAGTCTTCACTGTATCAGCCAAATGTTTCGTATTTTTAATTTTGCACATGCTTAAATATTCAACAAAAACAAAAAATGTTTGTATGTAAATACACTATTTTTATATTAAAAAAAAGGAATTCTAAGAAAGATATTCAATTAAAATGCAAAATAAATTTAATTTAATTTAATATATAAAATTCGCCTGTACGTGTGTTTGACATTGTACTCCTCCTAAACGGCTGGACTGATTTAATTGAATTTCTGTGTATGCCTTTGGGTTACACCCTGGAAGGATACCGTTACAGTCGGTATCTGGCTTATTTGCCTACCACCATCTTTTACCCGGTCTTGCACAGTCCTTTACTCTATGAGCACGATTTCTTAGAGTAAGAAGATCGAATATACAAAAATTTTATATTTTCATCAAAACCAACCCAACTTAAATTTGTATGAAATTCAAAATATACCACACCCATTTTTTTAAATTTTCTCAAATAGGAGAACTTGTGGACCGATTTTTTTTTTTTTTTTTTTTTTTTTTGTTATATGTTCGGCATAACCCAACATATTTTTATAGAAAATAAAAATTTTCCACGCCTATTACTACGCCCACTTTTTAAATTTATCTCAAAACGGAGAACGGCATAGCCCAACTTATATTTTTTCTTTTCTCTTTAATTATTTTTTAATATAAATAAAATTTGAAGGCAAACCAACGTTTGGCGGGTCAGCTAGTATTTGATTAAAAATTTTATTTCAGATACAAAAATCCTTTCTAGCTAGCACCTTTCTTGCTGTAAGAGTCTTGTGTTTGTAACTCTTTTACACACAAGGCATTTAGAAGGCGGGTTTCGTGTTTGTGCGTATACACATTACTCGAATATGCATCTTAAAAATTTTCATAAAAATAACAAAACAGAAAAGAAGGATACTTCTCGATCATTTGTGAAAATTGTTCTGATGTTTTGGACAGATATTATGACCCTCAATACCAACGTTGCCTTTTTTTAGATAAGATTTAGCCTTTTTTTCTCGCATTTAATCTTAATATTTATGATTTAGCCTGTAGTTTTTTCCTAGCCTTTTGAAAAATGAAACCAAATCATTCATAAACAAAGTAAGGGTTAAGAATATTCCAGAAATTCCGGGTTCAAAATACATATTAACCAAATCAAAAAAAATAAAATATGTAATTTTACGAGTGAAGAAAAGTATTAATTGGATTCTACTCTGTAAAATAAATGCATCGAACCTTTATTTTGCCAGACAAATTTTCTAGAAGTGGCTTAATAATGCTGTAGAAAACTCTCGTTAAAAACCCTGACCCTCGCGATAGAAATTTTGTTCGAAGAATTCCGTATAAATCAAAAAATCATAAGTTCATGGATTTGATCAAATTAGTTTTAAGTTATCTAGTACTATCGTTTAATAATGCTGAGGTTGTGCGCTTTTTAGTACGATAAGGCAAGTTAAATCTAAGCACACAAAGAAATCGCATTTAAAGCAAAAAATTTAATTATTACTTGAAGGAAATTTTATTTTTTTTTTTAGTTTTTGTTATTTTATGTTGTAAAGAAAATTTTAAATTTAAAGTTAAAAAATAGTTTAACTTTTTCTTGTGCGTGATTTAGCTTTTTCCAGCCTTTTTCTTAGGCAAAGCTGCTTACCACATTTTTTTTTTTGTTTTTTCATTTAGACAACTACACGCAAAGAAAAAATATAATTGAATATGGTCACCGAAAAAATATTATTGTTAATTTAAAGCATCTAAATATTATTGTGATCACGATAAACATATTTCTAGTTATTTTTACCTATACTTAGTTGAATTTATCATATTATTTTTTAATCAAATTTTAACTAAAACCATAAATATGTTTATAGTAAACGTGTTATGATTGCAATAAATGTAATATGTTTAATTAAATAAGAAAAATATGCTTGAAAATAAATTGTTTTCTATTTTTTCTCTTTCGCAACTATATAAATAAAGTAAGTATTTGAACAAAAACCTTTCAAAGTCAACTGAGCTTTGTGGCTGCAGTAGTTGAGTGACTTCGAATCCTAGCAGCGTAGAATAAAAAAATGTTGTTCACACAAAAACTTTATTAAAAAAAATTATGTCAAAATGTTTATAAGAGTATATTATAACTAAAATACCCGGTCCTGACCGGAAGTAGTACCACAACATCCACAATTGAGTCATTTTCAATATGTTTGGTTTAAAAATATATATGGTTAGATGAAATCTAAACATAAAGGGTGTTTTTTATAGACATATAGAACTTTAAATTGAAATAAAACAACGATGAATTATTCGATTGACATGAATTTTATTTATCCGAAAGATAATATTGTGGCATTACATTTCAAATATGATTTCTGGTATATGACCGCCACGGCTGGCTCGGATGTAGTCCAATCTGGACGTCCAATTTTCGATGACTTTTTCCAACATTTGTGGCCGTATTTTGGCAATAACACGGCGAATGTTGTCTTCCAAATGGTCAAGCGTTTGTGGCTTATCCGCATAGACCAATGACTTTACATAGCCCCACAGAAAGTAGTCTAGCGGTGTTAAATCACAAGTTCTTGTAGGCCAATTCACAGGTCCAAAACGTGAAATTAGACGGTCACCAAACGTGTCTTTCAATAAATCGATTGTGGCACGAGCTGTGTGGCATGTTGCGCCGTCTTGTTGGAACCACAGCTCCTGGACATCATGGTTGTTCAATTCAGGAATGAAAAAGTTAGTAATCATGGCTCTATACCGATCACCATTGACTGTAACGTTCTGGCCATCATCGTTTTTGAAGAAGTACGGACCAATGATTCCACCAGCCCATAAAGCGCACCAAACAGTCAGTTTTTCTGGATGTAACGGTGTTTCGACATACACTTGAGGATTAGCTTCACTGCAAATGCGGCAGTTTTGTTTGTTGACGAAGCTATTCAACCAGAAGTGCGCTTCATCGCTAAACAAAATTCGCTTATGAAAATCAAAAATATGAACCATTATTTTCGAAATAAAATTGCACTATTTGCAAGCGTTGTTCAGGTGTGAGTCTATTCATGGTGAATTGCCAAACCAAACTGAAAATAAATCACTTGACAGCTGTTAAATCGGTCACCATCTTGAACAGTAATGTCAACTTAAAGTTCTATACGTCTATAAAAAAAAACCCTTTACAATTATTTCTCCACCAGAATAGGGTTGCTCTCAACCATATTTTTTCTTTACATGTACGTAAAAAACGCCCTCAGAAAATGGTAAAAAAAAAAAAATAAAGGTAGTCGCGGGTTTTGACTTATAGCTCCACAATTTATGGACCGATCCACAGCAACTTGAAGACAACAACAACTAACAGATTGCTATGATAAACGTTTCTAAACGTTGCCTAGGAACTTCAGAGAGTTGATTAGAACGACAGGACGGACATCGCTAAATCAACTCCGCTATTTATAAGAAGCCAAAATATATATATACTTAATAGGGTGGCCCATATACGATGTAGAAATTACAAAAACGCAATCACAAACTTATAGAAACTCTTCTTACTTACAGTGAAGGATATAAAAAAAGAGTGTGTATTTAAAAGAGGGAAAGAAAAGATTCGCATGATTGTCTTTTATGTACCTCCTACTTATTGACTTTATTTATACATATTGAAGTCTCTTCTTATTTAATATTTTGTGTAATTTAATTTTTAATTAGAAAAGTAAATTTCTTTCGTTTAAATCAACAAAAATGCCAGCTTTCGGCTGAAAAAGCACAAAAGAGTTGAAAATATTAATGAACAAATTTATTAAAAACAAACATGAAACAATTACTTCAGAGAGAAGGAAATAACAAGCTAAATTTGGCAAAATACTCACACTTTCAGTTTTGCAAATTCTTTTTGAATATTAAAAAAAAAATATCAAATAAAAATAAGATAATGAAATGAAATCGCAAATATTGATTAAAATAATTCTTCTTAACTACCTAAAATAAATAATAAATATCAATTAAAGAATTTCGAATTAACGACATTCAGTATCCTTATTCTGAGATCCTTATTTTTATAACCAATGAAATGACTGTAGGTTAGAATACTTAAAACAAAAATTACCCTCTCAAAAGTTTACTGCCATTTAAAGATTATATTTTTCATACACAGAATTCATTCATTTACTTTATTTTAGTGAGTGATGCTCTCTACGTGATGTACTGACAACCATTTTTGAAATTTAAATCCATCTAAATACACAGTCCAATCATGAATATTCCCTAGGAACTTTTTCCCAAGGAAAATTTTGGTTTTTGGGAAATAAGTCCCTAAATCAGAGAGCTTTCTATGTTAGAAAAAGAGGGAAATTTTTTTATGAAAGGAAAAAGTGAAAAAAAAAACTCCCGGGGAATTTGGGTAAAAATTTTGAGAAATTTTGCAAAAAAAAAAAAAATATTATAATTTTTAATTAAGCACCCTACTGTGGGTAATCAATTTTATATATTAAAAAGAAATTCTAAGAAACGAAAAATTTTTTAAATATTTTTGAGTGGTTTTCATAAAATTTTTTTAGCCGATCAGATAAGATACTTCGTTTCATATACGAGTAAACATCATTTTAGAATGCAAAATAAATTTTATTTAAAATGTTTGAAAACATTTTTTAAACCAAACATATTTACCCCCTTATCCAAAAAAATTAAAGTAGACTTTAAACTCAACGTTATCGAAATTTTTCATATAATTTTTTCATAAATTGTACTTTAAAGTCTACGTCAACTTTTTTTTTTTTGGATATTAATTTAATGTCAAATAAAGAATTTCAGATTAACGGCAAAAGTCAAAACGTTTTCTTTTAATAAGATTTCTATATTCGTAGATCTCACACAAGGCATTTAAAAGACACACACTCGTACATGCAGAGGTTTGTATAAGACCGATTGACTGGTTACACACACGTGCAACTTAAAAATTTCCACAAAAAAAAAAAAAAAAAAAAAAAGAAAACAGAAATGAATGAAACACAAAAATTTTTTAATATTTCTCGACTATTTTTAGGTCAATAGCTCTCATTTTTTGTCCGTTTAGGCTTTTATACAAAATACGTAAAATTCCAAACAAAAAAATGGCAAAAAATACAGGTAGTCACGGTCTTCGACTCATAGCTCATCTGTTGGTAAAAAAAATAGCATCGGACGATACCTTGCTAGTCTAAGTACACATTTTTTAGCTTATTGCGATACCAGTTGTAAGTGTGTATAAAAACTTTTTGCCCTTATTTTGCTTCACCTTGCGTTGTCAGTTTTTAGATTTTATAAATCACCGCATTCAAGAAAGTGATTGTTGGCGTTGGTATAGCTGTTTCTTGTGTGTCTCCTACGGATTCGATTCCTGCCTGTTTTCTGCAGACAAGCCAAGAAGCTTTGCGGATTTGTGTAATATTTATGTGTGTATGTATTATTGGTATAAATATTAAAATAATGCTTAAACGCAACGCTTCACATTCAAAAATTGTTATCTAGCGTTGGCTAGGTGAAGGAAGGGAAGCGTTCAACGTAAGTGATTTACAAAATAGGGCCATTTATAATTGGTTTTTTAATGTCAGATAGGGATGTTGAAAGCATTGCAAAGGCAATTGCAGAGGCAATCTCTCATTTAGTGGTTATGCTATTGACTCGCCATAGTAAAATTGCTCCTTTACAGAGTTAAAAAAAATTATTATAGAAAAACGTATCTGCCGAAACAATTCATAAGGCTTTACGAGAACACAATATAGATGTGGAAAGGTTATCCTTCTTATATTAGAAGACCTCAAAGCGCAGATTATAATTCAAAAAGACTCTAAATCACAGAGTTACAAGCATATACGCACACGTTTTTCACATTGTGGAGTGGGATCAATTCGTTATATAAAGAGACCAAATCTCTATGTTGACATTTCAGAAAAAGAACTGCCTCAGCTTTGGATCTTAAAACAAGACAATGACTTGAAGAATATTACCAAAAATGCTCGTCAGTGGTTTTAAGACATGGACGGCCTTCTGAATCACCAGACCTTAACCCAATTTAAAATATTTAGCTAAAGTTAGCTGAAGCGCAAATCTTACCAAGAAGAAGTTAAGAAGTCGTATCAAAGGATTTCCAAAACGGCTGCATTACTCGTAACTCCAAGTCGAAGCTGCACAAAATATTGGCACAATTAATCAATTTTTGTATTGAAAATTTGAAAAATTTGTTCAGTGCAAAATCATTTATCAACGAAAGTGATATTTTTTTATCATTCAAATTTTGTTTGCTATCCGAATTTAGTAAGCAACTTCCATAAAAGCCAATAAATTTAACTACTTTTTTTCCTAAAAAGGGAAACCTTACGTTCAGTGTTCTATATTTTATCGCAGTTATTTACGTATAAAAGGTATGATCCCTTACCCTACTTTGGAATCGAATTTTATAACAATTTGGGCAAAAGAGAATAACATTCTTCTTCTTCTTGCACAAAAATTAACAAAAAGAATCAACAAACAAGTTTTAACAAGAACTAATTTTCTTTACTCTCATTTTACCCCAATTTACCCAAAAAGTATGGGACCGGTGCTATAGTCCTAGACAAATGCCAAAGGGGTCTTTTTTTAAGTCTCTTATACGAGTATTGTTTTCAGAATAGGGCCCGCTTTGTGATAAAAAGAAATTAAATTAACAAGGTGAGGTTGCACAGGGAGCTCACTGAGACCTTTGCTGTGGTCCTATATGAGAGGAAGAATGAAGAAGGATAGCGATATGTCAAAGAAGATGACAAGCTGCGAACTGAAAATTAAAACGGAAATTATAATTGAAGGTTACAAATAATGAACTCTAACGCAAATAACAATAAAAAAGGTTGCAAAATTTTTATTTAAAAAAGTTGATTTCTTTTGTTTGGAAATTTCTAAAAAAAAAAGTATCAATAATTTTGTATTTACGAGTATGTATGTAAGAATTGTCAGTCACACAAAGGTGAATGTCACACAATATTGACTTTTATTTCGATTAATTCGTGTTTTTTTTATTTGCAATCAATAAAAAAAAAATTCAATTAATTTTTTGATGCAGAAGCAAAATTAATTTTGAATGTTTTTTTTTTTTTACTTTTTAATCTATTTAGAAATAAATAAAGAAAAATTTTTTAATTAATTTTTTCTTGTTTTTAATTTCTTAACTAACGGACATTTCTAATTTGGTTTTTATTGCAAAATGTATTACTTGTAGAATTTTTTTTCAAAAGTTTTGTTTTTTAAGTTAAAATGAGAGACATTTCGTAAAACAAAGTTGAATGTTTCAAAGGGCTCACGTGAGCTCCCTTTTTATTACCTGGCCCGGATGCAAAAGCTTTATAATGCAAACATGCCAGAGGAACTCTGTAGAGGTTATCAAGCCAAAGGCGAGCAGAATATCATGCAACATCTCCTCTAGTGTGAACTGCGCCTCCTTAATGAGCGGTACCTGCTAGTGCTCTCTGTTAGCTACAGATAGTTTTTCTATTTCTTTTCCTTTTATGCCTTTTTTTTTTATTACTATTTTTAACTTCTTTTTCTCGTCAGCCTACTCAGGTAGCAAAACAAAAAATCGCATTAGAAATCCTTTACTAACGAACAATTCTAAAACCGTAATTGTCTTACACTGTCAATATGAAGGTGGTCTCAGTAAGAGAGCAGGTGGTGGCATCTTGTTAAAGCCACATTTCATCCATATCCATGGAGAGGCGCTTCGTCGGATTTCCATCACAATTATACCGCGTTGTTCTTTCGTAAAGCACTTCGTTTTTAGTGATCGGCATAAATATATGTGACAATTGCCACTTGCACAAAAAAAGCGACACTAAATGTAAAAAATGCACTTTTACTGAGACACCCTTTACATGCTTCCAGCTTAAGAACAGTTTTTAAAACGTCGAAACTAAGTGGATGGAAAGCTGAACAGCTAACCTAAAAAGGTGGTTGTTCACTGGAAACGACGCCGCTAATAGATTCATTGGCCCAGAACCATTCTACGGACTGTTTTGGAGTTCTATTAAGCTTAGTTTTGGGGAGTACCTGTAAAGAGCATTGTAAAAATACTGGCTGGAGATGAATGGCATTCATGACATTTCGATCTCGGAAGAGAAGGAATTAATTACTTATGCTGACCCGATCAGGAATTCGCATTCTCACGCAATTCATGACTGAACATTGCAGAGTATTGAAACACTTGGCAAATAGCAGAGGATCACTCAAAATGAAAGACAAATGAAGAGACACCAGAGCACATATTGTTCCAAATTAAACCCGCATTCGCTACTTAGAGCATCATTACCTACAGCCGTCGGGCATGGCGGACAAATCACATAAGAAAGTCTTTAACTTTTTAATGAATACTAGACTCAGTGGGAGTTTGAGACTTGAGAGTAGTGTCACAATAAGTCTATTTTGGGTAACAATAACCAGGTGACTCGTTCCCGTTCCTGATTCTAATTAAAAAAGAAAATAATTTTTATTTCTACAACAACCTGTGAATAGCCTAAATGTTGTACTATTTATGTATCTAAGAATGCATGCGAGCCGGTCAGGCAGTTACTGTGAATGGTGTTCGCTATCGTGAGATGATAACGAAATTTTTATGGCCTGAATTGGAAGATATAGATGTGGACGATATGTGGTTTCAACAGGACGGTTTTATCCCACGTGGTGGCGATGTCAATTGGCCGCCAAGATCATGTGATTGGACACCGTTGGACTTCTTTCTTTGGGGTTATTTGAAAGAAAAGGTGTACGTCGATAAGCCAGCAAACAATTCAAGAGCTAAAGAATGAGATAATTCGGCACATTCACGGCATAGAACCTCAATTATGCCTCAGCGTCATCGAAAATTTGGACCATCGGATGAAAGTGTGCCGCCGAGGTCGTGGCGGCCATTTGGCCGATATTTTGTTCCATACATAATTCAACCATATCATATTATCAGAATAAAAAAAAATTACAATAATTTCTTAAATAATTTGTGTTTTATTCAAAATCAACATCGGCCCTTAAAATTTAACCACCCTTTAGAACAACACCCTTTTTTTTCTTAATTAAATTTACAGAATTTTAATTTCATTTTATAAAATGAAATTAAAAAAATAAAATAAAATTTTGCTGAAATAAATACTCTCTTTTGCTTCTTTTTTGATTTATTGGAAGTCACATACAAAAGCTTAAACTTTTACACGAAATCTTTTGTTTTGAGGACAAATTTGTCCAAATGGAACACCCAGTATTCAAGGACACTTCTAGGGTAGTTTTATTTTTAATTCATTGCCCACAATCAATTATCAAGCTAAATAACATTAGAAAGCGATACGATTTATTTCGCAATTAAAATGAGCGTCATAACACCCCAACACATTCACAGAACTAAATATTAACGCCAATTGTTTCTTCAAAGAAAAAGCAAAAAAAAGACAAAACAAAACAAACAAAAATATGCTTTTTTAAAGTAACAATTTTTTTTGAAAATTCCTTATAAAACTTTGTCAAATGTGGCAGGCATCAAGAATGATAGAAATACAAGATTACGCCACCCCACACATACAATTTAAATTTTCTATGCATGAAGCACATATGACGTCAAGCGATGTGTTATTATTGACTAATAATTTACAGCTAAATAATCATCCGACATCTAAATAATTAACAGTGGAGAAATTTATTATGTTTTCCTTCAAAACAGTGGACAAACTACATCATCTAACGGCCTAATCTTCTATTTATATCATTCTTGCCAGGCATCTCGTTTTGCTGGTAATCATGGCCTTACCATTCCCGGTCTTAATTTGCATGCCATTTAAGTTCTTCCGCATTTTCTTTTCAAATATGTTGAACTTTCCTTCTTGTTAGTTTTTAATTTTTTTTTTAATTTAATTTTGTTTTTGTTGTTGGTCATTACTGTTATTATTTATTATATACACACGAGCATGTTTAGTAATTGTAAAGAGGAAAGAGGACACCAAACTAGAACACAATACCAAAACAAGAAATACGCCAACAAAAAAAAATAAAAAATAAATAAATAAAAACAACTAAAAAGAATATGGGTCAACATGAGTTTTGAAAAAAAGAAGCAAGAACTGCACACACCGACTCATAAAAATTCATTTCCCCTCCAGCCAAAACATATTCTAAATCTGGTTTGAATTTAATTTACTTTAAACACTTAAACTATTTTTCTAAATTTTACACTTAGAGAAACCAAAGGGCATAACTGAAATAAAGTCTGTGTAATAAATTGCAAGGAGACAGGGTATGAGCGCTTCATTTTGTAATATTTATCCAAAGTAATATAAGTCAAAAGAGCCGATAGAGAAATAAAAGAAATTTAAACTAGATACTAGGATGAGAGAAGAGAAAGACGGTCACATAATCAAATTTGTTAATGTGTCTTATGAAATGCATAATGGAAATTAATTAATACCGTTTAGGCTCTCACTGTTGGAAGTACAAACGGAGTTTACTCAGCACACCTAAATAAAACTAATGGTTTCTCAATAGGAGCGTACTCTGCAACTCTGCAATTTGACAGCTGTCCCATAATTATGCCGATTATCAAAAATGAAAAGCTTTATTAAAGAACAACGCAAAAAGTCATTTTCTGCAATGAAGAGCATTTCCATTTGAATGATTTCATGACTACACAAAATTTTCGATTATGGGCTCAGAAAAGCTTGGAGAAGCAAATTTCTTACCAATCAAAAAAACTGTTGTGAGAATCGAATTTTTAATTGCGACAATAGAAAATCAGTCTTACAACTCGAAATATTGGACTGTATTATCGATTTCTGGTTGCTACAAATACAAATTTTGATTATCACAACTGAATTTTTGATTGAAAAAAAAATTTACTTTTCACAACCGTAGTTGTTTGCTGTGTGTACGCAAATCAAAGTTAGTGTGGCAAGTATTTTTCTTAATTAAAATATATTTTGCGGCCACCTACTCGATTTTGGTTGTTCTTCGTGCATGTTTCACATACCAACCAAGCTAAACGGGCATCCTTTACTTAAACCTTTTGTAAGCGACTGGTTCGTATGTGGATGATTCTCACAAGTTAAAACATTAGTTTTCATGTCTTCATCCGCAGGCTTTCAAGGTTCCAGTTGTGTTCAGACATCACTTAATTCAATAAAGCACCGTGTATACCCCACGAAAGAATACAGCAAATTTTTTGATATTCACAAAAACACACTTCCTACGAGGGTATTTCTGAAACATAAGATATGTCCCTATATGCAAGTGCGCCACTATCTCTTAAACAAAATTTACAAAACTGCTCAAGGAGAGGGACCTCAAAATCATCTTGCTGTGATTTGCTTAGCACCAGCAGCCATCAAATGAGCATGAAGTCATCTAGACTTTCAAAGAAATTCTTAAGATTAATCCTTCAAAAACTTAAAACTTCCTCAAACTTTTCAGAAAAAAGCTCAAGTTGTCTTGGGAAAAGTTCAAACTTTTGGCAAAAAAAATTAAGACAGAAAAAGAGAGAGGAGTATATAGAGTTTATCTTTCCCATTCTCTTTTCCATTTACTTCAAACTTGCTGTGTGCAACTGAGCACAAGCTTGTGAAGCCTCAAAAACTACATCGACAATTTCTAAATTATTTTATTTACATGATATCACAACCACAAAGTAAATAAGACACACAAAAAGAAAAAAGTATCACAAACAATTTTTTCTTCTACTTCTTCTTCTTTTCCTTTTTGTTTTTATTATTTCAACAGGAAAATCAAGAAATTTCACTTTATTTACGATACAAGGTTAATGTTAACAAACAAACACACAAGTATTTTGCTGGTAAATGGATTTACAACAAGAAAAATAAAAAAATAAAAGAAAATTACAACAAGATAATGAAAAAAGAAATGTACAAGAACACACACAAACGCAAAACAAATAAAGAAATTTCGGTCACACTCAAAATGCTTTGCAGAGGCGAATGCCTTGTAAACATCTGGCCACTCTTGTACGCAAAAGAAAAAAAAAACATGCACGAACAAACGAAGCCACCACTACAGCAACAATTTTTACAAGTTTGTTAACTTTCTGCAAAGTGATTTTGTTTGGACGAATGTGTGTGGTGTGTTTTTGTAATTCCCTATCCAGCAAACAATTTGATGGGAATCAAAAAGCATCAGTTTTGTTAACGAGGGGCGTATCCTTATAAAGAAAATAAAACAACTTTTAATTTCAAAATGTCCCGACACCCAGTGGCTCATTCTGCTAAAAAAAACCGTTGTAAAAATAATATATTCGTCTATAAAATTTGTAGAAATGCGTTTTCAGACTAAAAGTTAAATACTGAATTTAACATTAAATTCACCAACAGATGATTTTGCGTTCACCCTGCAAATTTTTTAAATTCAGTATTTAACATACAGTGTGTCAAATATGTTAAATTTCTACAAAACAATAAAAATTTCGAATAGAAATAAGTGTATTTGATGCGTTACTTTGTACAAAACTTATTTGACCAACTGTACAACAGCCACAACATGTGTGACCTTTGGTGAATACACTTAGGAGACACATATTTTCTTTGTCTTTCGTCGAAATGATTTTATTGCCGCATTTTCTTCGGAAAATATTTGAAATGGTTTTTATTTCATTCAATAACATTATCAGCTGTTGCTATATTTACAGATATTTTTAACTTGGTAGCACTGAGCTTAACGGACAAAAATAGTGTTGTATTTCATAAATCCAAATTAAATTCAATTCCAAAATAGCATTTAGGGCCATTATTACAACTTAGCGATAAATTTCCTGATAGTTAACTTAAGCTTTTACTTAAGTGAACTTTATTATGTCCGATAAGAGAATTATTATAGTTTTTATATTGTGGCACCACTGCTTAATGTGGATTTATTAAATTCACTTTGTAGGGTAAATACAGTTTTTATGAGTTGGATTTAACGTTAAAACCGCATTTATGTTAAATTCACTCAGTCTGAAAACACTATTACTGATCAAAGATCCGTTCTTAAATCGTATGAACCGTTCTTAAATTTGGAACCGCTTTAAGTTGTTAGTTTTTTAGACTTTAGAAAAAAAAATTAAATTTTCGACAAAATATTGTACAACCGATTGTTATTTTTTTGGTTCTACAGAAAAAGTGTGTTTAAAATTCGTCGTTTTGGGAAATTAAATAGAGTAGAACTAAAAAAGTTACACGAAGGTACAGGAAATATTAGATACACACTAGTGCTGGTCCCATGCACTAACTAATTTAAGTAAATTCGGCTGTCCGATCCTCCCCGTAAAAAATAGTAAAAGCGGGTAAAATCGGACTTCTTTTAACGAAATATTTCACTAAAAAAAATAAGTAGCTGAGTGTTTGGTACTTTTTTAATATTTGTACTTTTGTGGTATAAAAAAAGTAAAACACTAATTTTATTACGGTTTTTTAATCGCTTTTATTTCACAAGGTAGCAATCACAGCAACAAAAAATTAATTTGTAATTTTCTCTATTTTTAAAAAAGTTTAAAATGTTTATTGGCTCCTTTTTTTTTTTTAATTCAAACAAATAAGGGACAAAATTTGTAACTCTTTCTGTTAGTTGTTCCATAAATGTATGTACCTTTCATGAACATATTCATTTGAATATATTTAAATTTCCATTTATAGAAATGAGTTTGTGAATTTTATTTTAATTTTTTAATTGTAAATTTGACAATCCTTTATTTAGGTTAAATTTCACAACTTTGGTTTTTTTTTTTGTTTAATTATAACCAACAATATTGTGTTCATCCAATTACAATTTTTAAATTAATTTAAGAATAATTCATTTGACTTAAGGTTGATATTTTAATTTTTAGAAAAGGAACAAATCACACTATTTTACATTTATTTTATTAAAATTATAGAAAGACAACTTTTATTTTCGTAAAGTAAAATTAGAGAGCTGGTTAATGAAGTGAAGTGTTGCTCACTTCATGGTTAGTTATTATTACAAAAAGAGAGGTGAATTACTCAATTTAATGCAATGTGAGCAATATAAATTTTAGTAATAATTTGGCGATTTTTCACAATTTAACGGCCATTTATTTTCTTTTTGTTGATTTGTACAAATGGATCAACTAAATATTTTATTATTAATTTGTAACACACAATAAAAATAAAAATTAAAAAAAAAATGTTTTTCAAATGTTTGCTGTGTTATTTAAAAGCCTAAAGCTGTGACAGTAGAACAAACGGTACTGAACGAAGTAAGAAATCGTAAGAGACAATACGGTACTTTTTATTGGCCCCTTATTTTTATATGATTTATACTGATGATGTCGAATTGTGATGACAATTTCAACAATCGTAATACAAGCAGTAGCGGTATTTAGTTCTATCACAATAGATCGATTTTAGCTGGAGTGATCACTTGACTAGTTCTAGTTTGGGTACGTTTGACGAATGGACAAAAAAAAACTTGGAAATTTTCACTCTCAAGTTGTCTGCTTTTAATTCAAAGAAGAAAGTGCCTACCTGCAGTCAAGCAGCAAGCTGTATCAGGTGCCGGAAGAGAAATTCTATAAGATGTAATCGTTTACCCTTTTTTTCTTTTCACACGGTTCACTTCCCTCTAAATCCTGAATGCTTCAGAAGCCAAAAGCCTTCTGCCAAAAGGCTTGCAAAATTTAGCCTGGGCCATCAGGTATTATATGAGATCAAGACTGAAAACTGAAAACTGAAATTTCAAAATTTTTAATTATGGAACTCAGCACAGCAGCATTTAAATTTCATGTTACTAGTACAAACCATAAAAAATTTTGCTTAAAACAAAACCGACAGCAAAGGCAAGAGATTCGGCTAGAAAAAGAATTTGTTAGAAACAGCAATTCATCTCGCTTAACTAAGGCTGGTTATAAGGTCCAGCTAAGATGTCATTTTAGACAAGTGGCTAGTGTACTAACCTCACAATCTGGGGATCACAGGTTCGATTCTTACCTAGACTTTTTTTTTTTGGCTGTACAAAAAATGCTTTGGGTCGCGCTGCAAATGGCCTTTAAAACCAAAAATAAAATTGGAAAGTCTGGAACAAGAACGCGTTTAATGCATAAACTACCTAGACAAGGAGCCCTCAACGACGAGTTGGTTCACGTGGCGGCCTAAGACGGCCTTCAATTAGAGTCGCCAGACTCCGTTTTGAACCTCAACGACGAGTAGTTTCAGAAGTGTGGGCGTAACGCAGACAACTTCTGTTATAGAATATTTTTTAAATATGATCGGTTTTGGATGAATATCATGCGCATACGAATTACCTTCTGCTTTTGTTTAACTTAAGCATGAGTTCTGTACATTTTAAACAGTGGGAATGGCTTAAGAGAACCTGGAAAAGAAGAGATAATTAAACCTTGCAGTAGGATTATAATTTTCTTTAATTAGTTTTTGTAAATAAATTTAAGCTTTAAATTTAATTAGCAACGGTTTTGTAAAGTGTGTTGGCTGGTTTGCGTGGAATTTGAATCACAAAGGGTTTGTTTTGAACCACTTGCTTTCGCCAAGACAAGAAATAATAAAGTGACATCGATATCATCGATTTTTCAGGTAGGCTGCTCATAAAATTTGCCCCAAAAACTTGGTGCTTCGAAGCCAGAAGATCCGGGCACTCTTAGAGAAGATGAAGGGCAAGCCCAGCTTGTCGGCGTGACCAGTTATCACAGTCATCAGTCTGGAAATATACTTCCAACTCCTGCTCAGCAACTGAGCTAAAATTAGAGTAGTATTTTAAAAGTAGGCATGGTGCCGCCCATAAAAAGTTAAGGTTAAATAGAGTGCAATTAGAGACTGCATTTAATTCTTGCACATGTAAGATTTTACAGTTTTTACTTTACTTTGATATTCGTTACACAATTTGTTCTCTCCCCTTTAGTACTCGCATCTTGCTTTCTTACTTTGTTTATTAACAATTGTTGCTTAAATGTGAGTAAACAAATTAAAAGCATTTTTCTAAGCAAATTATGTCACGTTCGGTTTTTCTGTAATTCATTTTTATTCTTTGATTAACACACAATACAATTATTAAGGTCACTGACACTGAGAATACATTCTTGAAAGAGCGAAATCAGAGGCCTTACTTACGATGATGTGCATGATGCTGATGAGAAAATTCATGTATTAACTATTACATTAACGACAACAAGAATAAAAAATAAAATAAATTCTAGCCTATAATAGTTATTTGCGATGTATTGGAATTGAAGCCCACAGAATTTGAATTTATAATGAAATTTTTTTTGTTGTTGTCGTTGTTGTATAAGTATAAGTAACAGAGATTAAAATCTTTTATTTCATATGATGTTGTGCGATAAAATCTTCTTCTATATAAGTAAAATTCGTTTTATGTTTTGTTTTTAGTTGGTGACTCTGCTAAGGCATAAGCCACCTTAAATTTCTATTTGTAAACGAATTTCTCTAAAATTTGGTACATACGCTCTCTATACTCTAAGGATGCCGGCTCACGTCCGGACGAAAAATAAATTTGAGTACTAGTAAATTGTAGTTTTATGCTGGGACGAACGACGAATTCATAGACAAAAATCCGTTGCATAAATTCGTCCAATGAATTCAACTACGACGAACAAGTATTTATTTATAAAGGGTGTTTTTTATAGACGTATAGAACTTTAAATTGCAATAAAACAACGATGGATTATTCGATTGACATGAATTTTATTTATCCGAAAGATAATCTTGTGGCATTACATTTTAAATATGATTTCTCGCATATGACCGGCTGGCTCGGATTTAGTCCAATCTGGACGTCATATTTTCGATGGCCGTATATCGCCAAAAACACGGCGAATGTTGTCTTTCAAATGGTCAAGCGTTTGTGGCTTATCCGCATAGACTAATGACTTTACATAGCGGTGTTAAATCACAAAATCTTGGAGGCCAATTCACAGGTCCAAAACCTGAAATTAGGCGGTCACCAAACCTGTCTTTCAATAAATCGATTGTGGCACGAGCTGTGTGACATGTTGCGCCGTCTTGTTGGAACCACAGCTCCTGGACATCATGGTTGTTCAATTCAAGAATGAAAAAGTTAGTAATCATGGCTCTATACCGATCACCATTGACTGTATCGTTTTTGAAGAAGTACGGACCAATGATTCCACCAGCCCATAAAGCGCACCAAACAGTCACTTTTTGTGGATGTAACAGTGTTTCGACATACACTTGAGGATTAGCTTCACTCCAAATGCGGCAGTTTTGTTTGTTGACGTAGCCATTCAACCAGAAGTGCGCTTCATCGCTAAACAAAATTCGCTTATGAAAATCGGGAACAACGGCAATCTCATTTTGTGCCCATTTGCAAGCGTTGCTCATGCGTGAGTCTATTCATGATGAATTGCCAAGCCAAACTGAGAATGAATCACTTGACAGTTGTTAAATCGGTCACCATCTTGAACAGTAATGTCAACTTAAAGTTCTATATGTCTATAAAAAACACCTTTTACTTGCTAGAGATATTTTTCGCATAAAATCGGATTAAATAGATAAAAATTCAGATCTTAAGTAAGATAAAACAAATAAAATAATAACGAGAATGATATTTAAATTAAAATTAATAAAATTTATGTGCTGTTTTTACAACAAAAACGATCAAATCGTCTAAAAAATTTTTATTTCAAAGACTCAATATTTTGAGTACTCTTCATATAAAATTTCCAGACTAGTTGATCGCTTGTGTTATAAAAACAGCACATAAGTTTTTTAAATGTCAAAAATAAAAACTTTTGGTCTCTCATTTTTAAACAAAAAATTGTAAAAGAAATCACTAAATTCGAAATCTCTGTATTTTATTTTTATAAATTTTATATTTACAAATCTGTGGTTGTTTAATTCATTAAAAAATTCTTTTAAAGTATTTCTCTTATTTTGTTAAGAAACGTATTAAATTATTTTGTTTTATTTTAAGTAGCATAAGATACATTTATAATTTTAAGATGCTTGCTTATTTCACATTGCTATTATTATATTTATGTTATATTTCCTAAAATTATTTTTCTCTCTCTAAATTCTGTGATCACAAACTACATATATCAAACAGAGGCGAAATCGTTGCGTTCGATATGAAGCAACATTAATAGAAATTTTTCAAATAAATTCATATAAAAAGGAGTCTAATGTACTGCTTATAGGAAACGAGCAACCCAATCGTCTAAAAAATGTGTATGCAAAACACTCAACTGAAATAAAACATTTTTGAGTGTTTTTCATACAAATTTTTTAGACAATTAGATAGCAGATAAATTTTCGATTGATTTCGCCCGCAGATAATTCTTGTATTTCAAAAAATGCTTTAGAAAAATTTTTATAAATTGTAAAACGAATATTTCAAAATATTTTGGTAAATTTATTTTGCAGTTACTTAATTACGACTGATACTCGATGATATTTTTTAATGATTATTTGTTTTTTTTTTTTTTTTTTAATAAATAAAATTCATCTCGTAAATATTTCTAAAAATTGTTCATAGTTTGTAGAATGTATTTTTCGAGTGCTTTTCATAATATTTTTTAAATGATTTGCTGGCTTGCATTACTTTTTTCAAAACCTGGATATGGTTAAATTTTTTTTAATTGAAATTTTTGACATTTTTGTTTGACATCATTTAATTTTTAAAATTTTGTAAAAAAAGCTGTAATTGGTTTTCTATTTTTCTATATTTCTGTTGTTAAGAAAATTATCTTTAAAATGTTGAATTTAAATTTTTGGAAGAAAAGCGTAAATGTGCCAATGTCAACAAACAAAATTCTAAGTTCAAATGATGTATTTAGGATGTTTTTTAGTAATTGTAGTTGGTATGTGTATGCGGTTGCAAGTATTATGATTATTTGTTGCATATACTTTTACATATGTGATTGCCGAAGGCGTTTAAGTATAAGAAGAAGACGACAAAACTTTCAACAAAATAACGAAGCAATGTCTCAACGTCGTCGTCCTGGTGCTGTTTACCGGGATCATGAAATATTTAGAAATGCCATTAAAACAGTACACCAGTATATGGAACCAAACCAAAAACCAGCATCTAATGAAAAATCTTATGTATTAAAGAAGACTCGAAGTGGCGCAATTTATGGCAGCTTTAGTAATACTGATTGATGTGAATTATTAATTATTGTACGAGGATATATTTTTGGCACTTTTTGTAACATAATATATAAATATTTGCGGATTTTCATACACCCCAAAATTAAATAGAATTTTTTTTAAATTTCTAAAAATTTATTTACTGAATCTTGTGAAAAACGCCATAGTATAAAAACGTTTGAAATTTCTAGATTGGCGGATTTGGCGAGTGATAAAAATTTCATCAGTTTTAAATTGTGTGAAAATTTTAAAGAGCTTTTAAAACTATAATATTGAGCCGTAATCATTGCCGAAATAAAGTAAGTTTTATTTATTATTTTTCTGGAAATATATTTATTGTTAAAAACAGATCTAGTGTGGTACGGTATTTTGTACGATTGATCATTTCGTTTTAGAAATCATCACCAATAACATGTGTAAAAATAGTAGATTCTGTGCAGTATATGGTAGCAGCGGGAAACGATATAGCTGAAGTTAATCACCCTTATCATGAATATCATTTCCCTCGAATTTTGTTCACTTTCACTGGGATAGCAATTACGAATGAATTCCCTGTTAAATCCCCTTATCATAAATAATTTTTTTCCCTTGTTTTGTTCACTTTTTTGCTTTAATCTGTTCACTTACTTTTTGCTGGCGAACACAAGTATTTTTGTTTGTTTTTTTCTTAAAATTTAATTTAGCAAGCAGAATTTAGCAATTTTTTAACAAAAGAATTAAAAAGTGGTTGTCCACCTATAAAAAATTAATTTATTTTGTTATAAAATCGTTTATCCACAGCAGTTAACACCTTTACTACAAGAACCATTCATAAATTGCTTCAATAAAAAAATTTTGTTTTTGCTCTTAAAATCTTATAAAATTACAGAAATTTTTTATTTATATGCACTGGCCACTGAAAACTGCTTAACAATAAAAGTTGACACCTTTATTACAAGAACCATTCGTAAATTACAAAAATGTATTGTTTTTCTATTGAAAACTTAGAAAATTTTATAAATTCTTCTTTATTATACATTCACTCTGCACTGATAACGTGTACAAAATCTCACGTGAGATTCCCAATAGCAATTTTCCCTTCGAGGGGAATGAAAATTTCGGGGGAACAACAATTTCACTTTTATTCATGATAGGGGTGAATATTTTCGCTATTCAGAAGAAAACTCCTTCTAATTTAAAGTTATCAGAGCCATGTACGAAAGAAAAGCCGATAAAGCGATATACGATACAAGATGTTCATCAGGGCGCTATAACCTGCTGTGAGTGGTCAAAGAATGGCATGAAATTATATTCAGGAGATAATGTGGGTGTGGTAGTGCTTACAGAAATTGACTACGTAAATGTAAGTAGATGAATATATTAGAATATTTTTTCAAAAAAACAATTGATACTTATATGTATTAATAAAACACTAAATAAGAATGTAATTTGCCTTAAAAATTTGTAAAATTGCATTTCAGCTATTCAACTCGTACGAAAAATTATGAAATGCGTAGAATATGCCTTAATGTTGGCTTAAAGTTTTTAACTGAGATTATTTTATTATTTTAAAAAATTCCATTCGACAAAAACATTTGCAGAAAACTTATCTGTTCTTAAATAACCTTTTACCTCTCTTTAGAATTGTAGTATATCTAAACAAATTGTCAATGAAACCTTTAAAATTGTCCAGTTGAGTGCCTATCCAAAATATTTGTTAGTATGTTCAACGTATCGCTCAATTGTTTGCCAAACTGATGAAAATTATAATAAGTGGACAATAGCACAAATTGGCAAACAAGATCGAAAGCAATTAGTAAATTGTGGTGGCACATTTTTCAAACAGTCATTATTATTGCCAAAAAAGACGCCAACTTTAGTATGCGGTCGACAAAATTTACGTCTTTGGCTGGCTGATACTGACGGCAATGTAGAGAAGACAATGTTTTTCAATGATATTATTAAAAATACACTTATCCCGGAAATACCATTGTTAAATCCAAAACCCTTTGTGGCACGCTCTAACAATTTTATTGAGGCCGGTGAGAGAAATTTTCGTGATATGTATTACTATGGAGAAAATGAAAACATATTGGTGGCGCATGATGAACACACTTTATATATTTTAAATCTAACTGATATAAAAGTAGAAGCGGTAGCTACTAGATTTCGTAATATAATTGATTTCTGTGTGTTTAAAAAAGAAATTTTTGTTTTGGAAGGAGGACGTTCTCTAACACGCTTAGCGTCTTCGCCAGAAAAAATAAATAAAACAAGTAATTATTATGTCTTAAAGTCATTATAAGAAAATAAAATTAGTTTCGATTTTCGATAGCGAATATAATTTTCAATCCCATGTTGCCGCCGCAAATACCTAAAATGGGCTATGCTGAAGGTGCTTCTTTTGAGGCACCTATTGAATATGAGCCGAAAGCCGATGATTACTTAAAATTTCCACCCTTGGAGAGTGAAGATAATTATATACAAATTGATCTGGGTGTTGAATCTTTAAAATCAGAACAAAAGGGACGTGCAGAGATATTCAAGGAAATCGGCAAAACGGAATTTGATAAAATATTGTATATCGTAGTACCACAGCTTTAAAAAAAGGTGCATGCAAAAAACGAAATAAAAACACAGATGATACTAGTAAAAGTCTGGGTATTGTGGAAATTGGTCAGGTAGTGAAACCGGGTGAGGAAGATAAGAAGGAGAATAACCCGCCTATATTGGTGAATAATAGGTAAGTAAAAATGATTTACGGCTACACACAATTTAGCGTATAGTTTCTTGCAAAAATTTAGTGAGTTAAATACCGTTATCTTAACTACCAAGCCACAAATGTAAAATAAGCTTTTAGGTGTTTAAAAGAATTGAAATAAATTCAGATTTTTTGACTTAATATAAAAGACCCATCCCCCAACAACATAAAAAGAATATATAATTTTATGAAATTTACCAAATTAAAAGCTTAAATTCCTTTTATCATTACAAATAATATATAATTTTTATCGTTTGTATATATACAAAATAGCTTTCAGTGCTCGTTAATAATTTAGTCTTGCAATTAAATTCTGTTAAACTAAATAAATAAGAAATAATTATTTTTATAAAATCTTGTTTTTTGTTTTTAGTATCATTATTTAATAAAAAGTATTATATTTTTTGTTTGCTTGTTTCTTTTTTCAACCAACAAATATAAATTTTTTAGCGAGTCATATAATGCTTTAGTAGAAAAAATAAAAGATGCTATCGGCGAGAAAAATCCAGGTGTACACTTCACAGATTATACTTCAATCAAGGAAATTAGAGGTGAAGCTTTTGAAATAAAAAAAAATTTTAAAATGGATAAAAGTGTTTTGATGGAGGCACATGTTGAAACAGGCTTTGAACCGCAAAGGCTATACCCCATTGGTATGGACGCAAGTTTTATTGTAAAACACGATGAAACAAGGTAAGCCAAATATGTACTTAGATATGATATACATATCCTGTTAATAAATAACCATTTTGGAGGCAAAAATTTTTACTAAATGCGTTTTGAAAGAAATTATTGATTAAATACCATAATTTTTTTGTTCCGAATATGGCGGATATAACACAATTTTTTAAATTTCAATGGAAAGTTAATATTTTAAAGGTGTCAATTTACATCTCTATCCTTGCCTGTCTTTGTAAGAAAGTATTACATTCGGTACATATTCAGTGTTTGGTGCTAATGATCTTACAATATTGCGAATGCAAATCAGAATAGTTTTCTAGTTACGATATTATGCATTTACATCTTCGGAAGATCATTTGCAGGAAACATTCTTAAAATAATAACACAAGCTATCAACTCATCCGAAAATTTTATATGAAAACTACTCAGAAATTTTTAGACGATTTGATCGGTTGGGTTATAAAAACAGCACAAGTTTTTTTTTCTTTTTTTTTTTCAAATTATTCCTAATAAATTAATAAATGCTCTACTTACAAGAAATATATTAAAAAATGTATATGTATGCGTATATCTTTTCATTACAATAGTTCCAATAGTATTATCCAGCGAAATCTTCAAGAATCTGTCAGCGAAAAATTATTAAACATTTCAAGTTCCTCACCATTTAAAAATATTGTAGATGAAAGAAGTAATGCTTCAGCGAAAGCCTTAGATAACCTTAGAAGAAAACAAAGCGCCTCTCCTACCTCAGCGAAAGCTTATCCAACAGAAACTATTTTGAAAAGCACAAGCATACAAACAACACCTCAGAAAAATATTTATTATAGAGAACATAATGATTTTACATATGGTCAACCCGTGGAGGATTTGTGTGGAGCTTTAGGATCCATGGATTTAATTAAGGGTGAAGAAACAAACAAACAAGAGTTAGATGATGATGATCAACCACCAAAACCATTTAAAGTAAATCATTTTGAAAAATATTTAAAAGAAGATCCTTTCAGCAGTATCAATCTAAATTTAACACAATCTGAAACAACAACAAAAAAGGCTGATAAGAGTTCTGAAAATGAGTGGGAAATTTTTAGATAAATATTAAAAAAACAAAACTTATTAAAATCACATTCCTTGAAATATTAATTGGTAGCAGTTTTAGAATTTGATATTAAAAGAGAGAAGTTATATTTTCAATATTAAGCTCGTTTCATAAAAAGAAAAAAATATACAAAAGTTTATTAAGCGCTAAAGTATTATAGAGGGCGTTTTTCATAGCAGTCTTTTAGTATTTATATGCCACATACTTGTAAATTGGCTGCAGCCTGAAATGGAAACATGCCTTCTTACTGGGATACTCTTTATATAGTGTGAAGGCAATTTGCTCAACAGAATCTGATCAGGTCTTTACAAAACCCTATAAATTTAATAGTAATTTTTATTACTTAAAACTAAAAATAAATTATTATTTTGTACAGTAAATAATACTGTCCGTAAAGACATTATTTATAGCCACGTTTAAAGCACGAGTATTTTTTTTTTGTGCCAAATTAATTTTTAATTTTCCATACTAGTGCGCCACATACATAGAAATTTATTCAGTACACGTCACTCACAGACCCAAAAACTATTCAAATAATTTGACAAATTAATACGAGAAAGGAATTAAAATATTTGAATAAAACGAACTAATAAATAGCAGGCACACTTTCATTTATTTTATGATTAGTATGGTCAGCTGCGACTGCGGTGTCTGTCCCGTTCATAATTCGCAATTGTCAGAATTGCTTTGTCTTTAAATTATTGTTGCTAAAAAGCGTAAAAAAATTTCTATTTTAGAATATTTTGAAATTTACTTGGACGGAAAGTGTGTAAATGGAATTTTTGTTGCAGCAAAATCGGAGTTAATTTTTACGGGAAATAAAGCAGTGCAATAGAACCACTACTTTTACCTCCATTATAACTCTCTCTCTCTCTCTTTTCCTGTCTTAATATCCTTTTCTCTCTCTCGCTCTCTAACTCTTTTTATCTATTTCAGACTCTCTCTCTCTGTATTTTTTGTTTTAATATCTTTCTCTGTCTTTCTCTCTATTTAATTCTGATAGTTTCTCTCTTCCTCCGTATCTCTCTTTTTCTTACATTCCCTCTATATATCTCTGTTTTTTTCCGTTTCCTTCTTAGTCATTCCCATTCATTCTTTTTCCCTCTCTCTCTCTCTCAATCTCTTTGTATCGCTCTCTATATCTTTTCCACTCTGCTTCTTTCTTTCTATTTCTGTCTCTGCCTCTATCGCTCTCTTTCTGTCCTCTCAGTCACCCACTCATTCTAATTTTCTCTCTCTCACTCTATCTATTTCTGTATCTCTTGCTGTCTTTCTTTCTTTTTATCTCTTTCCCTCTCTTTGTCTTACTATATCTTTTTCAGCCTCCCACTCACTCAATCACGCCTTTTTTCTCTCTCTCTCTCTCTCTTTCCTCTGTTTTTTCCCACTCTATCTTTTTTTCTTTGTTTCTTCCTCAATATCCCATGTTATAAAGGATTACAATTTAAATCTCCTTCAGTTGAAATTTTGTAGTTCGGTATGATCAATTACAACTTAACCTGTCAAAAAGTCTTAAGTCGTACTTTATGTTACAACTGCCCTTCTTGTATTCGAATTTGCGACACGCCATATACAAAATTTTGCCACATATCGCTGTTGTCTCCACGACAACGACACTCGTAACAAAGTCTAGTCAGAGTTGAGCATAAATTAAATAGAAGGAGTACTTGGTAGCCTTTAAGCCATTTTTACTGCAACTCAATTCAATTGAGATGAACCGTAACATAAAACTTGAAAGTGTTACCACAAAAATTTGCCATTGGAGACGGCAATTTTTTTTTTTTTGTGTCATTTTCACTCACTTTTTGGCACTAGTGTAACCGCTATTATTTTACCGTTAACACAAGCAAAAACCCACTTGGAAACAATTTTAATTTGCTTAAAAAATCCAAAAAAAATCTCTTTCTTTTTATTAAAAGAAAAAAAGCAGACATTTTTGCCAATTTCATAGACGTAGAAAAAGAAAAGTAAAAAAAAAAAAAAAGATTTTTATGTGTGTCCAAAATTACGAATTTTAATTAGCACGGGGTCACTGCCAAAAATTAAACTAACGTAAACAACAAAAAACCTTTTGCATAAAAATAATATTTAACTTTTTTTTTTTGTTTTTGGACATAAAAATTATATTACAACCACCGAAATGTGCACAAAATGACTTAAAAATTATTATACGAAACTTGATTAAAATTTTAAGTTGTAGAGATAAACGAAGTATTTTTGTAGTTTTATTTAAAAATTAAAAATTTTATTGCACATTTTGTAAGTCGTCTGTGTGCCTGTTTGCTTTGACAAAAATTAACAGGTTTTGTAATGAATTTTTGCACTTTTGCATTTCCTAAGAGTTGGGGAGGGGAGGGTAATGGCAGTTTAAAGAGATTTGCTTACCGGTACCCAACGGATCTTTTATACAGTCACTTTGCTCACTGTTCCAGATCTGCAAGCCAACAAAAAGTCTGCCAGAAGTCTTGCCCTACGAAACCTTAAGTTCGGACAGTCACAAAGTACATGTTCTGAGGCCATGTAAACCACAAAACCTGCCTTGGCTTCCTATCTTACACTGGTGGTATCTAAGACCACTAGGCCCAGTAAACCTTACCGCTTACAGTCTAACGTCCTAAAATTATATATAATTTATCTAACTGGTGACATGTAAAAATTGAGCCCAAATTGGTTAATGACCGCTATAACACAATTTCGCCTTAACAAGCTAACAAGAGAAGCCAGAGACTAGCAATGAATCGATTCATAGTCGTTCATTAAATTTTAAATAACATAAATAGTTGTAGTAGACATTATTGAAATTCAGCTATTCTGTTGTACTCATTTTCACAATAACGTTGATTTGGCAGAACTATAAACGGTAATTCATTGCCTACAGCAAATACTGAATTACAAAAACAACCCACCTTATCGTCAAATAAAAAGGAGGTAATTCAATGCAGATCCGGTCACACACTCACACTGCTCTATGTATCACACACAAGTCGATTTGATTTGCAAGCACTGGAATAGATATGAAAATACAAGAAATTGCGAGTATGAATCATGATTCAAGTGTACTCACTTTTCAAGTACTCATTGCTGATCTTTAATAGGTACGAGTACCTGAGTGTGACCCAGACTTAAGGCACTTCATGATCAGTTGGTCAATTTGTAATTTTCTTTTTTTTATATTGAATAAAATAAAATTATCTTTGTATTCGTTTTTCGTATTGCAAAATATTATCTTCTTTATGAAATAAATCAATCAATTTACTAAGCGTCAATCATTCATTTGTCTAATAAACATGTTACTCGTACTTGCAGTCGTACTCGTGCTCGTACTCGTACTCTCAAAATTAAATATTTCATGTGAATTAAATGCAATTTCAATGAAACTAATGTCAATGAGATTTTGAAGGATGAAAGGAAGCGGAGAGGGGATGGGACCACTTGGCGTTTAGTTAGTTTTTGTTCACAACAACGAAACACAAAACGTGTGTGTGTTTTATTTCTATTACAAATTTAGCCAATATTTACAATAGTTGAGATGAACGAACACAGAAAAGACGTTAAAAATTTATTAAAAATATTTGTCAATACAGAAACACACACACACATACATAACCAAACTGTGTTGTGTGTCAAGCATGTACTCGTATGCGGAATTCAATATGAAACAAAGTGCAAAGCCCCAAATTATATTTAGGTAAATGTAGTTAAAGGGGGGAGGGTAGGGCAAGCTAGGGTACAAAATGATAAACATATTAGAAGAGGACAACAAAAAAAGCTAAAGTTTTAGCTCGTGTAATAACGATTTCTGTGGAAATGCCTGTAAATAATTATTATCGCTCATTTACTTTAATAGCGGCCCAATTCAAAAAATATCTCTCTTGTGGAAAAAATTAAAAAGTTTACAAAATATTTTGTTTTTGTCTACAAAAAATAAAGTATACGAAAAAATTAACTTAACAACTGACAAAGCAAAACATTTCTTTTTTCTTGTTATGACTCTGTTGAAGTAAACGAGCGATATGCTCTTGAGCTATTTTTTTTTTATTTTTTGGTTCAAAAGTTTAATAGAGAAAAAATGTTAAATCTGTGTTAATAAGGAAAAATAGCTTAAGTCGACTTATAAAACTATTGATTTGTTGTTTCAATTAATTCAATAACTTTTTTATTATGATAGTTCAGGGATGGTGGGGCGAATTGAATTAGTTGAAATAAGACAAACTTTTAGGGCTTGTAAAGTCATAAACCTCTAAAATAACTTTATAAGACATAAGCGGTTTTTCCATATTGCCACAGAAATAATAAGCCACGCATGTTTACGTTGAATATTTGTTTATGAAGTCGTAAGACATTTTTGACTAGAAGAGAAGCGCTTACGTACGAAGCGAGACAAAAATGAGTTTAAATAAGAAAAGTGTATGTGTGTGTATGTATGTATGTATGTGTGTGTGTGTGTGTTTAAACAATTTGCACTTTTGTGTATAAAAACTACACAAAAACCGCATTTGAAACAACTTAAAAAAAGAGAAAATAAAAGATTTCAGAAATCAGAGTTTCAGCTTCGTTATTTATTTTTAAATAAATTTGTTCGCAACTTAATGTCGCAAACAAAGTAGACGAGAGATTGATTTTTTTTTAAACAAAGTGATCAGTTTTTCTTCTTGCCAAGAGCACGTGTTAGTGTTATTTTCCAAGGTTGATTGGCTTGAGAGAAAATCCAGAAATAAAAAAATAAAAATAGAAAAATTAAAGCAGGTAGCAAATAGAATTTAAATGGAGATTTTGGCCCCAGAATATCAAAAGCCATGATACTCTCAACAATCAGCTGATCTTTTTGTTCTTTGAATGCGCGTGCGCTTGCATTTCCAGGGCAGGCTTAAATAAATTTGGCGTTTTTAACACAAAAAGATTTTTTTTTCTTCTTCTGTACTGCACTTTGGGCAAATAAAAAAACCAAAATTAAAGTAAACAGATAAACAAAAAAATGCTAAAATTTCAGAAAAAGATGTTGCTTAAGTTTTAAGTTGACGAAAACATGAAATTAACAATGAATACAACAAGTGTTTTTTATAGACGTATAGAACTTTAAATTGCAATAAAACAACGATGGATTATTCGATTGACATGAATTTTATTTATCCGAAAGATAATCTTGTGGCATTACATTTTGAATATGATTTCTGGCATATGACCGCCACGGCTGGCTCGGATGTAGTCCAATCTGGACGTCCAATTTTAGATGACTTTTTCCAACATTTGTGGCCGTATATCGGCAATAACACGGCGAATGTTGTCTTCCAAATGGTCAAGCGTTTGTGGCTTATCCGCATAGACCAATGACTTTACATAGCCCCACAGAAAGTAGTCTAGCGGTGTTAAATCACAAGTTCTTGTAGGCCAATTCACAGGTCCAAAACGTGAAATTAGACGGTCACCAAACGTGTCTTTCAATAAATCGATTGTGGCACGAGCTGTGTGACATGTTGCGCCGTCTTGTTGGAACCACAGCTCCTGGACATCATGGTTGTTCAATTCAGGAATGAAAAAGTTAGTAATCATGGCTCTATACCGATCACCATTGACTGTAACGTTCTGGCCATCATCGTTTTTGAAGAAGTACGGACCAATGATTCCACCAGCCCATAAAGCGCACCAAACAGTCAGTTTTTCTAGATGTAACGGTGTTTCGACATACACTCCAAATGCGGCAGTTTTGTTTGTTGACGTAGCCATTCAACCAGAAGTGCGCTTCATCGCTAAACAAAATTCGATTATGAAAATCGGGAACAACGGCAATCTCGTTTTGGGCCGTTTTGTACTATTTTCAAGCGTTGTTCAGGCGTGAGTCTATTCATGATGAATTGCCAAACCAAACTGAGAATAAATCACTTGACAGCTGTTAAATCGGTCGCCATCTTGAACAGTAATGCCAACTTAAAGGTATATACGTCTATAAAAAACACCCTTTACTATATGTGCGTACATTCTGACCTTAGAGAAGCCTGAGATAAACCCCTAACAACCCTAATTACAAAAACAGTATTCAGCAACTCAGAAAACAGAATCGCTGCAATACAAATTGTATGTGAAAGGGGCAAGGAATTTCATGCACTTAAAAAACGAAAATATGGGCATAAAACATGCGCTTAAAAATACAAAATATGCACTAATGCCTTTATGAAAAATAAGAAAATATTTGTTAGTTTTCCTATCAGACCTATTTAATAAAAGTTTAAATTCAGGTACATAAATAATCGGAAAACTACTTTTCCAAATATACTTCTATAAATTTCTCTTAGATCAAGCAAATGCTGCAAGCGGCAAAGTCTGAAAATGAAATCTCATATACTTGTAATAATAAGTAAGAAAATCAATGATTTTGATCCCTTTCAACATTAAAATTATTAAAAAAAAAAAAAAAAACAAATAATTTTTGAGTGTCGTCTGTTTTGTCAACTTTATTGTGAAGTAGTGAACTGGAATGATTGACAAAATGTGTGATTGTTTTATTTGTGAAACATTTTACAGGTTATCAGTAAGTGAATATTAAAAATATAAAGATGAATATAAATTATGCACAAGAAATATGCATTTATAGCAAAATATGCAATAACAAATTGATGACAATTTTCAATAAATTCTCAAATTCGTAAAAAGTGATCAAGTGATCAGAATCCGAATGAGTAAAAACATGCATTTGCACGAAAATTCTGGCCTTTTTTTAGTATTAATTGGGCTCTATAGACACCCAGATCACAGGATGATTGTTTCAGTTCTAGAGCTTTCAGTGAGAGCTTTTCTATTTCTATTTTAATTTTATTTATGAAAAACTCTCTGATTTTATTTATTCAAGTTCTTTTTATTAAAGTTTGAAAAGTATAAAGTTCACTTTAACAAAACCCATTTTCTTTTCTTTCTTTTAATTTTTTTTTAAATGTAAATCAATCATTTAAATACTAAGAAAGAGATGATAAGTGTTTATATGGTACAATAACAACAACAACAACAACAACAACAGTTATATTGTTTGTGCTGTAATATTGTAAGTTTTTTTTTTTTTTTTTTTTTTTTTTTTTTTAATTTTAATTTTTAGCATCATCATACCATATTATTGTTGGTTTACTGAAGTCAGTCGCTCCCCGTATGACTGACTGCTTGACCTACTTCCATTTAACGGTTAAATTTTGTTAATTTTTGTTGTTGGTTGGTATTTTTTTACCCAACCACTTGGCTAAATAAATATTCCTGTTGCTGTTTGGTAACACAAAACAAAAAAAAAATTAAATAAAAATTAAAAAAAAATATTATAGTTTGCTGGTGGTACACTTACATTTTTTGTTAAATGTTGTTTTCGTTTTTTTTTTATTTTTTTTTATTATGTAAGTTTTATTTGAAACAGCAAAATAAAATTAAAACTTTGTTGAAGCGTTTTAGGTAAATTGCAAAATTTTTGTCTTAAAAAAACTTTAATTCACCATTTTTTCTCTACAAATTTATCATTTTACAAATTTCTTTTGTTTTATTTTATAGATTCTTTATAATTTTCCAAAGGCTTTTTATAATTCCTTCATTAAGCAAATACAAAAATAAAAATCACTGCTAAGTTATTTCCGCTTTTATGTAAATAACAAAAACAAAAAAATAAATAAATAAATTTCTCCTTCGTCATTGACTTACAAAAAAAAAAAAAAAAAAAAAAAACTAAAAAAAAAATCGTAAAAATATTTTAAATAATTTCACTTTCTCATATTTTTGTATGCTTTTAGCATACATTACACACAAAATACACACACACACACACATACGCGCATATACTAACTAAACACACACAAACAAAACACTTTTGCATACACAAAGATTTTTTTATTTTTTAATTTTATTTAAACATAAAAAAAGGAAAAAAATCAAACGACACACTTTTTATTTTAATGAAGAAAAAAAAATTGAAATTTTTTTTTAATTTATTTTCTTTTTTGTTCGTATTTACTCTTCTTTTTTCTTCTTCTTCTTCTTCTTCTTGTCGTAACAATGTGACGCGACGCATGCGTATTTAAATTTTTATTTAATAATTTTCCTTCAATCTTCAATCGATTAATTTCGTTTTAACACACGACCGTCGCAAGCGACTGCAAATTAAGGTGAATTAAAAAAAGAAGCGTTTTTTAAGCCGGTCAATATTCAACTAAATTGTTTTCTTTACTGCAGAAATATTTTTGTTAAAACATTTGAGCCATAAAGATATGAAACGACGTTAACCGCAGCTGCGGCTGCAGCATGACTGTGGCTTAAAGTAAAAGTACAAAACCAAAAAAAGAAACCATCAACAACAACAATTCACCACACGACCACCATAAAAATCCAACTTTAAAGAAAATGTTTGTGAAAGAAATGAAAGAGTAATGAGCACACGTACACACACACACAGAAATACTCTGCTCAGCCTCGTTGATTTACAAAGTTTGCTCTCCAGAGAGCCTAAACAACAACAGCAATAAGAACTAATTCGATCAAAAATATCCCATGCAGGTGTGTGAAAAAAATCAAGGTCTGAATTTTTTTTTTTATTTCTTAATTACACAGCTGAAGGAAGTTTTGTTGGAAAATAAGGTCTACTTAGGAGAGAAGGCTCTGCAGCTTCCAATGCCAATTCAAGTGATCATAAACAAGTGCTAAGCTACAGCCGTTCTACTTTGACGTATTTCTAAAGCGGGTTTCACAATATAATACAGAGTATTGACATTTTCATTAGCTCGAGTGAGACCGAAACTGTCAAAAAATCTAAAGGAAAATATTTTCTGTTTTCATACCATCACACTTGAAATAAAATACAAAACGCGGCAAAAAATTTCACAGCTGATTTCTAGTTTTTTCTTTAGTTGCATGTACAAAGGCAACCCTGATAAAATGAGCAGTGCATATAAAAAATTCTAAAAATGACAAAAACCATTTTTGTTTCACACTATTGGATTTTTACTTAATACACGATTTTTTGACATATTAATACTAAATACAATAGTCTGAAACCCGCTTAACTACGACTATTTATTCCTTACGGAAGCTTGCGTTTATAATTCAAGGCCTTTGGCAATTTTCGTCAAAGCTTAAAAGGTTCCAATTTAAAAATCTTTAATATTTCTTAGCATAATTCCTTCAAAACATTGAAAATATTTCTTTAATTCACAAAATTTTTTAAATTAGGGTGTCCCTGTAAGAGTACACTTTTTATCTTCAATGTAAAATACAAGTGTTTTGTACAAGTGGCAACTCTGAAATTTGGCAGCTATCTCGTATCTTTACTCCGATTATTAAAAACTTGAGAAAAATGTGATGGAGCAAAGTGAAGACAATGCGAATTTTTCCCAAAAAAATTATCTTCTCACATGAAGCAAATTTCCATTTGAATGGATTCGTGAATACACAAAATTTTCTAATTGTTGGCGCAGAAAATGCTCTTGAAATCAAGCTACAACTAGTAGCTGTCTGGTGGGAATTTTGGTCAGGTCTTACTTTTTGAAGATGAAACCGAAATTGTGAAGACTGTGTAGTGCGATTCAATAACTTTTATTACGAACATTCGTATCGAAAAAAACAAGTATAACGAGGTTTTATCGATATTCAGTAACTTTCCGACCAAAATATTCAAAATTTGTGACGAAGTTAACAGCACATAAATAATCATCGCAAATAACAACTTCTATCATACGGAATATTTTTGTCGAAAAGTTCCTGAATATCGAATTCGATAAAATCTCGTTCGTTTATTACGAATGTTCGGAATAAATACAAGTTACTGAATCACACTATTGGTTGCCTTAACAGGACGGCATGGATCTGAATAACATGTGGTTTCAGCAAAACGGTGCCACACAGAGCGTGAAATAATCGATTTATTGCAGTATGAAATGATAAAGTGCACTCTTACTAGGACACCCTTTATTTGTCAATAAGAAAAAATAGCTCAAGAGAGTTGTTGTCGCAAGTTATTTATTTAATAACTTTTTTATTATTGTGGTTCCGGAATGGTGGGGTGGGGTGGTATGGGGTGCGGTGGTATAACAAGATGACAATGAAAACAATAATCGAAATAATTTTATAAGAAAAACTTGTTGGGCTTCTCAAGTTGTAGTCCTTTAAATTAATTTAATAAGACATAAGCGGTTTTCGTTTGTCCTTATTGAAAGTATTTTTCTGTGGTAAACTAACGAGCTTTCTGCTGCAGCATTAAATCTGTATGAATAATTTTTGCATCCGCTGTAGTTACATTTATTGCGATACATTTTACTTGTTTTACAGGGAAACACCTTGACAGCAATAACAAATTATTTAAAGATATTAAAGCAATTCAATTAAAAATAAATAATAAAAAAATGCATGTAGAAGCAGGCTTGCTTGTAAATGTTATTGAATTTGTAAAACAAAATCAAAACAACAAAAAAATCCCATGACCTTTATAACTCAATAATGAAATAAAATTTAAAAAAAAAATTTATAAAATCATGCCTATAAAAAACAACATTTTACGGATTAATTAATTAAAACTTAATGCCAAGAAAACAAAAAGCAAAACCAACAAGTGTTACACAATTTTGGAATATTTCTTTTGTTTGGTTGTTTAATTGTTTGAAAAATCTGGGGATGTGTTTGAAAGAATGCTAGAGAAACAAACACATTTTACAGCGTCATCGTGACTGTGATGAGTGCCATTGAACTTCAGACAAGAAAATGACAAAAAAAAATAAAAATTTATAAACAATAGCCAACAACAAAAACCAGCACAAATTATGTGTGTCTGTCTGTATGTGTGAGCATTATTGCTGCAACACCATACTCATTCATTCATTTTATTTAATTTAATTTTTATTCAGCCAGTGGTATGAAACGATGAACCAAAAAAAAAAAAAAAAAGAATCAAAAGAAAAAAAAGCTGACTAGTGATTTTTTAAGCCACGTTAAAACTATTAACAACAAATACAATAGCAACAGCAACAAACTTTGTACTTGCATAGGCAGCTACAAGAAAAATATGTGAGTTTGAAACCAACAACAACAAGAAAAATTAAAAGAAAAAGAAGCAAAAGGTGTTGCATGCGTAATGAATCTTATGGCTGCTAGCTGAATCTGCCCGTTAAAGAGGAACGTTGTAAAATTCGAAAAAAAAACTGGTGTTGTTGTTGTTGTTGTTCAAAAACATAAACTTCACATTAAACAAAAAAATGCAGTCAATGTAAACATATTCAATGAAAGAAAAGCAAAGGCAAAGCCAAAGACAGAGATGTAAAAGAATTAAAAACCAAAAAAGAATAGAATCTTTTTTAATCATTCAGGGAGGATCTACGGTAAATAAGGGGACATGCAATATAGCGAGGATGATGTGGCCTAGGCTGCATAGCAGTCGCAGCAGGGATTTACTGGCACTCCAGAGAGTCCAGTTAAGAAATGTGGTGGTTGTAATAACGGGCCTTTACAGGTTTGGTACACGCAAAGAAACTTTTTTTTTAGAATTTTCAACACATTTTTGGCCTCACGAACTACAAATTTCTCTTTGACAATAGTCCTAGTATTGTTCAATTGGCCGAATCTGTGTGGGTTCATGCTCTTTGTCGCTACAACGACCTGATGCCTTTGATAGCACTCGATCAAAGTTTTTGAAAAATGACAAGACACTAAATCAGGTAAAAATTTTGGCGTTTAATTACAGACAGCAATCGTTTCTGGAACCATTCTTTGATATGAATTTCTGATGTCATTGTTGAAGACACGATAAATGGCATGCTTTGCCAATTTGCTTGCCAAATCATGATTTTTTTTAAATAAATTTATCCATTTTCGTCTATTTATATTTTGAATCGGCATCTCCTTTCACTGCAACACAAAAGATTTGACCTAGCACCTGTTTCAAGTCCATTTTTACAATTTATTGTAAAGAATGCGTGGCCGTTTTATTCCGATAGGAGTCTGTTTTTCACTTCGATATGGATAATTTATTGTGGGATTGCTTCTGTAGACAGCATCTTTTCTTCTTGCATTGTGTGTTGTGTTGGAGACACCCAGATTTTGTTGCATTGAGCGTGTTATATATTTTATATGATCTAGATTTCTTTTAGCAACATTTTTTGTTCATTTTTCCTTGTAATCTATCCTTAAGGTTTGGTTATACAAGGTGGGCTAAAAGAAATCACCCTATTGAAAGATGTTCTTATTTATTTTTGCAAATGTCGGCCAATGTCAAATCTGTTTTGACATTTGTGAGCTAGACAGATGTAGAATACAAGTGAACAAGCCATGGAGCGCTACACTCCCCAAGAACGCGGAATAATCGAACTAAACGATTTTTCCACCAAAATCATAATGAGCGACGAGGCTCATTTCCACCTCAGCGGGTACGTGAACAAACAAAACTATCGATTCTGGGGAACCGAGATGCAAGAGGAGCCATTACACCCGCTCAAAGTGACTGCATGGTGCGCTGTGCACGCTGGAGGAGTCATCGGGCTGGTCAAATGACAACAGTGGACGGTGCGCACTTTTTTCTGTCACAATTGAACGAATTAAAAAAAAATGAGAGCCAAACAACATCGGATGACTTCTTTTGGCCCACCTTGTATCTTTTAAAATTTTATTTGCAGTTGTTTTCTTAATCATAGAACCTGATTATGTTGGATTTTCAAGAGATTTGTGCAGACTCTGCTACTGACAATTTTTTTTTTAAACAAGGATGAATATTTTTTGGAAAAAAATTGTTTTAATTCAAGTGATGTCACTAGGTTTTTCTAAAATGCTTTTATAAAGCGGCTCCACTTTGGGTGAACAATGCTTTAGAATGGACTACTGTAGAAATTGTCTACACAAGGAAGAGAAGGAACCTGTGGAATATCTCCTCTGCCCTAACCGTAGAAGATCAATGCAATTATGGCCTTACTACACTGTCGACATGCTTTATAGCTTCATTAGAAGTATCAATTAGTTCTTCGTCTCTATCCTACTACAGGGTGGGCCCTACTTCCTTTCACTCTTCTATCTCTTTTGCTATCCTTTTTCAATTTACTTTTATCACAAAGGAACCACAAGTGAGTTTCTTTCTGTTTTCTTTATTTTGCGCAGAAAAATAATTTGGCCCAATTAAAAATTTTAATTAAAAAAATTTCAGCTCAATTCAATGAAGTTAATAATTGAATCAACCAAAAATTTAAAAAAAAATATTTAACAAATTGAAAAAATTGTCATGCTAATTAAATATTTAATTAGTCCAATTAAAATTTAATCAAAGTAAAGATTATTTAACTGGCCTATCAGTTTTTGTTCGTGTTCTAATTATCCAATTGCAACATAATAATCAAACAAAATTTCTACATGTGTAAGCTGGAAGGAGAAGAAAGTGGAAATTTCGCCCTATTAAAAATATTTTAAAACGTTTTACCAGCAAAAAAAAAGCGATTTTATTTAAAACTTTTCTTTTGTTTTATTTAATTACGTCTCGATGATGAATTCATTTAAACACATTTTACAACACTCACATCTGCAAAATGCTTCATCTCTCTTTTTTGCGTATTTGACACCTTAAATTTTAAAATTATCTGGGAAAATAAAAGCAACAACTTTAGCCTTTCCTACACCACAAAAAAAAAAAAGAAGTTCAAAGATTGTAGAATCTAAAGTAAAAAATGACTTGTTGTCACAATTAACTAAATAAATTTATTATCGTGGTTCAGGGATAGTGGGGTCAAATGGCAATGAAAGCAATACCGTTTACTAAATAGAATCAAAATAATTTTATAAGAAAAACTTTTAGGTCATAAGAGATTCTTCCATACCGACACATATTGGCTAGAAAAATTTTAAAGTTGAGTCAACTAATATTATTTATGGCCTATTGCCATTATTTATGAGCATTATTTAGGGAGCCGCTTCTGAATTTTTAAATTTGTAAAATTTGTGCTACCGAATCACATTAAAGAAATAAAATTTTAAAGTTTTACATTCCAATTTCCATTACCTGAATGTGAGTAGTGTAATTCACTAACGGCATTTTTAATTAGGTAATCGCAAGTGCTCTTTTCTTAAATATTTCTAATTAAGAGATTAAAAGTTGCAAGTCAAGATTTACCTAAAAAGACAGAAAAAAAAAGAAATTTTTATAGTTTTGCAACAAACCAACGTTTTAGATAAAATTATATTATTAGATGGAGGCTCAGTATTGCACACACATAAAATAAAACTGCGGTTGTGGGAACTGAATTAGTTACAAGTCAAAAATTCAGTGATGATAATCAAGTTTTTTAGTTGTAACGATAGAAGAATCTATGATAATTATGTGTGAAAGAAAATATCGAACGGTATGGTCAATATTTTCAATGATTTTGAGACATAATTGAGGTTCAAATTGGTAAAGTGCCGAGTTAACTCATTCTTTAGATCTTGAATTGTTCTTGGCTTTTTGACGTACACTTTTTCTTTTAAATATTCTCTCGTCACGATATGAGATAAAACGGTCATTGAATTGCTTGTTTCGTTGGCTGTGTGTCAAGTCGCAGCAGTAGTTCACGTTCATATCTTCAATTTCTGGTCACAAGAAGTCCGTCATTCACAACTGTCGAGAACGCAGAGCATGCACACATTTCATACATACCCTGTTTGCTACACTTTGAGCACAATTCCTCCTATTGTTGACGCAATATGGTTGGGCCACATTTTAATTACTCACAACCGATTTTGTTTTCTCTGTGTACAAAAATAACAAACAAATTTAGGATTTTAATACTAGAATTGGGCGGTAAGTTAACGACAGTTTTCTGATAATGTGGCTTGTAAAATCCAAATTTAATGTCGCCGGTACTTAAAAATAGCAGAGACCAGCCAAATTGGGCCACACTTGACATTCAGCAACTTCTAACTAAATTTTCATATTTT
Organism: Thelaira solivaga; assembly: GCA_947397855.1. Classification (NCBI taxonomy): domain Eukaryota; kingdom Metazoa; phylum Arthropoda; class Insecta; order Diptera; family Tachinidae; genus Thelaira; species Thelaira solivaga. The sequence goes on from OX377614.1 coordinate 48,848,693, forward strand.
TTCATACTGAAAGCGTCCATTTGGGCATTATTGGATTCTTGTAAGCCCTACCGAAAAATTTTTAAATTTTTAACCAACACTATGCCACAAATGGTTAAAATATTTCGCACATTGGATAACCGCTGTGAAAAATTGTAAATTCTATTCATAACATTTTTCTTGACAATTTTTTTTAATATGAAATTTTTTAAGAGGCTAGAAGAGCGGGAATAAAACCTTGAATTTTTATATTTTATGGTTGAATTTATTTCCATTATATACGATTTTATGACTAAATAATAAAACCTGTTGGTATTGGGTTTTTTTTTATTTTTTGTCAATTTTTAAAAATCAAAAATTTCACAAGTTTTTGAAAAAATATTTATTTCTTTATAACCATTTTCTCAATAACTTGAAAAATATTAACTAAACTTAAATATGAAGTGAAAACAGATTTAAGCCAAGATAATTTTGAATTTTTCAACATATTTCGTAGCACAAGCGGATAAGTCGTTTCAAAGTTATGGTAAGATATGTGGAGCAGCCTCCACAAAAATCTCATTTCATAGTATAAAACAAAGTCGCTTTCTCTGTCCCTATATCCCTATGTGTGCTTAAATCTTTAAAACTACGCAACGGATTTTGATGCGGTTTTTTTTTTAAATAGATAGAGTGATTGAAGAGGAAGGTTTATATGTATAATCTTGGAAGGTTTCACGTCACAAATCCGCTTAGTGTAAGAAGATCGAATATATAAAAATATTAAGGCAAGACAACGTTTGCCGGATCAACTAGTATTTATAAAAGGAAAAAAATTTTTAAAAAACTTATTCATAGAAATTTGAAATGTTGATGTTTTTTTTTTTTTTTTTTTGCTGTGGCATAATGTAACTGTGTGAAGAGTTCATTATCTTTAATTTTTTTTTTTTTTAGAAAAAATTGCCATGTCTTTATATATTTAAAGCACTGTGTTCTTATAACCGTTAATATTCTTGTTTTAGGCTCTCTAGTGCAGTTGGCAGCAGCAGAAACACAAGCACACATACACTCATACACTCATTTAATAAAGTGGCAACAAATATTATTCATGAAATTTTTATTTAAAGGAAATTTTTGTAAAATAAAATTAAAATAAAAAAATAAAAAACAGAAAAATATAAAATTAGTGCACAAGAAAAGTTTAACCATGACTTTGATAACGAAACTTGTTGGGTGGATTGATGTTTGTGCGTGTGTGTATGTGTGTCATCGTTCTAACTGCTTCTTTTTCTTTTTTTCCTGCATTTTTCTTCCGCAAAAATGCAGAGACGCAAAAAGAGAGTGTGAGAGAGAACTTAACTGTGTTTTCTCGTATTAAAAATAGAACATCATTAAAGCTCTTTTTTTAGCTAACTAGAGCATTAAAGTTAAAGACAAAAGAAGATGAACCAAAAATTAAAACTCAAGACCACCAATTCGAACATTTAAAAAGAAAAAATTTTCAATTTTTAAAAAATATTTCAAATTTTGGTTTTTCGTATCAACAGCAGATTAGATTCAACAAAAAAATCACAAACTTAAAAATGACAACAAAAACTTAAACAAAAAATAAATGAATACAAATTGTAAGTAAATAAATTAAAATGCTGTCATGCTGTTTAATATGTCTCTGACTTGTTTTTAATACGAATTTAATAGTGTAGTTCACTCTTTATTTTTATTTTTATTGCAAATAAATTAATATTTGCATTTAGTATTTGATAAAAAAAAACTTCTCAATTGCATAAATTGCTAATTTTTGTGTAAATTATTTGTCTATCAAATTAATGCAAACAATTTCACTACAATTGCACTTTAGGGTGGTTACACGCCGAAAGCATGCGCGAGTACACGCGTTATAAGCCTATAAAATAACTGTTTACTTTTAGAGGTTCCATAAAAATTAATTAAATTAAAAATCAAATATAAATTTATTTTCATAAACATCAAGGCCCAAATCGTAGCATTCGCTATCGAATGTGATTTTCTGGGTGAAATAATTTCAATTTACTTCCTTTGGCGTCTGAGTATTCGTGCATTAATAACACAGGACATATGACAGCATTTGCTTGTAATAAAATAGTCTTCATCTCTTACTGTTTGATAGATTATTTTATTTGCAAATACAATTGAAACTCGTGCATCGATAAGAATGTACGCTTGTAAGAAAACCCAGTTCTATTCATTGAATTAATGAAATATTTCATTAGTCTAATCACTCAGTGATTTTGAGTTCAGAACCAATCAGCCTCTAATAATAGGGTTTTTCTTGATACGGATCATAGTGGTCAATGCGAAGGCAGACGAACTCACAAGAAAAGGAGCGGCTAATACATTCACTGTCCCAGAACCATTCTGCGGACTGTCGTCGAGCTCTACTAAGGTCAGATTTAGCGATTGGCTGCAAAAAGGAATCGCAACAATATTGGTTGAAGATAAATGGTATAAAACCATTCATGTCATTCCCTTGTCGGAAGAGAGCAAATGACTTACCTGGTCAGGAATTCGAATTGTCATGAGATTACTGTCCATTACGGAGTATTGAAACGCTTGGCAAATATGAAGATCAATGAAAGTGGATGATTAAGGTGAGCACACCCCGCTAGTGCTTAATCTCACCATCATCAAGGCACGGGTGGCACTTTAAGCCTCGTAGGGTTGGAACGAAATTCAGTCCACGGACCCGAGGCACTCATTTTTCAGTACTGTGAGCATCAGCTCTTAACCCAACAATCGCATTACTGGCACTCAGTGCCTGAAACTTCTAAAGAGACTAGCATCTAATAACAGGGTTCACTTGGTATGAGTGCCAGGTCATAGTGGATATGTAGGCAATGAGAGGGCAGACGAACTCGCAAGGAAAGGGGCGGCCAATGAATTCATTGGCCCAGGACCATTCTGCGGGCTGTCTTGGAGCTCTACTAAGCTCATTTTTAGGGAGTGGCTGGAAAGAATCTCAACAATATTGGCTGGAAACAGCAGGTATCAGGGTAGCGAAAACATTCATGCCATTCCGATCTCGGAAGAGAACAAAGGCATTACTTGGCTTAATCCGGTCACGAGATTCCTGACTGGACATTGCAGAGTATTGAAACACTTGGCGAATATGAGGATGCGTCAAAATGATCTCTGCAGGTTGTGTAACGAAGATGAAGAGACAGCAGACCACATATTGTGTCACTGTAATGGTCTAATTTAAACCCGCATTCGCTACTTAGGGCATCATTATCTACAACCGTAGGACATGGCGGACAAATCACCCAAAGAAGTTTCTGAATTCTTAATGAATACTAGACAATAGGTCTGTTTTGGACGCAGTGACCAGGTGACTTGTTCCAGCTCCTCATTCTAATTCTAACCCAACAATTCAATAAGGATTCCTCCATGGGGCTTACATGAGATTCCCGTGGTACCAGTGTTGAGAGTCACCGGCGAGACTCTGAAAGGTATCCTTCTGCCAACTTTAAGTTCTTAGCAATTTCAGACACTGGTGTACCCCGTTTTAGTAATACATCAAGGTGGGGATTTCAATAAGAAAACACACCTCCTCGAAACGACCTCTGTGGGTTACGCAACGAAAACAAAGTGACAGCAGAGGATGTATTATGTTCTCTAATGGTTTAATTTAGAGCCATTTTTGGTATTTACAGCATCACTACCTACAACCGTCTGACAGCCGTCAGGAAGAAATCACGCAAATAAGTCTTTGAGAGTGTTTGTAACTTGAGAATAGTGTCACAAGTGACTAGTTTCCACTCTTGATTCTAATTCCACTAAAAGAAAGCGTCAGCAGTTGTGAAGTAATGACAAAATTTAGACGATATACGACAAGAATTCTCTCAGTCCATATTAAGATTTTTTGAGCTAATGAATAACAAATTTCATTAGAAATTCATTATTAAGTAATTGAAAAATTGCATGATAATTTTATTTAAACAAAAAAATATTCTAGTAACTTGGCAGTTCGATAAAATATTTTTTCTTCTTTTTTTTATAAATATTTTCACACTTACTTGCCAATTAAGCAACTAAAAATTTTAAAACAAAACGCACAGTTTTTTCCTGCTTTTAATTGAGCAGTTATTTTTGAAAGTGGTATAAGTCCAGCAATTATTTACCGGTAATTTTAGTAAAATATAGACACCATCTTACTGAAATTACAGTTTATTCATATTTTTTTCAATAGTGGACTTATACCACTTTCAAAAATAGCAATTAAATAATTAATTTCATTTTAAAGTAGTAAATGAACAAAAAGCGTATGACAAGTTAGTTGAATGCGCATAAAAAAAAACAGAAAAGCGGAAAAACACTGACTTTGTTCTGTAAAGATTTGCTTTTTTTGATTAAAACACTCACAACAATTTCCTGATTTACACAGAGAAAAATTTTGGGTGATAATAAATATAAAAACAAAATTGATTTAATTGACTTATACTTTTTCATTAAGCAAAAGGAGTAGATTTCTGAATTTATGGCCGGTTCAGGGATGTCACAAGAAAACCTAAGCGACCGAAAGCAAAGCATTTTTGTATTGAAAACAAAAACAAATTTTCGTACATTATTTTTTTGCTTTTACTACAAATGTGACATCGCTGAACAGGCCGTTTTAAAAGTATTTTTGTACTTACTTTCGTGTTTATTATATTTGGCGATCAGTTCGAATTTATGCTGACAACTTCTATTCAAATACGAGTAATTAAAACTGCTAGTTTTTTCAAGCTTAATGCTTAAAGAACATGAGACACAGCAGGCTACAGCACACAAATGCAATTGGCAATATGATTTGCTGAGTCAGGCCTAGTAAGTCGTTTGTTGTATTCCGAGAAGGGAATGATATGAGTGTTTCGGTACCCTGATACCCTTTGCCTTCAATCAATATTGTTGAGAGTCCCTTTACAGCCACTCCCTAAATCAGCAAAATCCAAGACAGTCAGCATAATGGTTCTGGGCTAATGAAAATATACTAACCGTACCCCTGTCAACTGAACCCAGTTATTAGATGCTCGTCTCTTCAGAAATTTTAGGCATTCCCAGACCCGCCCGCTGTCAGAGTGAAAATAGATGTGACTGTTATTTGTTATTCTCTTAGGCAAAACTCGATTGCATATATTTAGGCCTGAAAAACCGAGTTTTCCTAAACCGTACTGGCCAAATAAGCTTTTCTTAAGATTTTCACCAAATGCACTTCAAGTCATCTGTGTACCATACATGTCACCTGACACCGGGTTTGGGTCTGTTCTGTTCCCAATGTGACCCTGAAAATGTGCGTGAAGTGAAATTCTATACTTGTTTCGGCAATTGCTTTAGAAAGCGAACCGAATGCACGAGAAAAGCCCTTCACATCTCGCAAGATTAGCTTTGTCCTGAAGTGTAAAGCTGAACAGATGAATTGGACGAAGATTTGGCAAGTTAATATAATCATGTGTATTTTATTTTTGAGAGCTGTAGCTTGTAGTCTGGTGTGTTCGAATGGAAAAAAATTAAAACTAAACTGCGACCAAGCTACGGCATTCGCTGTCGAATGCAATTTCCATTTGAATTCTTTTTAAATTTCGTTGGATATCAAGTGACGCAATTTGGCTTTTGGTTTTCAATTAAAAATCTTAGTAAGAAAAGTGTGAGTGTAAAAGGTCAAGACTGACATTTTTTTTTTTAAAACTAAAATTTTTTCCGTGTCTAATTGATACGTTCAAACAAACTACCATTTTGAAGTCACTTGCAACGCAAATAAATATGTAAATCACAACACCCAGCCTACAAAATTGTTAATATTTACAAAGAACACAAAAAAATTATTAACAAAATTTAGAAAAATATAAAAACAAAATAAATATTTACTGGCTATAAACACTGAGTATGAGACACTTGAAAATCGTATTTGAATTCTAAAAAAAAAAAAATTAAAAAAAAGCATACACTAACGTCATTGTGGTTGGAAATACGTACTAAGTAAGTAAATTGAGGTAAGAAGTATTTTTAAAGTGGATTCGATTAAACGCTTTTTGTAGAAATTTTTTTTTTTTTTTTCAAACAAAAATTTTTAACATCAGAAAAAGTGAATAAATAAAATTGAATGGAAATTTTGTAGATACCGACAGTCCGCCTGACTGTTTACACAAGTAAAGTCAAGTAGAATTACTTGGATGTAAATTCTTTAAAATCATGAGATAAAATTTTTCAAATAAAAAAGAGCAATAGGAGTGTTTAAAGTTTGCTGCAAATGCTTTTAGGTCGCTATAAAACAGCTCCCCTTTTGTTTGCAAACAAAAAAGTGCTGGTTCAGGTTTGAAATCAGTAAAAGGAAAAAAAGCTAAATTCTCTATTAATTAATAAAACAATTTGTCTAAGCTGCCTAGTCAAAACACATTCGAGTACATTTGTTTGCATAACCGAAATGACCACCAACTGTTAAGAAAATTTTACAAATTTCTAAAAAAATATATATAAAATCTTGAGCAAACTGAAAGCGAATTCTTGCATACTGGATACCTTGATTCAAATTCTATATATCTACTTCTTTATTCCTACATGTAAAGGGTGTTTTTTATAGACGTATAGAACTTTAAATTGCAATAAAACAACGATGGATTATTCGATTGACATGAATTTTATTTATCCGAAAGATAATCTTATGGCATTACATTTTAAATATGATTTCTGGCATATGACCGCCAAGGCTGGCTCGGATGTAGTCCAATCTGGACGTCCAATTTTCGATGACTTTTTCCAACATTTGTGGCCTTACATCAGCAATAACACGGCGAATGTTGTCTTCCAAATGGTCAAGCGTTTGTGGCTTATCCGCATAGACTAATGACTTTACATAGCCATACAGAAAGTAGCCTAGCGATGTTAAATCACAAGATCTTGGAGGCCAATTCGCAGGTCCAAAACCTGAAATTAGGCGGTCACAAAACCTGTCTTTCAATAAATCGATTGTGGCACGAGCTGTGTGACATGTTGCGCCGTCTTGTTGGAACCACAGCTCCTGGACATCATGGTTGTTCAATTCAGGAATGAAAAAGTTAGTAATCATGGCTCTATACCGATCACCATTGACTGTAACGTTCTGGCCGTCATCGTTTTTGAAGAAGTACGGACCAATGATTCCACCAGCCCATAAAGCGCACCAAACAGTCAGTTTTCCTGGATGTAACGGTGTTTCGACATACACTTGAGGATTAGCTTCACTCCAAATGCGGCAGTTTTGTTTGTTGACGTAGCCATTCAACCAGAAGTGCGCTTCATCGCTAAACAAAATTCGATTATGAAAATCGGGAACAACGGCAATCTCGTTTTCGAAATAAAATTGCACTATTTGCAAGCGTTGTTCAAGCGTGAGTCTATTCATGATGAATTGCCAAACCAAACTGAGAATAAATCACTTGACAGCTATTAAATCGGTCGCCATCTTGAACAGTAATGCCAACTTAAAGTTCTATACGTCTATAAAAAACACTCTTTAGTTCTCGAGATATACGGCTGGGCTTCTTAAAAGCGAATTTGCAATATCTCGAGTAACAGCTCTCTGTAACATACGACTCTCATTCCGACCTCCGGATAGGTTTAGTCTTTTCTAGATGAAAATACTGGCCAATAAGAAGGCACATGAGAGGCATCTTTGTAGATAGCAAACGTGGCTATCCTGTCATCTCAATCGAATGTTACCTTCTCTGCTCTAGTTGGCTCATGCAGGGCTGTGTTATCCAGTCTGGGACGTCAGGCTGACGTATATTTGGTATGGATTCCTGCACACAGTGGCTTCGTTGGCAACGAGTAGGCGGACAAACTAGTCGGGGCTGGCTCTAACATGAAGGCTTGTATATCAGTGACGGTCGCTTTACCGCTTAGTAGTTTCAGAAGCGGTCAAAATAAGGGGGATACCAGATGGCGGGGTCTTGGGTCTGGAAATGTGAGGGATTACGCGTCAATTATGGTGTCGATTTGTTGTTAAGCGATCTACTCAGCTGATGAGCTATGATAACCGGTCACTGCCCGATTGGCAAGCGTGCCAGCAGGCTGAGACTGCCTTTTAACAAAAACTGCCACAAGACTTGAGAGTAAGGAGACAGTCTTTCACCTTCTCTGCGAGTGCTCATATCTGCAATAAGATTACGGGCTCTTCTCTGATATCTCAACGCCACGCGGTGGGTCTAGGTCACTTATTACTTCATTTTCTTTGCGAGTTGGTGATTCAAAACAGAGTCTTGCGATTCTACTTAAGAGTCACCAGACCGTTACTTAAACTAACCAACAAGCTCTCTCACTTACAAACACGTACGAATCGGAAATAAATTAACCTTAAAATTATGTTGCTTTCAATTTTTTACCAGTCTTGTAGTTTCTGAGATATTTCCAAGGTTTCACAAAAAAAGAACAAATTTTCAGAAAACTTCAATGTTTTTTTTCTTAAAAAATTCAAAACTGATGTAAAATTAACAAAATCTTAAATTTTGTATTTAATTTTTATACCTGCACATGATACAAGTAAAATGCGTCATATTTTATTAAAAATCCAATAATTTTTCTAAATTTATTTACAATTTAGTAGTGCCACCTAAAAACCTGTGTCAAATTAGATTTTTTCTTTATATTTTATGAAATTTTTGCATTTTGTCTACAACAAATTAAGAGCCTTTAAAATAAGTTTCACTTGGGTTTTTTATATTTTTTTATTTGATTGCACACTGGGAAGTGTCGTACTCCCCTCAAGTAGGCAACATAATTAGCATTAAAATTTAAATGCTAAGCAGTCAGTTTCAAAAGTAAAAAAAGTCTCTGTAAAGCTCTGCTTATAAGTTTTTTAACACACTTTTTGTTCGTACAATAAATTTAATCAGTAAAATTTTGAATATAAATTTAATAAAAAAAATCAACAACATTGTATGCACAAGCCAGGGATGGAAATTTCAGTGTCTGCTATTGATGTAAAAATTTTAAAACAAAAATGTATTAAAGAAATTTCATACATTTTGACAGCAAAAAGTAAAAAAATTTTATTAAACGAAATTTTAAATTTATTTGTTAGTCTTATTGGACCTTTTTCTTTTAAATAATATGACTATTATTTTATTAAGCTTGAGGTCTTATTTTTAAAAAATTTATTTTTATATCGATATTGAGCTTATTCATTATAATTATATCCTGCAGAAGCTACACTAATTGGAGCGAAATATCGATATAAAAATAAATTTTTTAAAAATAACACCTCAAGCTTAATAAATTAAAAATTTTCAATTTTCAAAAGTAGAGAAAAATATTATGATGCGTGTGTGCCACAAGATATCAGGTAGGTAGGGTTTCAGTAATACAGCATAATCTAAAATCTTCTTAAAACTTTTTTTTATGAACTTGTTATCGCCACTGCATTTATCGAATACCCCTATTAAGTCGGGTATCAACTACCTGCTAAATAATCGTACTCATTTAACTTAAAAAAAAAAATCATGTCTAGAAAAGGCGCATTTTATTAGAAGTCTTTGAAAGGTCAAGTACGAAAGCTCTAAAATTTTGGAAAACTTATATAGTACATTTCTATAAATTCATATTTTTTATTAAATTCATATTTCTCAAAAACTCGTATTTATACTCTCGCTTATGTTTTGCACTAAAAAGTACGTATGAATAATTAAAGTATAATTAAACTGAACTTTATATATGTAATAATTTTAATATTTGTAAACAGGAATTATAACATACAAATATAAAACTGAAGTATTAAAATCTATATTTGGTGTTTAAAATCTAGCGAAACATAGCGACGGGAGAATTCCCGTAACAGAACTGTTTCGAAAAAAAATCTGAGGTCGCATTCTAGATCCAGCAATTTTTATCAAAAGTTTTTTCACACAAAAAATAAAAAAAAATTTATAGTTTTTCTTTGATTTGTAGATCGAATGTAACTATTTGAAAAATTTTTTTGTTTTTTAAATACAATCGTTGGTAGTTGACGAATTTTTAAATGTTATAAAAATTAAATCAAATGTCGTTAATTGCTAATCGCTTCACTTGAGAACGTATGCACCGATTTGGCTCATCTTGTTCTTTAATGTTAGTCCTAACCCAACTTCGGTTTTTAAGTAAAGAAAATTTTTTAATTTATCTAAAAACGGAAAACGACTGAACCGATTCAACTAATTTTTTTATTTTCGTAGAAGTCCACTTTCGATATATCTGAACGCCAAATTTTTTTTTTATTTTTTTTATAGTTTGTTACGAAAATAAAAGTTTTCCAAAAAACAAAAGATATCCGCAATTCTTTTTCAGAATAGTTCGCATTGAAGAAGTTTAAAATTCAAACAGTTTGCAAAAATTTTATTTTTGTATGCACTTTCCATGATAACTAAAAATGGGAACTTTAAATTTTTGTTATTAATTTTTATCCCAAGTTTTGTCATTGCTGTCATGTGGTTGTAGTCAATTGGTCAAATTGTGAACCAAATGAATTGGTTGACGAAAAATGAGAAAGTTGAGTGATAAATTGTGCATTAAAAAATAATGGGCCATAATCATAGTCACAAAAAAGTAGGCTTTTATTAAAATCTGACTTTTGTTCCTAAGAATTATATGAATTTAAAGTCGTTCTTAAAAAGATACCGACTTTAGTGCTTATGTTTTCGAAAAATTAGAAAGCAAGATTCATTGTTACTGCAAATGTAAACAAAACATACCCCAAATGTTCATGCTCTTTTTATATATTTTTACACATTTCAATATAAATAAAATTTGAAGGAAAAAAACAAAACATTTGCGGGGTCAGCAATTCCGTAAAAAATATAAAACACTTCCATTACTTGCAAAAGAAAACGGCTCCTGAAACAAAACTTATTTACAATAGTACTAATACTTCCATCTCTGATGCCCCTAAAAAAACCAACGCTCATACATACCTATATACACAGTCACAGATACAAATTTATGATTATCAGCTTTAGACAAATTTTGTTTCTAGTTTGTGTAAAAACAAAACAAGCTTTATTGAAGCTTTTATGCAAGCCTAAAAAGTCACTAAGTTTTTAAAGTCATTATTTATGTTTAAATAAAACTAATTTCTTATTTGAGCTGTTTTTTGTGAAAGTGGTATAAGTCCACTTTTAAAAAGAAATTAGTTAACGGTAATTTTAGTAACTTTTTTTTTTAGAAAATCAACAGTAACAGCTTATGTCAGTGTTAATAAAAAAAATCGCTTAATTTTTTTTTTAGTTGAGATCGAATATTCCCCAATTACCCACATCGCAATTGTGATACTTTAAAATAACGTAATAAGACATAAGCCATTTTTCCATATTGCCACAGATATTATGAGGAACGTTTACATTCATTCATTCAAACGCCTACAAAACTAAAAGGACAGGCTTGTTCTAAATTCCCAAATTTCTCCTTAGACGATTACGCTCGCCTTTCAAAGAAATAATTTAAAAAAAAGACACATTTAACTACATATTTCCAATTTAAATACTCGTACATAATTTTTTATTTTTCTGCTTCATACGAGAGTATGACATAATGGCACTTTTGACCCAGACAATATTATGAGCGCAAACAAGAAAATTAAAAAAAAATAAATTTTGTTTTTGTTGCAAAGACAAAAATAAAAATGATTTAAAGGACTTGTGGTATTCGTTTTAAATACAATGAATTTAAATTCAAATTTATCATAAATGAAATCGACGTCAAAGTGCTCGGGTTTTTTAAGAAAAATGTTGTATGTCGTTCACTCAATTCAATGTATTTTTAATTAATATTCTGTGAAAGCATTTTTGCTTTCAGAATAAAAAAAAAATTTAATTTTTAGATAAGAGTGCCAGCATATTACAAACTGTAAATAGTTTTTTGTTTTTGTTAAATCATGTTTTTTATTTGATTATGACTGTTTTCTGGTCAAGTCTAATCCCAAAGGACACTAGACTAACTCAACAAGAGTGACCTCAGACTCCTAATGAAATAGTTTGCAGGACACTGTGTGTAGGGGTATAAAATAAAACAAATTATAATCCATTAATGCAGATGACAAACCGTTGTACTCGTTATAAAGCAAATGACATCGATTATTTCCTACAGAAAAAAAAGAAATTTCGATCGAAATCCAATGACTTAAGTTCAGGCTGTGTATTAAGTATTTAGAAACCTTAAATTACACAGAAACCTACTTTATTTTACTTGTAAATTACTAAGCTTAAAAGCAGGTAAGTAGTCCCTATTCCCTATTTATTTCTTTTTATTATTTAGCTTACAAAAAATCTATTTTTTTTTTTATAATATCCTTTTTAAATGAACAAAAAAATAAATACCCTGGCCATGAATAGACAAATTCTTTATGCACAAACAACAGTCAGCAAGCAGCCTACTGAAATGCTTGTTGTAGTTCATTTTTTGTTTTATTTTTAAACTACAAAAAAAAACCTTAGGCGGCGTAAAGGCGTCGTTCCAAATTCTTACCTCATAAAAAAATATTTTATTTCGTAATTGTGGGGGAAAGCAGTGTAGTCATGTTAAATGCTACAGCAAAAATTATGTTGTCTGGTTAGGACTATTCAGTATAAATTTTAATCCTACGGGAGCCAATTTGAAATCATTTTATTGACATACGGGTACATGTTTTCTAAACATGAAACATGAATTAGATGCACAGTGGCTTTCAGCGGTTAGTTAGAAAATTAAATTATGGCAAAATTCATTAGTTAAAATATGTAACTATTTAAAGAATTAGGCCAGTAAGCTTTGTGTCAAATTTCAATTGAATCTGTTGCAGAATTTGCTTAGCTTTTTTATATCCTTTATTTTAAATAAAAAATAGTTTTCAACAATTATCATTTTAAATAAATAGATATACCGTTAAGATTTTGTAAAAAATTTTATTTAAATCAGTGGTAGGACTCGCCTACCTTCTATATATCCTTTATTTTGAGAATTACATTTTAGCTTTAAGTATAAGCAAAATGCAGTAAAAATTGTGCAAAAAGCTTTAGAAGCACACGCTAAAGTTTCATGGTAAATTTGAAATCAATTACTTTTATTTAAAAAAAAATAAGTTTTTGCTACAACTGTCATCTCATTATAATAAAACTTAATATTAGGCTTCAGAATCAAACCCTTAAGCTTCATAATGAATTTCAATTTAATTAGTGTAAGTATAGGGCCACCTCCCATATATCCTTTATTTTAAAAATTAAATTTTTGCTAAAAATGAGATGTCAATGTAATAAAAACTGATAACTAGCCTTAGATCTAAGCCCTCAAATGCTGTGAGAATAGGGTCACCTGCCATATCCTTTATTTGAAAAATTAAATTTTTGCTAAAATTTTGATTGTAATACCGCTAAAAATTGGTTACAATTTTTGTAATTACATTATTAAACTTTATGATAAATTGTATTTAAATAGATGCAACAATTCACGTAACTCCCATATATCCTTTATTTGGAAAATTAAGTTTTAGCTAAAAATGAGATCTCAATGTAATAAAAACTGATAACTAGCCTTAGATCTAAGCCCTCAAATGCTGTGAGAATAGGGTCACCTGCCATATATCCTTTATTTTAAAAATTAAATTTTTGCTAAAATTTTGATTGTAATACCGCTAAAAATTGGTTACAATTCTTGTAATTACGTTATTAAGCTTTATGATAAATTGTATTTAAATAGATGCAAGGGTTGACCTGCCTCCCATATATCCTTTATCTTAAAAATTCACTTTTAATTACAATTGCGCTTGTATTGCGGCTAAGATTTTGGTAAATAAGTTTTAAAGGTTGTAAATGTCTTTCATTTAGATTGATGCAAGGGTTGACCTGCCTTCCATATATCCTTTATTTTGAAAATTTGATTTAAGCTACAATTGTGAAAAAATTGGTAAATGGTTTGGAAAAAACACGTGTTGAATTCAATATAAATTTTGCCATTATTTTGATTTATTTATAATCGAATATTTAAGCGTTTTATAATTGCGTAATAATTTTATTTGTAAACCCCTTGCAGATTGATTGGCATGGCTATTGAGAATAAAAATATTTAAATTTTTTAGATTTAATTTTGTTAAATATCAATAGAAATATGGCACTCTGAAACGGACACAATTTGGTCCTTTAATAACTTCTGTGGGTTAAACATGCTTTCTGCGCCTGTGCTTCAAATTTGAAGTATTTAAGCTCATTGTGAATTTTTTTATGCTTTTGGAATTCATTTTTGTCCATAAAACAAAATACATTTTTGCAAAAACAGACATTTTTTGGTTACCTTTGTAAGTAAAATGTTTCATTAATTTAATTTTTTTTTTTTAAAGATTTTATGTCAAAGTACATAATTAAGTACCTTTAGAAAAGAAAAATCATCACCAACATCGTCGTCATCGTCATTGTCATCCCAGCCAGAGGATTATAATACACATACACTTTCTCTCGACTACTACTGCTAATATGTACTGCTACTGCTACTGCTGCTATTGCACATACACAGGCACACACATACAAGCATAGTTACAGACACTTATAACCAAAATTTCATGTTGGCATTTTTTATGCAATCACCACACACATTTTTTGCAAGTTTTCTTTAAAGTTACTTTAACAATTTATTGCAAAAACAAAAAATATTTTTTTTTTTTGATCTTTTAGAAATTGAAAATTTTTCTCTTCAAATTGTTTTATGAAATTATTGTTTCTACGTTTAAATTCTACTTCACAGAAGTTTATTTTTAAAAAAATTTGGAAACTATTCGTATTTTTTTATGTTTTTCTTTGCTTCCTTTACGCGTTTTTGACGTTTTGTCTTGGCCGCCTTGAAAATCAATGTTAAATGTCTTTTAAGGCTTTTTCAGTTTCCATTTTTTTCCAGTATTGCTGCCAATTGCTACTGATATAAAAACTTAAAATCACTCCATACGAAAAATATGTAAAGAAAGTGTAAAAAATAAAACAAAAAAGAGATTGAGTGTAAATATAATTGTGTTTACTCTCTTTTTGTTTGTAAAATGAGTGAGTGAAAGTTTTTCAAATTTTTTTCTAAATCCTTTTTCACGTCATTCTCCATCTTTATAGACGTACGAGTATAGACACATAAAAAAGAACAAACCTAAAAAATTTGCCGGCATTTTTTCTTCTTCTTCTTCTTAAATGTGCCATTTTCAGGCTTTTGTGTTAATGAGAAGATTTTAATTTTCTTTACAAAAAAAAAAAAATAAATAAATAAGCAGAAACGGAAGAAACCAAAAGAGCTTTTTTTCTTTCCCTCTTTTTATTGTCACTAGAAACCAAAAAAAATCAAGATTCTAAACCCGTTAACAATGATTGATTTTATGATAATAAAATAACAAAGTGTGTTACCGTTAAGAAAATATTAAATAAAATCCGTGGCAAATAAGGACAAATCGCTTATGTCTATTTAAGTTATTTTAGAGGACCACAAATTTAAAAGCCTTCACAATTTTTCCTTTAAAATCAGTTCGATTCTAGTAAACGGTATTGCCATCTCGCCCCACCACAATAATAAAGTTATTGAGTTAATTGCGACAAGTAAATTTTTACTTAAATCGACTTAGGCAATTTTTCCTTGTTAGCCCAGAAATATTATTAATGAGTTAAGGATAAATTCTTTTGTTTGTGTGTCTTTTAAATGTTTACTATTAATAAAGGGTGTCTCAGTAAGAGTGCCCTTTTTTATTTTAAAATAAAAACACGTATTTCTTGATAGAATTGTGATTTTTTTATTGGATTGTAAAGGAGACAAGTTCAGATTGAGTATGTAATGAAATATCCGGTCTGGCAATTCATTTAATGGGTAATTTTTCAAAAAGTCATCTTCTCAAATGGGGCTCAAAGAATCGTCATGCAATAAATGAGAAATAAATGCACTCACAACGAGCAACTATTTGGTGCGGATTTAAGTCAGGCCTTACTTTTCTGAAGGTGAGGCCAAAATTGCAGTGACAAGAACATGATAACGGAGTTCTTGTGGCCTCCACTGGAAGTCATGGATCTGTACGACATATGGTTTCAGCAAGACGCGCCACCTGCCACACAGCGCGTGAAATAATCGATTTATTGCAGCAGGAAATGAAAAAGTGTTCTCTTACTGGGACAGGCGTTACATGTAAATGATATGCTGGTTACGCTTATTTCGACAAATGTTTGTGTAGTATGACGGACCATAATAATCATTTACTAACAAAATCTTGCTTTTGTTTGCACCTTCCGTTATTGTTTTGCGTCAGTAATCAACAACTCGTAGCAAGGAGTCTTAACCACTTTAGTTTAGTTTTAGTTGCTGTTATTACAAAGCTGCTTCATCGGCAGGGTATGACGAGAAATTGTTTTTAATATTATTTTTTTGCGCATTACGAGTACCTAACTTCCATTAACAGCTTCGTAATAAAGAGTGATTTTCAAAGATAAGGAATATTTTCTAATTTTCTATTTCAATGAAAATTAATTGATTAACTTGGTAGCTGAATTTGAGAAAATTCTAAATTAAATTCAAATGAACCAAATTCAAAAAATTATTTTTTTTTATTTAAAAAAGAATTTAAAATCCAAGTGACTTTTTCTAAGCTTTTAAAATCATAAATACTTTAGAGCGACTTGCCCTTACTAGAGTCGTGTACAAGTCATATTTTTTTATTACTGAAATTCCGTCATTGTTCTTAAAATTATTAAATTTAGTTAAAATTAATAAACTAGAAAGAAAATATAAAATGTATTTCTGTGTATTTATTTAAAATTCTTTTGTGGTTATCCACGATTAATAAAATAAAAAGTTGGATATGAGTGTGCGTCAGGGAGATTATAATTACTTTAGTCATTTTGAACCGTAAATAAAACGAGTGCATCAACATTTGCGGTTTTATTTCTAGTTATTTTTACCTTTGGTCAAGTTGATGGTCAATTAATGTAACATTTTAAACAAAAGATCATGTTAACGGAAACAGTGCTTCTGTAGCAAGAATTTCATTATTGAATATCATAATTCGTGAACCATCGGCCTTTATCACATTCAATGTGCGCTGCAAAGAGCGATGTTAGCTAACTTCTTTTGGGACAAATTAAATGACATGAATGTAATATGGTAGGCTTTGAGGGGTGTAGTCGAATTTACGACAAGTTAATCAGCATTATTCCCAGTGTCGTTATCGTAATCAATAAGGTAATATAAAACATATGACACACTGCTTTTAATATGTCAACGACACTTTAATCAGGTATAATATAAGACATATGGCCGGTGTTGCAACAAAACGCTTTTGTCGTCACAACTATGCCCTTCAGGCCAAGCGCTACCT